>JAMXBC010000002.1:20535285-21075285 GCA_024138005.1 Lumnitzera racemosa
AGATAGAAGTTGGCCTTACAATCGCTATCTTAGACCTGACCTACACAAGGCGTCCACGACTAACCCACTTTGAAGTAAATAGTTTATAATTTAAATAAATCATTTACCTAAGAAAGTGAGGAAATATATATATATTATAATTAAAGTTTACAATAATTCTCCGTAACATATTCCCTTGTTATACATTATTCAGAAATGAAAAGTAATAAAATATGTGTTGATTCTTCAATGTTTTTCCTCACTCCCCAGGATCCAGCAGTTGCTAGCTTCAGAGTAGTTGTTTGCCGCTTCTTAGCCAGCACCCGCACGACGTCTATAGGGATATGAGCAACCATAGCTCAGTAAGTTAGGATGGAGGACTTAAAACTATACCATAAACACAACAAGGTTTTCAACTTATTAGGTGTAATGCATGTGCAAGCAAATGCCATCGCACGAAGTTGTCCGACTCGTCGTAAGATTAGAGAAATTACGCCCGCTCTAATCCGGGTTGAGGAGTTGCCATTAATGTAACAGCTTATGACCAAACCCAGGCTTGTGTAATGGAGACCTCGCTCCTCCCGCGACTACCTTCGAACCACTGACTTCACCTTCGCTGCAACCTCTTCTCTTATTACTTAGTTCGGCTAAGGATGAAGAAGGGACCATTATGCAATCCTGCACTATCCCTTTCGAAGGGATCGGTATTTAGCCGAAGAGTCTTAAGTTCCCTTAATGGGTTGCCATACATATCTGATTATGATTACTGGTCATATATTTGATTAAGTCCAGTTTAGGGTGATTAATCATTTCATATAATACATGCCAGAGCAACAAACATAATCATAGCATCACCCATAATCAAGTACATGCACACATCCAACTATCTAACAAGCACAACCAAGTATAATCTCAAGCCTCCCAAAATACAGCATTGTATTAATCCCAACTTACCTCGACTCCTCGCTCATTTACTCGAGGTCCGACTTGCTTAGGCCATCGTCGATCATCCCTATAACACAAACGTGGTTTCAGTTTTCATATAATGATTATAGGTTCATTTTCTCTTATAACGCTTATTGTTATATTTTATTTAGGGTTTAATATATCTAATTATCTAGGTTTTAAGTCTTTTACAATTATTTTAAGTTTAGGGTTAGGTTCAAGTTCGGTTTCCGCATCAATTTTTTAAATTAGGTTCTAGTTCGATTTCTAAGTCTTAAATATGCCCGAATCCTAATATGAAATTAATCACATTAAGCTCGAGTATTCAAATATCCTATTGAGTCTTAATTTAGTATTCTAAACTATTTGGTGCATACTAGTCCTAATCAGGGTATCGGATTTATCTCCGATATGAGAAAATCTTACTTTTTTATATAATTACCTAAAATTCAATCTTAATTCAGATTTAATATTATTCTGATTTTTACTCTAATATTATCTAAATAACCCTAATTTTTTAGATTTATCAATTTCCAATTCCATATATTACTATTTTCTTACAATAACTACCTAATTTCCTAAATTAACTATACTTAATACTTCTAAGGCTAGGATTAAGGTTCCATATCAGAGATTAACATCCCTAAACATCTAATTACTATATAAATCAGTAATTAGTCTCTTAATCACCTAATTAACTCAAAATTACCTAATTTTCCATCATTTTAGGGCTAAAAATTAACTTAAAAATTTCAAAAATTAATTTAAAAAAAATGGCTTCATAACACTATTCTATATCACATAAACATTCTATAGAAAAAAAAAATTGAGCTCCAAACTACACTCCTAAGCCTATTTATTTCTCGTTCTAATCATGCTCGGTTTTGATCAATTTGTTAAGGACCCTATATTTTCAGACGTAATTAAACTAAATCACTATTTTTCCCTTAATCTACATACAAGAAAACCTTAGAATAACAATTTTCATAATTTTCTAGGAAAAATAACTAATTTTACAAAATTATTCAAAATCGGGGCAAAGGAGGGACTCACTGGTCTAGGTATCTCCGGCTACCTCCGGTCGCCGTGGCCTTGTCAACCGGCCTAGGAACTACCACCACTGTGAGGTAGTGGTGGCCGTCCACTCCCAGTTGCTCTTCTGGTGTGGGTTCCTTTTAAAGGCCCTATCTGCACAGTTTTCTTTTCTTTTTTTTTTTTTTGTTTTCAAAATTTTCTCTCAAATTTTTTAGTCTCTCTATTTTTCTCTAATGCTAAATTGTCCAACTGACTTTTTAAATTTTTTTCCCTATTTATAGAAGATTTTTGTAATTATTATACATTAATTAAACATGACTTTGCCTAATTTCCTTGATTTTTAGTTTTTGTATTGTTTAATTTTAATTGGTTAATTTTTATTTTATAGATCCTGACCTACCACGACTTGATTTGGATCATTTTATCCTCTTCTGATTTTTTTTTATTTTTTTCATAATTAATTTATAATTTTCTTTAATTATTTACTTAATTTTTGGCCAATTTAGGTAATTTTGCGTATTTTTATCTACACGTAAATACATATGGGGTACATGTGAACATTCCTAATTATTATTTTGGTCATTCTAAAATTTTTAGTATACATATAATCTATCTTTAGTAATTTATTAGTTATTAAATTACACCTTTTGCCTTTTCGATAATTAGCAATTATTATGCTTAAAATTTAAAAATTTTACAGTCTCCTATCTTATTACTTATTTTCTTAAATTCAAGTTTACGGGGTCATTTTTACTAATATTTCTCTCAATAGTTTATAATTTAGGTTCGATCGGGTCTTTCAACCGATCGAAACCTCGAGTGGCTAGTTTTGGGGTTTATATATATATAAGTAGTATACCAAATATGTATTAGCATATATAATATATTTACTAAATTCGTAAATATGTAAGGTGTATATGTATATATATATATATATATGATACCGTAATTAAAGATTTTTCAATAAAATAAATTATAAAATATATATTATAAGTATATGAATATACATATGTGTATAATCGTGAAGTACATAAGATATGTATATTCATGAAGTACATAAGAGAAATAATAAATAAGAAAATGAGAAATAGTAAAAATAATAAAGGTAATAATAATAATAATAATCATAATAAAGTTAAAAATCTCAAAAATAGGAAAATATACTCAAAGTAATAAAAATATCAAATATATGATTTACACATTTATTAAATGATAAATATGTTAAGAAAAAGCGAAAATCAATATTTTATAATTTTTAAACTTAAATAATAATTTTTGTGATATTTTTAAATCACAGTTTAAGCTACGAGTCACAACATCTAAAACGGACCTCGTTACTAGAAAATACGCTCGAAAATAATCAAAATGGATTATAAGTTCATAACGATCCGAGCTAAAACGAAAAAGTTATACGTGATTCGATTAAAAAAAAACTCGAATCAATGATTTCATGTAAGTCAATAACCAATTTAAGTAAATAGTACGGTTTAGCATACCGGTTTAGGTATTTAAATCCCTAAACTTATTACTTTTCATATTTTCCTAATATTAGGTGATCCTAAGATCGAGACCGACTTTCCTTTGGACTATTACAATCCCTGACATCATTTATGACCAAGTGAGTACTCGTGATGACTCTATACTTGTTTTGTGCTTGTAGTTAGTGCACATGAATTAAATATTAATAACTTGATACATGGGGCTTTAGGTTATGCATGTGACTGATATTGATTGATTACTGTACAAAATACTGTTAAATGTGATTATATAATTGATTATTGCATTATTTGGATGATTTGTTGATATTGTTTGATCGCCTCATAAATTGACTTAATCATATTCAACTTAACTAAAAATTAAACGGTTCATGCATAAAGCACAAACATTGCATATAATGTTCCGGCTGTTATCTCATGCGGTTGGTAATGAGAGGCCTTGAAGGGATGGATTCCTACATGATTTGATTAGTACAATGTATGAGTATTGGTACAACAAGACCTTACCCTTGGCTTATGGGTTTTACTAGCGCTGGAGACGCTAACCGTGGATAGCTGAGGGTCGCGTTTAGAGACACCGCTGTAGGGTATAAGCGTAGACTGCATGAGCTCATTCACTGCTAGTCCTAGTTATTTGTATACTATTAACTGATGGAAGTAGAAATCTGTTCTATGAAACAGGGAATTCCTATATAATGATATGAGGGTAAAAACCCAGGTGCTAAAGCCCAGTTGTGATTGGTGCCAATATATCTCCAACCCTTACTTCAAAGGGCATTAAATTCCGATGTTATATGCAATATTGGTCAACTACATATATATTGTTTGGCATACTACTTGTTCATGCATTCATACGTTTGGTAATAAACTGTTTGATAACTTGTTTACTGGTATAGTACGAGGGTTAACTCACTAAGTTCTTGTAGCTTACTCCCTAATAGTTTTCTCTTGCAGGTTGCTAGATGATCGGGCATGGGTTAAGAATTGAGAGTTGAGTGCTAACGTCAAGATGCATAGAAGTTAGACTATGAGGATAGATTATATGGTGCATTTGAATTATTATATACTACATTTAAATTTTGTGACTTTAGTAAGTTTGAGTTTTAGAACTTTACTACCTAATTTTATTGTTTTTGGTAGGGGATACCGATTCTTTGCGGTTCTGTTGGACTGTGGCTTATCGGATATCTATAGTCACATATATGTGGACATAAGTTAATTAAATAAAAACTTTAGTGACTAATTGTTTAGAATCTTGCAATCTCTAACTTGTAAGATGATTTTCAAATCATGGGTGCACACATGATATGAAAATTTTAGGCAATTCTACTATGACCCCTTTAGAGTCTTGACATGAATAATTTGGTCAAATTAATGGCCCGTTAATCTTTCAACTCCAATAAGGATTTGTAATCTTAGGCAAAATAATGAGTGTAGGAGTATATTTTAACAATATGAAGAGGTGCTGGGATGAATTAAATGCTTTGAATGCTTATCCATCATTTACTTGTGGTAGATTGCTATATTGCACATGTGAGCTTAAAGAAAGACTCCTTAAATATGAATCACAAAATAAGTTGATTCAGTTCTTAATGGGGTTGAATGAGAATTACAAGAATGTTTGCAATCAGATTCTCACTATAGATCCTCTTCCAAGTGTCCATAAGGCATTCTATATTGTACAACAAATTGACAAACAAAAACAAATCACTATGCTTGTAATAGTGAATAACTTAGCATTTTACTCTTCTAAAGAATTTTAGTTAGGCCAAATGGTTAAGATAGAAGAAAACTTTGAAGTAATAGTAACAAGTAGATCTGCAAACATTGCTAACAAGAGGGCCATAGTATAGACACTTTTTTCTAAATAATTGGGTACCTAAACTGGTTTCAAGGGAAATGAGTATCTAGGCTTAAGAACAGTAAGAGGATCTCTTCAGCTTCATTTGTTCACAAGAGCTAATGCCTTATTAATACTCCTTTTAATGTTTCTATAGATGATGATTTTTTAGCTGGGAGTTATTTGAATTTATCTTCTCATGATCAGCAAATGATCTAAAGTCTTTATCAAGAAGTATATAAAATGATGAAGACAAAAACAGATGGGTCTAATGTAAGTACTTCAAAATTTGATTTGACTCACTTTGCAAGTACATTTCTATCTCATTATTATAGTTTTACTATTTTGAATAAGAATGTGCATTCATGGGTAATTGATACAATGGCCATTGACCATATGACTTCATTTTCTTCCCTTTTAACTCAAACATAAACACTTCCAACACCTATTTTAGTGAAATTACCAGATGGCCAAGTTAAATTGGTTTGAATTGTTGGCTAAGTACATTTACAGCCAAACCTGATTCTTCATCAAGTGTTCCTAATACCTTACTTTACTGACAATCTTCTATAAGTATGTTTTTAAAAGATCATAATTGTATTGCTACTATTGATCCTTCTTTATGTTGCTTTCAGGACCCAAAGACTAAAACCATAATCGCTTCTGCACATGCTTTCTTAATACTATATGTAACTCATGTTTCTAGTTGTAAATCTCAAAACAAGTTTGTATTGAGTCATTCTTGCATGTCTTTGGGTGATAATGCTTCTAATAATTGTAATAAGGAAGATTCTATCCATTTATTGCATGCTAAACTTGGTCATATCTCAGTTTCGAAATTGAAATATCTAAACGTGTTCAAATCCATTTCTTAAAACAATTTCTTTTGTGAGGTTTGTTGACAAGCCAAAGTTCATTGTTTACCTTTTAATAACAACACAATCACTCTCCTTTTACTTTCCATCTACTACATGTTAATGTATGGGAACCATATAGAGTTATGTTCTATCACTGGTGTAAATTATTTCTTGACCTAATTTTAGCCAATGTACATAGACCTATATGATGACTAATAATTCATAAGTCCTTACAATCCTTACCAAATTCTTTTCTTATATTAGAAACCACTTCAATATCACTCCTAAACACATTTGATATGAAAATGGTATGGAACTCATGTCAAATACCTATAAGTCTTTGTTTAATAGACTTGGTATCTTACATTAATGAACCATGACATATACTCCATAAAAATAATGAGAGAGTAAAGTAAATGAACCACCATTTACTTGATACCACACATTCGTTACAAATACAAGCCAATTTACCTAAAGAATTTGGAGTGAATGTGTCCTCACATCGACTTATCTCATTAACCAAATGCCTATGTCATTGTTAAATTGGAAAAGTCCTTATGGAGTTTTATTTGGTTGAAGTCCTAATTATAACTACCTTAGAACAATTAGTTGCCTATGTGTTGTTGCTAAGCCATTACTCACGTGAGATAAACTTGAACAACGAGATTTGAAATGAATCTTTTTAGGATATAGCTAAGGGCATAAAGGCTATAAGGTACTTGACATGGACAACCATTAGATTCTTTATGATAGGGATGTCATTTTGAAGGAGGATATTTTTCCTTTTAAACACACTTCCTTTACTCCTATTTCTTCTTCTTCTCTTCCTATTTCCATTAGTTCGAAGCCAATTTGTCTTAACTATTATGATCTTGAGAGTCATATTGCTAAAAATTCTCTAGATTCTTCACTTGATTCTTCTTCATCAAACACTTTTGTGTTAGATTTGTCACCTATTCCTCTTACTTTAAATCATACCTTGTTGTGTAGGTCCAGGAGATCACTATAACCTCCTTCTTGGCTTAGAGACTATGTATATATAGTCACCACCAATGCTTCATTTCATGCAGATGATACTGATACCTCACACATACAACCAATACACCCAATTTATTCCCGGGAATCTATTTCATAATTTCCTTTTGATTTTATTCATTCTTTAGCCAATGTATTAATTGTTCATGAGCCTCATTCTTATTCCAATGCTTTAAAACATAACGAATGGAGGGATGCCATGTAATCTAAATTAGATTACTTAGAAAAGAATGACACTTAGGCACTTACTTGTTTCCTAATGGAAAGAAGTTAATTAGTTGCAAGTATGTTTATAAAGTTAAGTATAAGGCTAATGGGTCCATTGAGTGGTATAAGGCTTAGCTAGTTACTAAGGGCTATGACTAAAAGGAAGGGGAAGATTATCATGGCACTTTCTCTCCTGTTGCTAAGTTAGGATCAGTTTGTATCTTCTAAGAAGTAGCTAGTGCTTGTAGTTGGCCTTTCTTTCATATTGACATCAATAATACCTTTTTTCATAGGCATATTGATATGGAGATTTTCATTTTACCACTAAAGGGATATTCTTAGGCCAAAGATAGGCAAGTTTGTAAACTTAAGAAGTTGCTCTATGGGTTTAAAAAAGCCTTAAGATAGTAGAACTTAGAGATATCTCATTTTCTCATGAAGCATAGGTTTGTTCAATCAATGAGTGATTACTCTTTATTCACTAGGGATGATGTTGATGGTTTTATTATGGCTCAACTGTATGTAGATGATTTATTGTTAACTGGTACTAATGTTGATGCAATCACTATATTGAAACAACAACTTGATTCTAAGTTTACTATTAAGGATTTAAGGGAAGCACAATTCTTTCTGAGACTCAAAATTTGTCACTCACAGCAAGGTATTTTAGTCATAAAACATAAATTCATTTTAGATGTATTGAATGATGTTGGCATGGCAGTTGCAAAACCAGTCTCTACTCCCTTACCAGTAGCCTTTATTTAAATAATTTGGATAGATAACCCTTACCAGAACCTATACAGTATAGATGTTTGGTTGGGTGTCTTCTTTATCTCACACTTACGTATCCTAACATTGCATTTGCTATACATCATCTTACTTAGTTTTTGTCCTCACTACATTCTCCTCACTTACAGGCTTTCTTCCATCTCCTTCATTACTTGAAAGGGACTTCTTGTCGTGGCCTTTTTTACTTCTCTTCCAGCTCTTTGCATCTTTTGGGCTATTCTGATTTAGATTAAGGCTTTTACTCCCATCAACAAGAAGTCAGTGACTAGTTACTATATTATATTAAGGAATTCTCTTATTTTGTGGAAATCAAAGAAGCAAAATGCGATTGCTGCCTCCTTTACTAGTTATTGAATATCACGCTTTAGCAGCAACTGCTCAAGAAATATGTAAGTTTCTTACATTTTGAATGATTTGAAGGCAAAAGTTTCGATTAATGTTTCTTTATGTTGCGACAACAAATCCGCTCAGTTGATAGCCAATAATCCATGTCTTCATGGGTGCACAAAGCATATAGCCATTGATATTCATTTCACTAGGGATCAAGTTGCATCTAAGTTTCTTTAACTAATTCATGTACCATCATGTCTCTAGCTTACTGACATGCTCATGAAGCCACTAAATAAAGCTCATTTGAATTTTATTTGTTCTAAGTTAGATCTTAAGATGTTCCAAGTTGGATCTTAAGATGATCCAACTTAAGGGTGGGATGTAGGAATTATTCTATTTATTTTTTACATATTAGGCAATACATTTAGTTAGTGCAATTCAACATGGTCTAGTCAATTAGTTATCCAAGTTACTTAATTAATTAGGAAAGTTTTAGAGCATATAAAAAAACTTGTTAGCTCTTATACTGAAAACTTTTCTTATTCTTCATTTTTTCCGTTTATACAACAACAAAACTGACTTATTCTCTCTACATAGATATCTTTAATGCTAATACAATTACCTAATTTGACAAGACCTGTAATCTCAATACTAGTTGAGCAAAGGCCTTGGGAGATAAAGCATTGTAGGATGGTTTTTTGCTCAAGCACAATTAGGTTTGTGAATTTATCAAGGAAAATTTCATTCATCTTTAACTTGACTATAATTGAAGTGAAATTGAATATTTTATGCATATATTTAATTTATTTTCGAGTGATGTTATGAAGTAAATTCATTTTATTGTTTGTAAAATCATCAAAAGAGTGAAATCATGATCCACTAATCATCTCATAATATGAAAACGTACCAAGATCATAATTTATTGAATTCATGATCCAAATCTACATGTGGCATAAGTAAATATGGGAGTCTTTATTCTCCTTAATGACATCTCCAAAACTCAAGAGATACGATGTAGAAGGTTATATGCCTAACAACCTCAAGTCTCCTCTAAAAGTAACATAACTCCAATAATAAAAGTGTAATCTCAATCTGTAATGTCATATAAACCAAAGATGCTATAACTTACCATATGTCCTTATTATCTGTTGACACATCAAGCTTTATTTATTCTATTACATTCTTAAAATTACCTGCATGACTTCAAAAAAATTATCTTTAGCAAATCTCCATAATCTAATTTAATTTGAATGACTTACAAACGATTCACAACAACCACAAATATAATAGAATTATCAACTAGAGTTTATAACTTTAACTACTGGTAATAAACACCAATTTTGTTGGTCATCGTCATATTTGTATTAGTAATCATCACTCTTCCCATCCCAATGATAGTAATAATTGTTTCTATAACCATCGAATTCAACAATGTCATCTAACTGACCTACAAATAAAAAAAAATCTCTGAAGGGTGAGCAAATGGCCATCATATGTATACAAGAATCACATGCACATGACAAGTAATTCATACTCACATGTATAAATGTAAATAAATAAATCACGCATTTATTTACTATCTTTCCATTTAAGTCTAGTAAATAATAGTCTTGGCGTCCCAAGGCTTAGAGTAACTTATGGCCTCAATATGCAATATATATATAAATAATACATATTACCATATTAGAAACTATCACTCCGGACCGCAATATCCATAAGTCCTTAAATCTATCTACATTACGCCGATATGCAACTTTACTAGGGGTAACATTACATATCAATCAACAAGTGCCCCCTAGGGATCTACTACTATATACTTGTACGTCAAGCCAAGAATAAGAAACAAACATTTATAAGCTGTCTTATTCTTATTCATTCTTATTCACTAACATGCACAACCAACAACCAAGTATACATGTACCTGACAATATGACTTTTCAATGGTAGAATCCCTAACCTTGATTCCCGATATCAATACATTATATACTAGTTAATCATTATCATAACCTAAACTTATTTCCTATTACTATTCCTAATATTAATTGACTTAACCCCGCTATATACTTATGACTTATACTTTATTTATGACATTCTATGATTTTAAATTGTTGTTATTTATATTAATTATTCATTTATTACAGCTAAAGCAAAATAACTAATTTCCCACTTATAAGGTATTATTACCATATTATATGGCAAATAAGTTAGAATATGCATTAGGCTATAATACCTGTATATAAAGTAATAAGTAATTATTTAGTATATTAAAGCTATTAAATATGCAATGTTACAATTTATTGAAAATTATTTTATTAAACATTTAAGTTATTAGCAAGGTAAAATAAAGTTATATATATTACTAAAATAAGATATTATCTAAAATATAATATAATAAGATAAGTTTTTGGGTTTCACTATTATGTATATTACTCAACTAAGATAAGTAATTACATACATTTACAACAAACTAATACTTATTCAAAAGTTGCTAATAGCCTGGAATAGAGAACACCGATTCTATTACCAATATGCCGTTCTTCTTTTGTCTTCTAATAAATTCCTACCGATCATTAAGATCTTTCAATGTAACTTCAAAAAACTTTTATACATCCTCTACTTTGATCATATTACCTCTCATTATCTAATAGCTATTATATAATTTGCATTCATGATCCCTTTTAAATATCCTTCTTGATCTCATAAATCTCCTTACTCAAGCTCCATGAATTCTTTTTAAGAAAAACATTATTTTATCAACTAATCAACCAACATATATACTGCCAACCATAATTAATACTTCATAATTTCATCATCACAACGCTTCTACAAGTTCACCACTCATATTTATCATCTAAAACTCCATTATCTCTCATCATCACAACACTTCTACCAATTCACCATTCATATTTACCATCCAAAACTCCATTATCCCTCTTTTGACTTTCATATATCTCAAAGTTTCTTCAATTACATATATATATGATAAAAAAACTTACTCTTTTTTTCCCCAATTATTGGATCTTACTCACTTAAAACCACTATTTTTCTCAAAATATTACGTACTCTTCTCTTTACTTATATTCTCCATATATTATGATTAATTGTGAGATGTAATTATTGTTATCATTATAATTGTTAAAGTTATTACTAAAGTATTGTATTAGTTACTTTTCCATTCCTTAAGGAAGTACTACATATGTACACATATATTATCACTTAGATACTTTTTTTTTCTAATAGCCTTTATGGCTAATTATTACTACTAATTCTATTTATTATGATTATTATTATTATTATTATTATTATTATTATTATTATTATTATTATTATTATTATTGTTATATTTGTTATTATTACTTATCCTAATGTAGCTACCATTATCTTTATCTATTATATATAACATGTTTCATTTTTTGAGATTTTTGTATCTTATACTTTTTAGATATATAATGATTTTGAAAGGTTATTATATGTTTCCATTATTAGTTTTTCTAATATGTTGCGATAATCAATTATTATGTTTAAATACAAATGCACTTCTTATCTTGTTATCATTTTATGTCTAATATCTTTTCTGTTATTATTATTTTTAATATTATAGTAATTGTATAATTGTTTTTACTGGTAAATTATTTTGTTTTCTCATCGTTATTATCCATATTGTTAATTATATAACAGATTTATCATGTGTAGAAAAGTATTTTATTATATTTCTATAATAAACATTATATAACTGTATATAAGTAATTACACAAATAGGAATAGCAAATCTGGACATGACATAATACAATAAGGGACTTGGCACAACATGATGCAAAATGATATAATTAGACTTGACAAAAAACAAAAAGATATGAGACTACATTACATATGATACAGCCAAGAATTGACATAAGAAGAAACCTATAAATTTGTCATTCCCTTCTTATATTCATACATGCTAATGGTTTTTCTTTTTTAACAAAATTTTTTATTATTTTTTTAATTATATATCTTAATTATGTTTGTTCTTTATTTCCTTTCTTTATACTTGTTATAATTATCATTTAGTAAAGTATATATCTATTTATATATTGTTATTATTAATCAATTTGTATGACTTAATGCTTTTATATGTATTGAAACTAAAGTTTGCATATATTTTTGTATTAACTATTTATTTTTTCCTTAATATTATTACTATTATTAGTTTTATGTGAATTATACATTTGCTTACTACTATTACTATTGCTGCTGTTGCTATTATTATTGTTACTACTATACATAGTTATTCTTTTATTATTGTACTTATTCTCACTATAAAACACTTATTTTGCTTTTTCTATATATCATATAATTAATATTAGGTTGATTGTTAGTAGTACTATTATTACTCATTATCATTATGTTAAGGTAGCATTTCTATATTTAGGGGAGGTAGTTAAGATGGATTGCCGCCCATGTGCTAAAATTTAGAGTATGTTTTTACTTTGGATTGATGCTCTCTTAGTTTCTTTATGTATATTCCTTCTATAATTAGTTAACGTTATTTAAAGTTATTCTTATATTCTGATTTTGTTATTAACGAGTTTTTCATCACTGATTATATTATCCGGTCAAATAAGTTTAAGTGTGCACTTATAATTATGTAATAGTTATTTAACATTTATATCTACTATTATTCTATGTTATCATTTTATAAGTTATTAGCTTCTTAATTTACTATTTAGTAGCCACCAATTCTTGTATTAAAAGTTTGATTTTACCATTTTTATTTTCCTCAATAGTTATAGATATTTTCATTTTTGATCTATTGATGATTACTTATTAATTTCATGTATTATCACTTGATGGTCAATAATGCTTTTATGAAGGTTATAAGCATATAGTTACTATACACAAAATTCATATACATATTCTTCATTTAGCATCATTATTAATGACATACTTATTTTTCATTTTTAGCTTTATCATTATCAAATTACCGTTTATCTATGAACTAAAAGTTTGATGCATATTTATGTCTAACATTTATAACTTCATTTCAAATCTTTTACATTACAATATATACAAATATTATACAAATAAGAATTTAATGTATTGAAATATTTTATTCTAGCCAAAATATTTAATATTCCTTAAATGTTTTATTCATAATCTTCATTTTCTTAAACTAGAAAAAGTGTATGTTTATTATCTCAAAAAAAAATAATAATAAGTGAAATAAAAGCCTTTAATATGGTTCAATACATTTAATCATAATAAGGATATAAAATACTAATAATCTATAAACATAATAAAATAAATTTTGAAGGATAAGGCCTTTAACCCATATCTACCTATACCTATCATCTCACCATCCAACAAATCATATTCTTAGACTTACTATAGGTTAGATTTCTTATATTCCTAGAATGCTACAACCCACTATGTGTCCCTACTATCTATTAATATGTCAATCTCTATTTATTATACTACATTCTCAAAACTACCTATATGACTTCAAAAACATTATAATTAGCAAATCTCCATAATCTAATTTAATTTAAATGACCTACAAACAAGTCACGACAATCACAAATATAATATAATTATCAACTAGAGTCTACATCTTTAACTACTAGTAATAAACACCAATGCTACTAGTCATCGTCATATTAGTATTAGTAATCATCACTTTTCCTACCCTAATGATAGTAATAATCATTTTTATAACCATCACATTCAACAAACCCATATAACTAACTTGTAGCTGAAAAGAAATATCCTTGAGTGGTGAGTTGATGCCCAACACATGTATACAATAATCACATGTGCATGATAAACTATCCATACCCAAATGCATAAATGTTGATATATAAATCATGCATTCATTTATTATCTTTCTATTTAAGTTTAACAAACAACACAGTCTTGATGTCCAAAGACTTGGAGTAACTTATGACCCTAGCATACGATATATATAATACATAGTACAATATTAACAACTATTGCTCCAAGCCTCAATACCTATGAATAAACCTATTTGAAGGGCTAAATTAGCCTAAACCCACCTGTTTATGAGTTAGCTCAAGGCCAAAGTGTGACTAACCTAGATAGTTACGGTCCTAGGCTAATTCACTAGCCTTTAAATTGGATCCCCAATTTTTTTTTTATTTTTTTTATCAAGTACATTAATAATTTCTACATTTTCAGTTATTTCCGAATTTCATGTTCTTGAAAATATTTATCAGTCCTCTCTTGCACTTGAATTTCATTCAAAAAATTATCATACAACATAACATTTATATTTGCACAACATAACACGTAATGTCCCTATATAAATAATTTATATTTTCAGTTGAAATTTCACTATACTTCAAAATTATAGGTTAGGCTCATGGGAAGTTAATATTAGAGCAATATTAAAATGATGAGAGTAAAGTAAGAAAAATTGTAAAGGATGAATAATTCCCATTACAAAGGACGAATATTGGACTATAGGAAAGAAAAAAATACAATGTTAGTACTAATTGTAAATCATGGTGGTAAGTTATAAAAAAAATCTACTTGATCGGAGTGTAGAAACTGAGTAAATTTATAAAATAAAATACCATTCAGTTTTTGTAGTGTAAGTTGGTATAAAAAATTCTTGTAAAAGTTTAGTCCTAGAGAATTTAGGTGTGTAGGGGAAAATTTTTTTTAGTCAATTTTACGGTTGCCTCAGAAGTACTTACACATTCGCTAGTTGGAATCAGATTGCTATAGTTCAATTTAGATTTATAGAAAAGTTTTAGTGTGTTGCTAAATTTTAAATTAGGAAAAAAAAAACACTATACATTATTATCCAATTTAATTTTTTTAAAGAAAAATAATTTTACTCAATAATAATTCGAAAAATCCTAAAGTTGGATCACTATTTTTGAGAAAACCATCCCATTTAGTTTTTTAGGAGTAATTGTGAAAACAATTTTTCTAGGTGACAAAACCTTTTTAGAAGGAACAAAAATGAAAAGGAAGGAAAGATTTTTAATATTTATTAGGTGCCTCCTTGTGTTAATAGTTTATGCTCGAGAGTGGAATTGTGGCTGAGCTTAAGCTTCTATCAAATTTGTTCTAGTTGTTGAAATACCCATCCTCCTCACTCGATGTCCCACATGGTTCTTGCCACATATAGGTTACCTTATACCAATCTTTTGTACAAGTGCTCACTTCACCATTGACAATAGAAATGGAGGTTCATTGATCATAAAGGATGAATCTCACAATACTAAACACTTACTCAATAGCGACTAGTCCAAGATATCAAATTCCTTGATGAAGATATTTTTAAATGACTCAAAATTCATAAACTTGTAGTAAATAGAAGGGAAGGCAACCCGTGTAGTGCTGCAGCTCAAACAATAGCCTACCAAACCATTGCCTCTTCAATTTTTGTATCAGCAATTACTCACCTATAAATGAGTAATGACGTTCCTTGGTGAGTAGCAAAGGAGAGACTCATGAATGGCCACCATGTTGACTTTGGTAGTGTATGAGTTGCTTCTCTATGTCGATTGTCGCTACGAATACATCATGCTATACTTCTGAGCTATATATATCTTAGGAATCCATTAGATCATCAATATACCATAATAAGTTTTCGAATACATTAGTAGTACTTTAGATTTACAATAGGGATCAAGAATAATTGTTACAAAATAAGTACATAGAATGTATTTGTAATAAAATAATCACTTCAATACCATATCGTAAACACAATTGTGTAAGCTCGAGTCCTTATAGGCCTAAAGTAGCATGCCAAGTATGCAGATTGATTACATAACGAAC
This sequence comes from Lumnitzera racemosa, assembly GCA_024138005.1. Lineage (NCBI taxonomy): Eukaryota > Viridiplantae > Streptophyta > Magnoliopsida > Myrtales > Combretaceae > Lumnitzera > Lumnitzera racemosa. The sequence continues at coordinate 20,551,587 of JAMXBC010000002.1, forward strand.
AAGTGGACATTAGGTTTGTAAACTTATGAGAAAATCTTAGCTGCATCATGAAAAATTGTCAAAACCTTCAACAACTAGATACATATATCTCAATTGTTATCTCAACTACTAGGGTGAATGTCAACCTCATACATATTGTACAAAGTAAAGTCATACAGTAGTTTGTTGTAAGGAATTATGCTATGCAACACCTTATTTGTGGAGTTCTAGTGGTGTTGTACATTTATCTTAAATTTTTGGGGCCTCTTCCTATGCTCTATGCCAAAATTCCTCCATAAGATGTAGAGGGACGATGTCTCCATTATTATCTTCACCACATTCTTGATTGGAGCTATACTGTCTTACAAAACTACAATGCTATCCTTGACACATAAGTTAAGATTATGACATGCATACCCTCCCTCCCTTCCCCTTCCCCCAAAATGCTGATTGACAATAATTTTGTAGATTTGTTATTAAGGCCATATTAGTACTTGCATTGTCAAAATCAATGGAAAAAAATTTTCTAACCAGGCCATACTCATTTAGGCTTTCTTTAATAATTTTGTAAATGCCTTGCACCATGTGATGCTTGTTAAATAACCTTAGAGCTAATGGTTTTTTATTAAGTTGCCAATTATCTTCTATCTAGTGAAGAACTACACCTATGTAAGAATTATTATGAAAAGAATCTGTCAATGTGTCTCTACATATGGACACAAACGCATCGAATGAAGCAAACTTACTTGTAAGCTCCCGCTTACTTTTGTAGTAAAGCTCCTACGTAGGTTAGGTTAACAAGTTGTAGCTTAGTTGTCGTGAGCTAGGGTTGAACAACTCCTGCTTGTATTGGCTTTACTACTCTAACGTACCCACGTTGAATGATAGGTGCATGTTGGTGGGGTACTGTGTGAGGTTGTACTTATGTTTCTCCTGATCGTACCTCATTAGCATTTGTCTAGATAAACTACCACCTTGGGTGATTTGTTGTTATGTCCTGTCTATCCCTACCTCCCTAAGATGCTTCGATTTTAGGTGCTTATTAAAGGTACCTTATCCCTCACCCATTTTGTAAGCGTAGCTTGCGTTGTAGTAGTTACAGGACACTTATGAGTTCCCCCTCTCATCTGTACCTTTGCGGTAACGTGTAGTGAAAATAGTATATTTGTTGAGTTTAAGGGGCTTACTTGAGCTCAAAGGCATTAAACCACCAGGTGCATGCTGACCTATATGTTGCTTCTCAATTTTGGGAATCATTTCCATCTTATCCTCCTCATCTTCAAACATAGTTGTGGGGCAACTTATTCGTAGAGGTTCAAATCCAATGGCTCACATAAGGACACTTATGCATGGATGTTTGAATCTAACGGTTCTTGTAAGGATACTCATGTGTGGAGGTTAAAATCCAAGCAGTGGTACAACTTGGCATTCGACGTTTTCCATCACCTCATGTGCTCTCTCTTCGTTGAGGTCATACTGGTGCTTTAGGTGCACTAGAACATCGTAGAGCTACTGTGGTGTAGATGATGTACCTGCAAACTTTCTTTACTTTTCCACTTAAGGATGAATCATGCTTCTTCTCAAAAAAGGTTTGGTGTAAGAATCAGTTCATGGAGATAATTGGAATTCTTTTGATTAAATTTAGCAGAAGAATGTAAAGAAAAAACAATTGTTTGTATATCTACAAAAATTTACACCTGTAGAATATTGAAGACACTTGGCAATTAGAAAATATGAGTGTACAATTGAAATTTATTATAAGAACAAAAGAAGTATAGTGAAAATGGTTAAATTTCAAACTATACAGTAAAGGTTCAAACAAGAAGAAAATATAAACGAGCAAATATTGAAAGTAAAGCAATATGAATGCTTGAATGAGGAATGAAAAAAATTTGTGAAGTCTTCGGGCAGTTGACCTTAGCAAATTTATACTGAAAATTTGCAACATTCAAAATTTAAATTTTCAAATCATTTTTACATTTTCTTCTCTCTATAACAAAAATTTCAACTTGAATTGTACCATACACCTTCTCCAAATAACTCCATACTATTTTTAGCTTCATGTGGCTTGCTCAGTAACTTCAGTCTCTACTTTCAATTACAAAGTTTCCCCTTGAAATGAATCTCTATCAAATGTCACTTCAATGTAGGCATGCATGTGAGTCATTCAGGATGGGAATATTAATTTTGTGTTGATGATGGAAGATGTAGCCATGTCAGGGAAGTGTTTTGTTTGTTTTGGTATGGAAAGAATATCAATGATGTTTAGAATGGACATTAGAGTGGAGTGTCGACAAATTGTGCTACAGTATGGGAGTTTTCCTTTTGTTTTTTACTTTTACATTTATAGCACAAACCAACCCATTAACCCATTAGATCATGAATCGACTAACCCACCAATTCTATTATCTTGAATCGCCCTAGCCCTTATGGGCTCAGTAGTTCTGAGGAAAGGCCATACCTACCCAATCTGGTCCGAATCAATTTGTTGGCCATCTTAGGGACAACACCACATATCGATCAACGAGTGCCCCCTAGGGATTTACCACTACGGGCCCCTAGGCCAAGCCAAGCACAAAGGACAAACATTTATAGGCCATCTAATTTTTAGTTCAATCTTATTCACTAACCTAACATGCACAACCAATAACCAAATATTCACATACCTAACAAAATGGCTTTTTAATAGTAGAATCCTCAGCCTTAACTCTTGATATCAATACGTTACATACTAGTTAGTCATTATCATAACCTAAACTTGTTCCCTATTATGATTCCTAATATTAATTAACTCAACCCTCAATATACAATTATGCCTTATGCTATATTTATGACATTATATACTTTTAAATTGTTGTTATTTATATTTAAATATTCCTTTGTTATAGCTAAAGCAAAATAACTAATTTCCTACTAATAAGATATTATTAACATATAATATGATAAATAAGTTACAATATGCATTAGGCTATAATACCAATGTATATACTAATAAGTAATTATTTAGTATATTAAAACTATTACATGTGCAATGTTACAATTTATAGAAAATTATTTTATTAAACATATAAGTTATTAGCAAGGTAAAATAAAGTTATATGTATGTTATAATTAAAATAAGATATTATCTAACATATAATATAATACAATAAGTTGTTTAGGTTTCATTATTATTTATACTACTTAACTAAGACAAGTAATTATATATATTCAACAAACTAATACTTATTTAGTTTATATTATATTTCCTACTTCATAAACGGTAAATCTTATATAAAATAATTATTTGATAGGACATATGTAGTAGAAAATAGTAGAATTGTAAAAATAGAATTTTTTATATATAAACTAGAATCAATATTTATTTACTTATGTTGTTAATAGAATGTTTATTAATAATAAAAAGAGTTAATCAATGAATAATTCTTTTCTTTTTCTAATGATAGATTGTAGAGTATCCTCAAAACCAGTTGCAACAACTGTTAGCATTCACATAAAACGCCTTTTAAAGGTACATCCTTTTCTCTAACAAATCAAGCAATTTTATTTTATCACTTCAAGATCAAAATTTACAACAACACTAAAAAAAAGTATGACTTGCTTAATTATATACATCACCATACTGCACTTGTACACTCATAAGTTCTAGAAATCTCCCTAAAAAGAGTTTCCTTTTTCTTTTTCTTTTAAGTTCCTCATGGAGAGACATTGCTTGAAACACTAAGTTGATGAGGAGAATAAGAAACTCTATAGAAAAGGGTAGAAACATTTGAGGGTATGTAGGGATAATAGAGAAGATTTAAATATATATATATATATATTTAGGGTTTTAAGAGATTTGGGTAGGGAGATATATCCTTTAAAAAATTATTATTATTATTATTATTATTATTATTATTATTTAGGTCTTTACACGATCATAGTCATCATAGAAATATAAACACACCATGCCCTCCTCCTCTTATATATCATCCACAAAAGGTTCCTCATAAGTAAAGATAATCATTTGTTTTTGTTCCTAAAAAAGAAAAGGAATGAGACGAAATCTACTACGTAATTCATAAGCACATGCAAATGTCCATCACTCAATTGGACATACATACACACATAATGTAGTTAAAGAGGAAACAAACACAATTTAGTTATTAAGCAACAAAGGGGTACCCATTACCCCATCACACCATAGTCATTGTCTACGTACATAGGTAGATATACATATAAGTTTTTCTTTATGTCCTTTACGTCAGAATCCTTTGTCTAGAAACCTATTATTCTAGTTGCATCATTTTATATATGAGTCCATTAGGGAATCATCACATATGATCAACAGTTGCCCCTTTATGGATTTATCACTATTGGCTCCTAAAACGAATGGATCAAGCACAATCAAGAAACCATGCATTTAGGCTAAATATTGATTAGTTTTGTTAACTCCTTTCTAACCTAGCAAGCACTATGTACGTGAATAGTGGGATAAGAACAACATTTGAATCCAAGTAAGCATAAAGGAAGTAATCTGAGCAATTAACCTGCACAAAAGCATAAATCTTTCTTAGCTTTCTTAATCAACCAAAATCAATAAGACTTTAAGTTAAGAATCCCCATCAACCTTCTAGGTACTTTACTATCCTATGTTCCTAAGGACTGGTAGTGTGCAAAGATTAGACCCTTGGATAAGGTTGGGTGCAAAAAGCACTTGGTACAAGGTTTAGGTTAGAGAGAAGTGAAGAAAAATAAGTTTTTAAGCTAAACAGGACATAACATCGGGATGCTAGCCATTAGTATCCAGATGCTGAGCTAACAACTATCACATAAGCTTACTGCCTAGATGCTATCATAGATGGCATCCAGACACCAAGCTACTGTTTTAGCATTTTTGCATAATAGCTCAACCTTGAAGCTTATACCAAATCAATTGTCCTTTCTCCAATTTCTCATATAACTTGAAATAGAATTTAGGCACATCATCTTAATGATTTCCACTCTTAAATCTCAATCATAAACTTCAATTTTTCTCACTCAAACCTAACTATTCTTCACTAAGCCAAACTACAAAAGAGGAAGCAAGTGTAACTTACTTGGAAATGGCTCAAACACTTAGTAAACTTCGAATTAGAGCTATACATAGCCTACAAATGATATGTAAAGCACTATTTAGATTCAAAACATGATGAAACTAACTAGAACTCCTTAATAACTATGCCTTTAACTTAGAAGTTGATTTAGCCAAAGGAAACCTCAAGTAAGCTCACCTTAACACTTGAATGAGTTGTCCTTTTAGGAACACTATTAATAACCACTTGAGAAACCTTATAAAGAAGCTAAAATTGACAAGAAAAAAGGGTTTTAGGCTGCTAAGAGGCTTATTACGAATTTTCTTACATTAATCTTGCAAGACCTTATCTTAATCTCCTCTTAGACTTCCTCTTAAGGTTGAATTTTGAGAAAAGCTCTTAGGTTTTTGCATAAAGGAGTAGGGATTAATCCTTTATTCATCCTCCCTCCCTTAAGAAACAAACAAAAAAGTACGGTTAGGAAGGAGGGTCGAGCAGGGGTATCCAATAGAGGTGTTAGTTAGACCTGGACCTGTCCAAAAAGAGATGGTTATAGATATGTGTTGAAACTCTTAGCTTCTCGATACTAAGGTCACCGAGCTGGTGGTTAGCTTAATCACGGTAAAGTAAGTGTGTGTAAGGCACTAAGTTGTCAACAGAGTATTCATCTAGTTAACATACGACTCTTGCGAGATGAATAGTTATTTAGCTTAGTATAAGAAGTTAGTTGGCAGTAAAGATCAGCCTGTCCTAGGTGAGAGTCAATTGGAATAAGAAGATTCACTTTGCTAGTCCTTTTAGGCTTTGGGTACGGCTGTGGGTCAAAGGTCCAGTAGTCCGATTCTTATCACCTTTAGTCCGAATCTATCTACTCCCTTAATTAGGGAAGTCTTCAACAAGACTTTATCTCCTACTTGAAGCTCTAAAGGCCTTCTTCTTTTATCTGCATAGTTATTTTGCTTACTTTGAGTTGTGAGCATCTTTTATTGTATGATTGCAAGCTTATCAATCCTTTTATGCACTAAATTTGGACTTAAAAGCTGTCTTTCACTCACTTCATCCCCATGAATGGGGGACCTACATTTCTTACCATACAAAGCCTTAAAGGGCACCATCTGAGTCATGGCTTGGTAAATGTTGATATGATAACTCCTCTAAAGGAATATGCTCATCCTAATTTCCCCCAAAATCCAAAAAACAAGCTCTTAACATGTCCTCAAGTATTTAAATAGTCCTCTTAAGTTGTCCATCAGTTTGAGGATGAAAGGTTATACTAAATTGAAACTTGATACCTAGCTCTTTCTATAGACTTCCCCAAAACTTGCTTAGGAACTGAGTATCCCTATCCAAAGTCATCATCACTAGAATACCATACAATCTATCCACTTCTCTAATGTAAGCTTTGGATAACCTCTCTATTTTATAAGTCGTATTGATTGGTATGAAGTGAGCCGTCTTGGTCAACCTATTTGCAATCACTCATACTGCATCATTATTGTCCTTGGTCTTATTAGGCAAGTGATAAAATCCATAATAATGTGCTCCCACTTCTACTTCGATATTGGCAAAGGTTATAACTCCCCTTCTAATTTCTTATGCTCAAACTTAACCCTCTAATAGGTATGACACTGTGAAATAAACTTGGCTATATTACAGTTCATGTTTCTCCACTATTAGTAACCCTTCAAATCTTTATACATCTTAATGCTTCAACGATGTATTGAATAGTGAGCTTCTTGCAACACTTTCTTTTTCAACTCTGAATTATTCAATAAGCACAATCTTATCCCGTATCTCAAGATCCCTTCGATTTCTAGCTTAAAGTCAGGTGATAAACCATGCTCCACTTTGCTCTTCAAGTCTTGGATCTCTTAATTCTCTACTTGTATTGCCTTGATTTGGTCTACTAAAGTCGACTAAATGTGCAAACTAGCTAGTCTTGTCCTGACTTCACTAATTACAACTTCTGAATCCATCTTGCACATATCATCAAGCAAATGCTTTTGATTAGTGATCAAGATGGCCATATTGCCTTGCTTCTTCCGACTAAGTGCATCTACTACTACATTTGCCTTTTTGAGGTAATATTGAATATCCACATCGTAATCTCTTATCAACTCGAACCACCTGTGTTATCTCATATTCAACTCTTTTTAGATAAAGATGTACTTTAAACTCTTATAATCCCTTAGTATCTTACACTTCTCCCTATACAGGTAGTGACTCCATAACTTCAAGGCCAACACCACTTCTACCAACTCTAAATTGTGAGTTAAGTAATTCTTCTCATTAGGCTTAAGCTATCCAGAGTTATAAGCAATTACTTTCCTATCTTGCATCAACACGTAACCTAATCCCGGACTCAAGGCATCACTGAAAATAGTGAACTCTTCCCCACTCTTAAGCAAGTTTAACACTAAGGTTGTACTCAACTTTTCTTTCAACATCTGGAAACTGGCTTCACAACGATCATCCCATTCGCACTTCATACCCTTCCTAGTTAATCTTGTGGGTAGTGTGACTGAACTATAGAAACTCTCAATGAATCTTTAGTAATACCCTACTAATCCCAAGAAGCTTCTAATCTTAATCATTGACTTCAGTCTCTACTAATCAACAACTACCTTTACCCTTGCTGGATCTATAAATATCTCATCCTTATCCCTTACATGACTTAAAAACACCACGTAATCAAACCAAAACTCATAGTTAGAGAACTTTCCAAATGACCACTCTTCCTTTAACTTGCCCAAAACTAACCTCAAGTACTCTTCCTTGCTTTATAAACACAATAACAAACCTATGCAAAAAGTCTGAATATATGATTCATCAAATCTATGAAGGTCATTGGGGCATTAGTCAGCCCAAAAGGCATCACTAGGAACTCGAAGTGCCTGTATCTTGTCTTAAAGGCAGTCTTTTGTATATTCTCCTCTTTAATCCTCAATTGATGGTAGTTAAACCTCAAGTCAATTTTAGAAAACACTTAGGCTACTTACAATTGATCGAACAAGTCATCAATTCTAGGGATTAGTCACTTGTTCTTAATTCGATTCAACTCTCAATAAGCTATAAAAAGTCTCATGTTGTTGTCCTTCTTCTTGACAAAAAAAATTGAAGCTCCCAAAGGTGATGTACTCTTTTTGATAAACCCTTTCTCTTGAAAATCCTACAATTGCTTTTTCAACTCTACTAGCTTAACTGGAGCTGTATTATACACTTGCTTCGAGATAGGAGTAGTTTTAGGCACTAAATCAATACAGAACTTGATCTCCCTCTTAGGTAGTAGTCTTGGTGACTCTTCAAGAAATACTTCATAATACTTACTCATAACAGGGGTCTATTCCAACTTCATAAGTTCCATACTCTGCAACGACATAGTTGCTATTCTCCCTTTTTCCCGTAACTCATAAGTAAGAAACCTAATCAACCTTTGAGCATCCAACTTAAAACTAAACTCATTCCCATCATGAAAGGTAAAGTACACTACCATACGATAACAGTCAATAATATCTTGATACTTTGCCAACCAATCCATACCTAGGATAACATCAAACTCAAACATTTTGCACTAAAAAATTTGCTAGCAACACCTTGCCTTCCACTTCTATACTAACCCCTTGGCATATCCTCTCCAAAGCTTTCTTAACTCCCAAAGGTGTAAAAACATTTAAAGATCCAATCAAAGGCTTAAGAATCAAATCACAAGCATGTACAAATGACTTAGAGATACAAGAATTCAAAGCACCATTATCATACAAAGCATAAGCTATACAAGAGTGAAAAAGTAGCATATATGCTATAGTGCCTTCATTAGGTAAGTCATAAATCTACTGATGCAGTGCAAACACTCTAACAGGAGCCCTTTGTCTCGGTCTACCTATCTACTATCATCCAGTATGTGCTCTAACTAGAGGTCTAGTAGCCTGCTAGCCTACCCTAACCTATCTCACTATAGGTTTCTCAATACAAGCTGCAATGACATGGCCCCTCTAAGAACAAATATGATAAAAAGATAGCAACATCAATTTGCTAATGTAATCTTTGCTAAAATGAAAAGTCTTTCCGTAAGAAAAATAGGCACCTATTAGCCACCTACAAGTCCTTATCTCATGAGATCCATAACACTTAGGGCACTTAACAGTAAGAGGTATTTGTGTTGGAAGAGTTGGGGTTAGGGCTCTAATTTGAACAAAAGGAAGTGCCCTACTCATCACTTTAGTCATCAATTGAAGCTTTCTCCTACCTTAAACTGCATCTTTAAAAGAAATCCTTTTTCCTATCATGAAACTAGAATGACCTGCTAAGGTGTCCTTCTTTTTCCTTAAATTCTTTTCCATGTGCTTTGCCTTCATGACATTCTTTGCATACAACATCAGTTGAAATGCATCAATTGCACTTTACAACTCTGGGTGTAAACCACCTAAAAACCTTTGAGCTCTGGCCCCATCATCAACCTTCATAGTTGGTGGTAGAAACTTAAGCAATCAACTCATCTTGACCTCATACTCCTTTACTAACCTGTGGTCCTATTGGCAGTTAAAGTAAGCATTTTGCAAACAATCCCTCATATTGGTAAGGAAAAACTTTGCATAAAATAGATTCTTGAATTCTTTCCATGTGAGTAGCCCCTACCTTTCTAGGCTCACTAGTTCACTAAGTAGCAGCAGCCCCTTTCAACTTATTAGGCACATGGAAAGCATTGCAGGCACTCTCCAAATTCTCCATCCACTTGTCAGTAGGTAAAAAGTGCTTCCCTCTTAGGTCAAAGTCACTAATCTGCTGAGCAAACTTATCTAAGTTGATAACCCTCTTTCTAGGAGCAATCAACTAAGCTAACACTCTAATCATATACTTCATTGTCTTTAGCAGCATGGTGGTGGTGTTAAGGGCGTGAGTCTATTTAGTATGATCTCCTTAGGCTCTAGTATCTCTTTGAGGACCTGAACCAATCCATACCCCAATGCCCTTCAGAGAAGGTGGTCTAGTAAGAGAAGCATGTTGTAGGTGTCTTACCCCAAAAGAAGAAGAACCTAAACCTAATAAGAATTAACCTATGACCATCTCCAAGCTACGATTGACCTGTTTCAGGCTAAGGTCTACCTACCCACTTAAGGCTAAGCTAATACCAAAAGTCTGAGAAAGGAAAGAAAGACAACTCAACAATAGTTTTGTTGGTTGTCAAGAAGACCAAGGACCAAACAGCCAAGGTCCCAAGTCTAAAGACCAGCTTGATACAACATAAGGAATCTAATGTCGAGCAATCTATGAGTTCAGCAATTATGGGTTGGCTTCACCAAGAGCTCAGCTAAGCATAATAAGACTCCATGGAATCTAACTTCAACTTAGATAACTAGCTGTCGAGCTGATCTTGCTCAAACCCGCCCAAACCTAGAATAACTTAGATACCCCACACATTAACCTTCCTATTAAACACATCATTTAGCACAGTCTTGTATACTTGTAAATATTTTCCCTAACTTTAGTTATGGGTCTACTTTAGGGAATAAAGTCTTGTATATTATTTGCAATTTTGCTACTAAGGCTTTAGGACATACTATAAATAGCAATTATTGTAATTAGTAGCAAACAGAGTTGAACATTTTTTTGAAGTAAGAATACACTTAATATCTTCGTAAGCTACTTAAGCTTGTGTCTTAGTTTATTGAGTGTTGTTTTTCTCTTTAACCTTACTTGTGTTCTTATTAGTTTTATTCTTGATGTTGTAGTAAACCCCTCATTTGAGCTAGTTAGTGAGTCATATCCAACCTCTCATTTGACACTTGAATGTTGATTTAGTGTTCATGAGTTGTATTAAACCCTATCTTGAGCTCAAACCTGATTGTTCTTATGTTTTGGTATGTGATATCTATCTACATTCTCATTTAAAAGTCCCTTCTACTTGCCATTTCTTGAGTTCCACTAAATTTGAATACCTATTTGAGTTTTGATTAAGATGCACGTAGTATTCCAACTAACCTTCAAATCTTAGGGCATATCTTCTTGGTATCAAAGCTTTAGGAAGACACGCATGTTAGTGTTCTTCAAAGTTTGATTCATGGGTTCTTACTCTTCTAGGAACTACTATTTAAGTTGTGGTTTACTATACTACCCATAACAGTAGTTGTGGTACGTGAGTTCTTGAAGTATATTGTGTCAAGTAATGATAGTTTTTAAGTTGCTATCAGCTATATTTTCGTTAGTAATAGTGATTTTAGTTGCTGTTTTTAGTTATAATGTCCTTAGTAGTATTATAGTAGTTGAAGTAGTATTTAGAAATTGTAGGTAGCTATAGAAATTAAAGTTGTGGTGATTATGAGATAAGTTGAGTGTATTATATGTTTGTTAAAATCTCTCAGTAGGAACTACCGTACAGATGAGAATGTCTAAAGATAGTATGAATATTAATGGTGATAGTCCCCATAGAAGTTTAAGGTAATGTGTTGATAATCTAGAATATCAAATTTAGAATCTTGCTGATTTTAACTGGGAACTTACTGGTTTAGTTAAAGCTTGTAGACGTATTAGCCGAGGTAAAAGAAGAGATTAAGCATTGACCAATGGAAGTGACTCCAACGAGCATGTTAATGATGAACGACTACCCAAAAGAGCTACCAAGTCGAAGAGAAGAAGAGATCGACCTAAGGTGATGAGAACCAATGATAGGAGTATTGACTTTGAAGTGAACCAAGGAACCCAAAGAAGAGAGCCTAAGCTAAGAAGAGATTTGGCCAAGTAGAGTTACAATCGAAGTAGCCGATTCTAGATGAACCAACTAGCTCGAAATGTAGGGGATAAGCCTCAAACACATAGCCGAGAACTTGATAGCATCAAGCTTAATCTACTAACCTTCAATGGTAGTAGCTGAACTGAAGAGTTCCATAACTAGGTTCCCCAAGTAGAGAAGTTATTTGAGTGTTATGAGTACAATAATCGAGTACAAGTTAAGTTAGTCTCACCATCCCTTGTTGAATATGTAAGTTTTTGGTAGGATAAATTGATTGCTAAGTGAGATGTTGAAGGAGAAGAGCTTATTAGAACTTGGAGCACACCTACTTCAAGCAAGAGATGTTATATGCTTTTCAACACCTAAGGTAAGGTCAAAACACTATTAAGTAATACTTACAAGAGTTTAAGACCTTGATGACTAGATGTGAGATTACGAACTGTACTATCACTAAGTTCCTAAGTGGCTTAAGAGATAACATTACCAATGTGGTTGAGCTTTAGTCAATCAACTCATTAGACAAGCTTATCAACCTAACCTTAAGAGTAGAACGTTAAAGGACAAGAAGGCTCTAGATTCCTACCAACCGACCTTAATAAGGTAGCCTTGAGCCTAAGAGTTATGACAAGAAGAAAAGGTCAAAGAAGAAGATGGTGAAAGGAGAGTCCAGTTAACCTTACAAGGTTGAGACAAAGAAAGTAGAGAAGGAGAGAATGCTTGACACCAAGACTTGAGAAGTTAAGTGTTTCTAGTGTTTGGGGTATGAACATATTGCCTACGAATGTCTAAACAAGAGGGTCATGATTATGAAAGGTGAAGGATCGAACACTCAAGTAAAGAGTCAGAGTGAAAAGAGCTTGGGAAGTGAGATGGAAGAGATAAATGTCTATCCAGATATAGATAAACTCTTAGCCATGATGAGTTGATGAATCAACTAAAAAAAGATCTAGGTTAGAGGGAGATCTTATTCCAGATTCGATGTTTGTGGAATGGGAAGACCTATTCCCTAGTTGTTGATGGAGATAATTGCACCAACATTGCTTTTGCTGAGCTAATTATAAAGTTGAAACTATCAACTTACTCGCATCCCTAAAACTATGGATTGAAGTAGTTTAATAATAAGGGTATGATCTATGTGCATAAGAGACCTCAAGTAGCATCCAAGGCAGGGTAGTATGAGGATGAACTTGATTTCAATGTGGCGCTTATGAATGCAGCAAATTTAATTATTAGGTAACCTTAGGATTACAATAGGAGAGCGATCCACAATGGCTTCTTCGAAACTTATATAGTTCGAAAGGATGGGAAGAGCTATTGTTTGACCCTTATGAGTGTTGATAAGATTTAAAGCAACTCGAGGCCCATGGAAAAAAGAAAGGGCAAGAGGAGCTTGTTTGGCATCTAGGCCCATGCTCATTGTTTAAAGTTGAGGATGACTTCTTTTTAACCCTACAGTGATGATAGGAATTGGTCTATGACCATCTTATAGCCACGGTTAACCTGTTCCAAGCTAAAGCCAACCTAACCCACTCAAGGTCGAGCTAATATCATAAGGCTATGAAAGGAAAGAAAGATAGCTCAATAATAACTTTGTCAACTACTGAGAAGACTAGGGACCACATAGCCGAGGTCTCGAATCTAAAGACCAACTCGATATAATACGAGGAATTTAGTACCAAGAAATCCATAAGTTCAACAACTGTAAGCCTACCTCATTAGAAGCTTAACCAAGCACCGTAAGACTTCAAGGAATCTAACTTTAGCTAGGACAGTCAGCTACAGAGCTGATCCTACTCGGACCTGAGATACCTCAGAATAGCTTAGATGCCCTACGTATTAACCTTCCTATTAAACATACCGTTTAGCACAATCATGTATACTTGAAAATATTTCCCTTAACTTTAGTTGTAGGCCTACTTTAGGGTTTAAGGCCTTGTATATTATTTACCATTTTGTTACTAAGGTTTTAGGACTTACTAAAAATAACAACTATTGTAATTAGCAGTGAATATAATTGAACATTTTTTTGAAGTAAGAATATACTTGATATCTTTGTAAGTTGTTTAGGCTTATGTCTTAGATTATTGAATGTCGTTTTACTCTCCAATCTTTCTTGTGTTCTTATAAGTCTTCTTCTTGAGATTATGGTAAACCTCTCATTTGAGTGAATTAGTGAGCCATATCTAACCCCTCATTTGAAACCCGAGTGTTCATTTAGTGATCATGAGTCATATTGAACCTTATTTCGAGCTCAAACCCCGAATGTACTTGTGTTTTGGTACGTGATATCTATCCTTATTCACATTTAAAAACCGCTTTAACTTACTATTTCTTGAGTTCTACCGAACCTAAATACCCATTTTGGTTTCGATTATGCTATGCATAATACTATAGTCGACCTTTGAACCTTAGGGCATATAAGGACCAGTGATACGTCTAGGTAACATATTATAAGAACAAACAGGAAACAACAAATAGTATAAAGGAAATTAACTGAGGGAGTAAAGTTAAGAAAGATAAGTTACTTAGAAACTTAGTAAAAGTAAAACTAGAACAACATCAATCAACAACACTAGAATCCTTTAACAATAATAAATCAAACTTTAGCAATTTCTAACTTAATAGTTCACTTCCTAAACAATCTATGATTGACACTTATTTAACTACAAGATCCATTTCCTAATGTCTCTATGATTAAGTGCCTAAGACACTTAGATCAACTTGCCTAAAATCATGAATTAATAACTTAGTTGTCTACTTAATCCTTTAACCTAAGCCCTTCTATGATCTTCCAATCATTAGCTTTGATACCACCTAAGTTATAATGCATTGAGACCCTATTTGGGCATTACAACCCTCTACAAATTCTTGCTAACTATAAACATGTTAAGGCAACCAAATCCATTAACATGCAACCTTGATATTAACCATTAATACAAGGTAAAATCATCAAAAGAGTGGAATCACAATCCACTAGTCATCTTATAATATGAAAACATACCGAGATCATAATCCATCAAATTCATGATCCAAATCCATAAGTAGCATAAATAAATATGGGAACCTCTTGTCTCCTCAATGACAACTCTAGAACCCAAGAGATATGATAAAGAAGGCTATATCCTTAACAACCTCAAGTCTCTCCTAAAAGTAACATAACTCCAATGATACATGTGTAATCTCAATCCTAGTCATCATAGAAATATAAATACTCAATGGCTTCCTCTTCTTGTATATAATCTACAAAAAATTCCTCATAGATAAGATAGTCATCTATTCATGTACCTGAAGAAGAAAACGAATGAGACAAATCTAGGTATGTGATGCACAAGCACATGCGAATGTCCATCATTCAATTGTACATACATACATACATAATGCAATTAAAGAGGAAACAAACACAATTTAGTTATCTTGAATTTAGTCTTCAAAGCAATAAAGGGGCACTTATGACTCCACCACACTACAGTCTTTGTCTACGTACATAAGTAGATATATATATATATATATATATATTTTCCTTTAAGTCCTTTACGTCCTAGTCTACAACCTGGAAAACTAATATATTAGTGGCATTGTTTCATATATGAGTCCACTAGGAAATCCTCACATATAATTATCAATTACCCCTTTAGGGATCTACTACTATAGGCCCTTAGAGTGAGCAAGTTAAGCATAATTAGAAAACCATTTATTTAGGCCAAATATAGATTAGTTTGGTTAGCTCCTTTCTAGTGCAAACTAAGATCCAAAGATTAACAAAACCAGATGTAAGGGTAGGTCCAAGCTTATAGAAAACTCAAAAAGGTAATGGAATTATGTGGAAACAATAGGAAAAGTAAAAACAAGTAAATCCATGAATATCTCTAAGGATATAACACAATACGAAATATCTAAGGACTTATATCACAACTCGATGTGACGTACGAGATGGTTTAGTGAGGGCACTCGTTACCTAGTATTGCTTAAGGGTTAGGATAAGAGTGAGATAAGTAAGCAAGATATGAGTAGATTCATGAAAAGAAGAATATTCAATTTCAAATATAAGATAGTAATATGATTTCAGCTATATGTACAGTAAGTATTTATACCTGAATAACTAGGGCAACTTGCCTAAATTTGAAAAAACTAAAAGGGTATTATCTAAAAGATGCAATGTATAATAAATAATAAGGGTACAATTGAAAAAAAAAAATGAGTATCTTGTATAGGGGATTCTATCACATGGTTGCTCAGACATGTAGCTCCTCATGGATGGATGGCTTTGTAGTAGAAAAGCTAATTTTATATGATTAGCTTGGTATCTGCCAAGATGAGGTGCTGAGTGGAGGTGGTAGGTCAACCATGCTAAGTTGATCAAATACATCTTGTGAATTCGCCTTGGGTATATTTAGTTCAGCTTGGATTCAGCTCCTCATGGTTGGATGTAGTTCAAGTCAACAGTTGGAGACAAATGATGAGTATGAGAGGGTTTGGCTTGACTAGGGAATTAGGTTAGCCGAATGCAATAGCTTGGACTCCTCAATGGTAGGTCGTAAGGATAGAATTTGCTTGGCTATTTACTCCAGCCCTTGAGCTTAGGCTCGGGTTAAGGGTTTGATAATCTGATTTTTATCACTTTCTAACTTAGTTAGCATAGTCATAAAAGTAAGTATTATGCACCTAAATAGTAGGATAAGGCCAACAGTAGAGTCTAGGTAAGTATAAAGGAAGTAATCTAAGCAATTAACACAATTAAAAGCATAAATCTTTCTTAACTTTATTAATCAACCAAAATCAACAAGACTTTAAGTTAAGAATCCCCATTAACCTTCTAGGTGCTTTACTATCGTAGGTTCTTAAGGACTGATAGTATGCAAAGATTAGACCTTTGGATAGGGTTAGGTGCAAAAAGCACTTAGTATAAGGTTCAAGTCAAAGGGAAGTGAAGAAATATAAGTTTTTAAGCTAAATAGGACATAACATCGGGATGCTAGCTATTGGCATTCAAATGCTAAGCCAACAACCATTACAGAGGCCTACTGTTTGGATGCTATCCCAGATTGCATTCGAACACCAAGTTGCTATTTTTCATTTTTGCAAAGCAACTCAACTTCAAAGCTTATACCAAATCAACTATCCTTTCTCCAATTTGTCATATAACTTTAAACATAAATTTAGTTACATTATCTTAATGATTTCCACTCTTAAATCTCAGTCACAAACTTCAATTCTTCTCACTCAAACCCAACAATTCTTGACTAAACCAAACTATAAAAGAGGGAGCAAGTGTAACTTACATAGAAAAAGCTTAAATACTTGGTAAACTTAGAATTGGAGCTGTACACCACCTACAACTAATATGTATAGCTCGATTTTGAATCAAAACATGATGAAACTAACTACAACTCTTCCATAACTATGTCTTTAACTTAAAATTTGATTTAGCTAAAGAAAATTTTAAGTAAGCTTACATTAACACTTGAATGAGCTGCCCTTTGAGGAACACAACGAATACCCTCTAGAGAAACCTTAAGAAAATGCTAAAATTGACAAGAAACAAGGGTTTTAGGTTGCTACGAAGCTTATTACGAATTTTCTTATGTTAATCTTGTAAGACCTTACCTTAATCTCCACTTGGACATCTTCTTTATGTTGGATTTTGGGAAAAGCTCTTAGGTTTTTGCACAAATGAGTAGGGATTAGTCCTCTTTTGGTAAGGTTTAGGGTTTAAGTGAGTGGTTGCTTAAGGGAGGTAGGGTAAGGTTTTTAGTGACCCCTTGAAAAGAAAAAAACGCCCTTAGTTTTAGAATTAATTTTTTGCATCATTACATTTGACTTTGTAATGTTACTACTTTTAAGGATAGTTAAAACAATAAAAGATAATTACAACTTTATTTCCTATAATTTTTAAAAATCAATAAAGGTTACTATGAGCTTAAAGTACTTCTACGAATAATTGAAAGTAAATTAGTTACATTTTCGAAAATGAAATTTCAGAAAAACATAACGCATCTCATCGACTGACACTTAAAGCTTCAAAATACTGTTGATTAACAACCTTTGATATACTACAAATATTTAAGTGCTACGAAATCTCAAACTAAGGATGTAACCAAACAAATTATTGTAGGGTATCCAACCTATCCAACCCAATAAGAATTGGGAATTATCCTTATAGGGTTTAGGGTTAGGTTTTTAGATATAATTATAAACCTTATAATGTTTAAGGTTAGGTTTTGTGATTATAAAAAAACTTAATGAGAAACTTGGCTTGGTAAGAAATTATAAATTATTTAATTAACTTTATTTTATATTATTTTATTAAAAAGATTAGCAAGCATATTAAGTATTTATTTATAAAAATCCTTTAAGAATATACCAACAATAGCTTAAAAAATCGAAAGCAAAATAAAATATTTTATGTAATCAACATCAAGTGGTTCGAGTATAGAATACATAATGATTTTAGGGATGAATTTTAATAATAGGTAGGGGTAAGTAAGTAACTCTATTGTATTGGCTACCTACCTAGACCTTGCTTGATCGGGTAGATTCCAGGTGAATAATTAAAGTTATAGAGTTGGCTTTAGGTAATAATTTCTTAGAACCAGTTCTCACATGATAAGGTAGGATACAAGTAAGAAATCTAGATACCCTATCCCACACTAAGGCATATATATTGAAGCATACAGGGTATGGGTTTTTGAGTCTCTATTTTGTATTTGTAATTAGATAAAATTACTAAGTGAAGAATACTATCTCAATAAAATAAAGTAAAATCTAGCTCATCGAAAATCTTAAACTAAATGCTTATTGGTCATTTTTTTTCGATCTTTCATTTCTACTCTTTACTCCATTATCATTTTCTTTCTATTCCTTCCTCCTTTGTTAAATTCATCATCTAGAAAATTTCAAAAAATGGAATGCAGTTTCTTAGTTTCTACATCTAGCTAAGCTTACAAGCCATAAGGTACATCCATTATTTGTTTCTATAGTGGAATATTTTTTGTCTTATATTTAACAAAAGATTTAGTATTATTACTAGAATAAATTTTGATTTTCTTAGAGTATAGGGAGATTGTTTTACTAATATAAATAGCTTGAAGAAAAAAAATATTTTAGTATGAACTTTTGTTTTGTTCAGTTTTCCATATTATGTATCTTCATATTAACATGGTTCATTGTTTGATTATATATTATCGCCACATCCATAATTATTGAATTATATAATCTTATATGTCTTTTATTCACATTTTAATAAACATTATAGATTTTGCATTAAATACAATATTTACTACTTTTATTTTTTTAAACAGTGTATTTATTCCCTTAAATATCTCCTTAATGTGATTATTACAAAATGAATACTTTAATTACACAAAGAATATTTTATGTAATAAGTATGTAAAAATTGATCTATAATAATAATGGTTAAAGAACCATTTAAGAGAAAAAAAAAATGGTTGGAAATAAACCATGATAGACTCCATTCATTGCTTCAATTGCTGCATTTGAAAGATTGACTAAATTAAGCAATTGTTTTTTTTTTAATAAAAATAATTAGGTTTGTTTTATGTTTTGTAAAAAAGTCATATTAAAATTTATAGGAAAAAAAAAATCCATATATTTTTTAGGATTCTTTAATTGTTTCATACTACCTTGAGTAATATGAGAAAAAATCTTACAGGTTTCTGAGAAACTCGAAACTTTAGAGAGATGAATTTTGGTAATATGAGTAAAAATCCTATAGGGTATTAATAAATAGTAAACCTTGTAGAGTAGGTCTAAATCTTATAAAATGCATCCTAAATTTGTCCTCATTGCATCCATATCTCAAACTGAAATTACGGTTTTTTTTTTTTTTAATTTTTCCCTCCCCCCCCCCGGTTTCTGTTTTGTTTTATCTTTTGTGAAATCAAATTAACACAGCAGAGTTTTAATCTTTTGTTATAGCATCAGCTGGCTCAATTTTATATTTGGCTTTAAAAGAGATGGATCTGAATTCAATTTTTTGTATTTATTATTGATCACGTGTTTCGATTTGGTCCATCGTAATAGAGAACCCGATGAATTGTTCAATGCACGTTCAACTTTTCCTCCATATATACCCTCTAGAACGAAGACGAACGTACACTACTATTTTAATTAGTTGACAAGTTGGATATCACAACATCCGCGTCCCATGCTCATCCTCTCGTGCTAGAAACAAGGATAAAAACAAAAGATAATAGACCTCACTTATCCAATAATTTTTTAAAATGCATACCTACTTTATATATATATATATATATATATAGTTGCTAATGCATAAAACTTTTCATTATTTACACTGTTTTTACTGATGGCTTTGGAGTTCTTCCAAAAATTTACGAATTAATTATTTGTATATTTTTAAAATTTATAAAATGAAAAATTATTATAATTTGTAGGTTTAAAAGTTCGAGTAACATTTGAAATCAAAAGTAGTAAATAAATCAAAATCATTAACTAGTTAATCTAAAAATTATAACCATATATTAATAAGATAATCAATACAATAACTTTATATATTAATATAATAATCTTTCATAATTTATGTAAAACATATATCCATGAAGTTTCACTGTTTTCAGCACATAATGAATAATTTAAGTATATATATATATATATATATATATATATAACAAGGCCAAATCGGTACCTATCATCCTTTAGTTAACCCAAAAAGTATATATATATATATAACACGGCCAAATTCTTAGCTGTCGTCCTTTAGTCGACCCAAAAAGCAGCCATCCTCAATCATTGTTTCTTCTATAATATAATAGATCAAAATCAAGCTAAAAAATAAACATTGCAAGCCCAATCACTTAACAATGTTTCCCAACATGCTCTTGCTCAGGTCATTACATCTATTACCCTTCTTTTTCCTTGTACTCCACTTCCCAATCTCCTTTGGCACTGAACCAAATAACAACTTTTGCTTCAACACTCAAACGCTCACACCACCATACAAAACCAACCTAAAAAATCTGCTCCACCAACTCACCACCAAATCCCCATCCAGCCATTTCGGGACTGGCCAGATCGGCCGGGACCGAGACACCGTCTACGGTCTAGTACTTTGCAACGCCGATATCTCTAGCACCGATTGCCAAAAATGCTTATCGGAAGCTGGCTCAACTCTTCAAAAAAGATGCAAAAAAGATAAAGGTGCCATCATTTGGTATGACAATTGTCTTCTTAAGTATTCAGACACACAGTTTTTCGGACAAATCGATGATTTAAACCAATATGTTCAGTGCAATCAGGAAAATGTAAGTATTGATTTCGAACTTTTTAATAATAAAAGCATTGGTCTGGTGACTGAATTGTCCCGTAAAGCTGATGGTGAGGCGGCAAGATTTGCAAAGGGGAAATTAGATTTAGGGAACAAGACAACGTTGTATGGCGTGGCTTTGTGTACTAGAGATATAGATAAGGGTGATTGCAAGAAATGCCTTGCGGATGGAATTCAACAGATTCCAACATATTGTGATGGGAAAAAAGGAGGGAGATTTGTCAGTGGAAGCTGTATTGCTAGATACGAGCTCTACCCTTTCTAACAAGCACGTTCGTGGACGTACGACGATGTTCGGAGTAAACAAACCATGGAAAATCGTTAAATGAATTTCCGTCTTCATATTTCTAAGCCAACTGTAATCTATCGATATAACTCGTTATGGAAGTTAAATAAAAGGCAAAAGGTCATTAGATTTTCAATATTATGAAATTATCTTTAAATTATTAACAACTAGAAATTAAAATGAATGCTCTATAAGAGGAAAGTATCGAGTAACATGCCATACATTTAAATAAATAGTGAATAATTACTAATATATTTTAACACGTAAAAACATATATCCACTATATCGTAAACATGAGTCCAAGTATCTTTACTATTATTTACCCATCATTTACTAAAATATGCGGCATATTAATACTAAATAATTCTTTTTTTTCTCCAAAAGATGTATCTAAGTATCATAAATATTATTTACTCATTATTTATTAAAATACTTAGCATGTTAATATTAAATAATCCTTTTGATCTCCTAGAGACTTCATTATTATCCCAATTGTTGATAGTGCTTTTTGAATAAATAGGGTTAAGGTTTATTTTAAGGGGCTCATGACTTAAACCAAATGGCAAGGGTCCAATCCATCCAGGTACAACTCTTATAAGACCCCAGTAAAGGATTTTCCTTTTACTCTAATTCTCTCATATAACTCTTAAGGTTTTACTTTTATGATGAGAGGTTAATTTAGCTGTCGAAATGACTAAGTCAAAACATCATTTAACACCTATCATAACTGTTTTTTATTTTGTAGGTTGTCGTTCAATAAGATGAAATTTGAGAATCAACAATTGGCACGTTTGTTGGGAATCGATTAAAAAAGAGGAGCCTAGTCCTCCATCATGGCCTTAACAAGAATCTCCAAAATGCTGGCATTCGATAGAATTTCGGATCGTGGTTGATTTTTCTAGATTTTCTAATAGTCCCTGGTCTGATTTCTTCTCCGTATCAAGTTATATGTGTTCGCAACTCTCCAATGGTCTACATTTTCAAGCTTTTGTTGCTCTAGATTCAGAACGGTTGAATAAATGAAAAGAAGCATGAAACAGAAAAATATTCTGGTAACCGCAGCCTCATTTTCTTCGTTCTTTAAACTAGTTTGTGTTTTCGGAGATTGGAAAACTGTGACGTAACAGCAGTCACCAATGAAAGGTTTGGTTTTTGTAACATAAGAACCAGTCAACACCTGTCACAATTTGATGGTTTTTGTTGCGATAAAGTTGAGAAAATAAATCTCAAGAACGAACGCATCAAAGATTGAATTTCGAATTTCCAATTACCAAATTGATTGGAAGCTTTCTGGCCGAGTCCTTCTTAGCAATTAGTAGAGCTTGCCCACAACCGCTGCGGTGAGTTTCTACACTGCAGTTTTGAGCTTCGAGCTCCTTGCAACTTAATTGCCCTTAATCACACACAAACATGGCCGAACTGAGCAGTTTATGACTTGCCGAGCAGTCCTTTCCGTACACCAAAGCGGACGAAAAATTGATTGATGGCCGAAGTACTCATCTAAAGCGATGACCGAGCTTCGATGCAATAGCAAATGTACAGACCTTCAAGCAATAGCAGCTCGACTCATGACGACGAAACCGAGCTGTCATGGCAATAAACAATCAAGCTCCACCGTGACCAAAGTAGCTAGGCTGATCTGTTGAGGCAATCCATACCGAGCTGCAGATTCAGACAGCTCCTACCAAGCTCCTCCAATTTGAATATGCCAACCTACTGACAATACAACAGTGCAATTACCAGTTTCCGAGCTCCTTCTTGCCGAACATGCGCAAGCTGTTTATAATAATAACCGACTTACTTATGGCAGCAGAATACTCCACTTACCAAGCCCACACTCGTCAAGCTCGTCGCGACACCTATCGAGCTGACAGTAGTACACCCATCAAGAGATAAGTTCCATTCATGGACAACTTAGCGCTCAGCAACAAGCTGATCAGGCTCAACTTCGAGTAGTTACAGCCTCTTGAACACAAAGATCCGAGCTGCTCTTATCCACGCAATAGCAGAATAACTAGCTGATCACCAGGAGTACCCATCGACCGATGTTGGAACCGTTGCATGACTGGCGAACAACAGCTCCTGAATGACAACTTACCGAGCTATAGCAGTGAATGGCCTAGTTTCACTCTACGTGGAGACCAACAGCCACTAGCTATCCAAGGATCACTGAGCAGGGAAAGAGACTTGAACTACTCTCGAACTTAAAATCTAAGCTATTACACCAGCTAGTTTAAGATCCGAGCTGTTACACTAGCACTGTGCCCAAGCTACTCTAAGTACGCGTGCGGAGCTGTTCCCCAAAGTTTAAGAACCGAGCTGTTCTAGTTACTTTCAACAGAGCATAGCAGGCTCTTATCTGTTTGCACATGACTTTGAAGAAATCAAGATTGAAAGCAAAAATGCTTGTGAATTACCAAAAAAAAAAAGGAGGGGAAAAAGTGACACTGGCAACATTAGGTTTCACTACCATCGATGAGCTCAACACTTTCTACAGAATTCACAAGCAAACAACTCTCTTCCTGGGCCTTTCTATTATCGAGGTTGGTCCTCATCTTACATCACATGCCCTTCTATCCATGTGGACGTTCTTCAAAACTACATTTAGATCTAAAAGCTACTGGAAGTTCCACTTTCTGGATCTCGACTATGCAATAGAACAAATGATAATTTATCATCTTGGGCTTCACCCCTGGAGTGCATTTTTCTAGATGAATCTGTCTGTTTTTCATTTAACTTAAACAAGGGTTTGAAATCCTTATCAAGTGAATCACGAAAATATGAGCCCGTACTGTCTGCAAACCCTAATATTAACATTTTTCGAGTCACTAATGATGCTCTTCAGAATCTTTGTAGCTGCAGAATTATTTTCCTACACCTCAAGGCCAGAAAACCAACCAACCGAGGCAAACAATTGCAATATGCTTTTACTATTCGAGCTCATAAAAGCTTCAGCTGTAGACATGCTTCCCCGATTCAAAGCTTCTGACATTCCAACAACACGGAAGGAGAAAGAACATTTTGGGAAAATTGTTGAAGAAATCATCCATTCAAGCAACGATAGCTGCCTCTCGTCTTCCAAGCCACCCACCTTTATATTCTTCTTCCTAAGGTCTCCATCAAGCTCATCAATTGAAGATTTGAGTTTAACATCACCAGCAGATCGACAGAGATGGCTATTCTTACAAAGCTCCTTTTGAATTTTAAGCAGCGGAATATATCCGTTATAAAATATAGCCCTTAGACCGAATCACACCCAACAGAACAACAGTCGGAAGTGGTCGGGTGACTTTATGGGCTACACAACAGAGCTGAGCTCTGTACGTCCATGCGCAAACAACAGGGAACTGCATAAGCGGACCCTCATGGGCAAATTCGAACAGTGACCAACCTTTCATGAGCTCGGAGATACATACTCAACACATGCCAAGCTGCACCCCGACAATAAAATCTAAGCAACCTTTGTACATCTCTATCCAAACACTTGCAGTGAAGAATCGAGGCTGAGCGTTTTCTTAACTGAACTTCAATTCAACTAGCATAGCAGCTCGAGACTCTCTATGGCTGAGGTAAATGTACTTTATTCGAGCTGCCTTAAACAAAGCCGAAGTATCCTTCTCCTTTGATTACCGACCTACTGTACGTGGCCTAAAGTTGTGACCGATCTATTATGACTAGAGTTTTGCTGAGTCACGCTACGAGCTTTCTGTGTGTATGTGTACAAGTGTGGTTGGTGAAATGCAGTGCAAGTGATCAGTTTTGTTGTCCTTTTTAAGAAATAGCTGATCTGTTGTTTTCTTTGGTATATAGTCATATTTGCCAAGCTGCTAAGTGTATATGCTGAGTGACAACCAAGTTCATCTGCCGAACTGAGCTGTCTCATAGGCCATTACAGCACGATTAAGCATGTCAATACACGTGGCTTGTACAAAGCAAACCCAAGCTCTTTTTCGAGCTCAGCTTCCAAACAGATCTGGATGTTAGTAATCCTCGAGCTGCACTCTGAGCACTCCTTCCAAGCCAATCCTTCGCACAAGTCTAAGCTCAAGCACTCATCGACCTGCACATAACTGACATAGTCGAACAGTTATTCAAATAAACCAATATAGTAACTTGAATGAGAGCAGCTTCAAGGCTCTCATAAGGAAGCACACAAACTATTACGTTGATCTCATTAACTTGAATGCATCATTCCAATTCGTCTCTCTATATCCATGGAGCTTCTCCAAATAAAGGCTCTAAGCTCCTTTGGACAACGAGATGAGAAGCCTTAAGCTCTCTTAAGAGCAACAAGTACAATTACTCTAAATCTTATGAAAGGACGATTAGTTGTTGCAAGCTTAATTGCTTTAAAACTAATGAATAGACGATGAGCTACTTGGAAGCCCTTAGCCATCAATTAGCGACAGGCATAATACTACAAGTCTAAAGAATAGATGATGAGCTACTTGAAAACACTAAGCCACTCAATGACAATGGGTAAAATACACTGATCCTAAACTTTATATGGACAACTAATAGATGAGCCTAACAACCTATATTATTAATGGACTTAAGGCCAATCGATCTCTTTACACCTATGCCCCTTTAAGCATATTGACATCTTCAAGTACTCTGACCTCTCTTAACTTTTGTCTCGTTAAGCCTTTGCACCATCCTAGTCTCTTTAAGTACTTTAGTACAAAGTTTTCTAGAACTCTTATAAAATCTACCTCCCTAAGTGCTCTCTTTGCCGAAGTTGTTACCAAAGAGATTGGGGCATTACAGCAAATTTTGCTTTATGAGCACCTTCTACAATGGCTACTTAAAAACTGCAAAAAGAGTTAGATCGAAGGGTAGGTGCTAATCTCAAGGTGCCAACTCAAGGTGCTACTATGGAGGGAACTATGAGAGGTGAAAATTTTAATTGAAAATATTATAATGGCTTGCCTTTTATTTTCCAATTAAAAGAAAAAGTAAATAGCTTATAGCATAAAAGTAAAAATCCTTGTCTCTCTAAATCTCTAGTATACAATCACTCTTTCTCTTCATCTATCTCTCTCTTTCTCTCTCTCGACACTCTAAAAACCTCTAACAATCCCCTCTTTCTCTTCATCTCCCTCACCTAACACCCCTACCGACCCTCTATCTCTTTGTTCCCTCTCCATGAAGACCCTCAATAGCACTCTCTCTCTTCATTAGTTAGCAAGACTCTTGTTCCTCACACTCTCTCTTCATCTTCCTCAGGTATACCATACTTCCATAACAAGTAATTTTCCCTCTTAGGTATTATCTTTCTTCATTAAAACATGGTGGTTCTCTCTCTTATGGTAATTTTCTCTCTTACACTACATTCATTAAGGTATAACGACTACATTCTTCTTTCTTGGGTGTTGTGACAAATGAACAAGCTATCTTCTCTCTTGGGCATTGTAAACATACATTCTTCTCTCCATTCACCAATCAGAGCAATGACAAACATAAACCAAAGTAATCAATTAGCCTTTAAAAAATTTTAGGGTTTCATTCTTTTATGGGGGTTTTCCATCTATTGTGTTTTTTTTTTTTTTGTAATTTTGATGTTCTTATCTTTTTTCTTTTTGGGAAATTCTATAATGCTTCGTTTAGTTTCTTCTTATTTCAACAATCTAGATGAAAAGATAAAGAAGCAATTCCTCAATAGCTTATGAGAAAGTTTAGAGGAACCGATAGGAAGATTTTATAGTTGTAATTACAGTTAAGGTTAGTTTCCTCAAACTACAATTAGATAGAAACCCTAATGTTGTTAAATTATTATTTATTTTATATTGTAATTTTATTGTCTTTGAATCCCTCAATAATATTTGGTACTTTATATTAATCAAGGCAATAGATTTTTTCATGCCCTTAGAAAATCAGTTGGATGTTATCCCTATAAAGTATACTATCATGTTCATTTATCTCTTGCATATACGTGTCTAACTTTGATATGCATTTGTTTGCATTATCAGTAAGACTGCCAAATTTGGTTATGTTAACTTTTGGATTGGAAACCACAACTCTAACTTTGAAGAATATGTGGAAATTCTCAATGATGTTAGAGTTATATTTAAGGTAGTAGAGATTGCTAAAAAAATTATAGATGCCATTCTTGGTGGTAAATTTGACAGGTACTTATTTATTTGTGCAATTACTGAGAACACAAATTCAATTTCATAGTATGCTTATTGGTTCTTTGCATGTATTTGAGGTAAGGATTGACCTACTAAATAGTGACATGGTTTGGGATATTGGAGATATATAGGAAGCTACTATTGCATGCGAAGCTACAGATGATGATGTTAAATTATCAAATCTTTAAGTTGCATGTTGTTTCCTTAAAAAGAAATCTAGTTTCTTCAAATAGTTTGGACATATTCTCTCTTCCAATAAACACATCGATGACTTCCCTATGAGTGATAAACAAAAGTTTCAAATGAAAATTGAAATTCATATAGTAGGAACATAATTGTTGTCAAGTGATAGATAGGTGGCTTCTAATGTTATCCACAATTGAATGCAATGTTATTTTTATTAAACAATGTAAACCACATGTCTTATTGATGATTTAGTTGTGTCTTATGGTTAGTTCTTATAATGTAATTCCAGGGTTGAAGATAATTAAAATTTGATGCAAATTAGATTAATATTGGGTCAAACTTAAACTTCATCAACTCTACCAAAGTTATTTATTATCAATGGATTTGCATATTTGAAGTCTCAAGCTCAATTTTGAATAATCTAGGTCAACTTAAGGGCTTAAACATCATATCTTTTATGTAAAATGAAAAGAGTACAATTTCAAGACACTACGTTAGCAGTTCAACTATCTTTGTATAAAGCTTCATTTATATTAGAGTTAATATATAATATGAGTTAAAAGATAAATTGATTTGTAAGAAATCAGTTAAAAAAAAAAACGTGTACATCTTTATGTGCGAATCCATTATAAGTCACAAAAGAAGTAATAAAAAAAATTTAATAAAAGTTTATTTCACCTTGCTAAAGTAGATAAAGTTTTATAAATAATGCTTGAAGGGTGAAATGCTATATGGGATATCAAAACTTTCCCTATGATATAAGATTTTTCCTTATGCCATCCTAAAGGAAGTTGATATAACAAATACGTAGATATTCATCTTGTTCTTTTAATATGATATTTAGTTTTGTATAGGTGAGATCAATTCATCATCATTGATTTTATGTTTAGACTACCACACAAAGGTACAAATCTTACTTCTAGGTTCTAAAAGATAGTTAAGTTAATAAAAAGATGCGAGGTTGTGGTCCACATCTATATTTTGCTTTTGAATATGCCAAAAGTTTCCCAAGTTTTGTTGTAGCTCTTTAGAGCATGGTTATTGTAATTTGTATATAATGTGTTAAGATAGTTTTTATGTATTTATGAATATTATTTATAAAAGTCAAGTATTTATTATATTTATATACTTTTCTACTGGTATATATTTTATAATAAAGTCTTATAGATAATTAGAGTATGCATGGAATTATAATAAAAGTATATTATCAATGAGATTCCATTACATTGTATTATCTAAAAGTTGTCCTTAGTCGGATAAATATCTAGAGAGGATATAGATATTTAGACTAATACGTCATATAACTAAGGTCGTTCTCATTAGACCGAGGGAAAGATATCCAAGTTATATGAGTGGGCGTTCCAAGTTAAGTAGGTACACTGGATACAATCCATTAATAGAGAACACCATATGTTAATGTCATTGGTTCCTCCTCTAAATGAACGAGTGTAAATAATCCCTAAACTTGAGACCTTCATATATCCAATATATAGAATGTTGTGCTTTAATGTCATTAAACATAATCTTTATTTGGATTGTAAATAATACACTTATTGGGTATAACATAAAATATAGAGAGGATAGTGATGAGTCGACATAGAATTCATCACTCTCTTGGATTAAGGAGTTTATATCCAAAACTACTTAGTTAAGATAATAATGACTTCAAAGTCCGTAGACACAATAAGTATTATTAAGTCTATTTTATCTTAGAAACCAAGTAATATGATTAAACATTGATGACATGACATACAATAGATTAATCAGAATATCATTTGATGAAGAGATTTAATTACACAATAATCGGTTCATAGTAGTTTCTCGTATATGTTTTTTTCTATTATGTTAGACGACCAATAACTAATACTATATGATTACCTTAGTTTATGTTTATATATACATTATCTCTGTGCATAAAAACCTCAAGGGTCGTATACTATAGCACAATTAATTGGAACAAAGTTTTGATAAGAAATTTTACTGGATACTAAAATTTATCAATATTTATTTCAAAGCTAAAATAAATTCATCAGAAATAATAAATTGGAAGCAATTTATTTTATCGCATAGTATATATTTGCGATTAAGTATCTTTTAAAGGTTATGTATTTTATTATTGCCTTTTCATGTATAAATAGATAGAATATATTAATTCCATGTTTAATTGCTATTGAAATGTTCATGGCAATTGAAAGGATACAAAATTTATTAATTCTATATTCAATTGCAATTGAAAAGTTCATGTCAATTAAAAGATTGTCTGCTATTAATTCCATATTTAATTGTTATATAATTGAAAAGCTGTGGCAATTGAAAAGTTCATGTAATGAAATTTCATTAATTTTAGTTAATGTTTAGAAGAGACAAGAGTAGGAGAAAGAGTTATGATGATAATTTTCTATTTGGAAAAACACCCTAAGAAATGGCAAGAGAGAGATATATAATATTTTGCTTCCTAGCTCTTCTAATTCTAATCCCAGTTACCTAGCAATATAAAGTATTAGAATTTGTTCTTGTTAATGTGTGAATAAAAAACCGCTAGAAGGAGTATGTTTAGAGTCCTTATGGTGAACATATTTTGAAACAATAAATCAGATTTGGATTTCAATTGAACTCCATCCCTAGGTAGAGATGGTACTCCTCATTAGGAAAAAGATAATTTTATAATCTTTTATTAACATATATTTTCATTGCATGTTATATATGGATCTTAAGATAGGTTTTATAGTTTTTTTTTTCCATTACATTCTTTTTTATCTATAACACTTAACAGTGGTATCAGAGCAACTTATGTAACATGTAAAATATATGTTGGTATTAATCTAGATTTGATTCATAGAATAATTGTTATGATCTTTATGGGATTAATTTATTCATGTTTATATTATGGATTTAATGTAAAACATGGGATCTTTTGCTTTTGAATCAAAAACATCTATATCTTTTATAAATGTAAACCGTTGTTTGTTATCGGTAGTATTTTTCGATCCATGGACCAAAAAATTCCATAAATAAATTTTTTTATGGGAATTTGGTCAAAGTAATCCTAAGTGTGTATACCTGGATTATAATAATTATTTTGAATCAATTAATTAATATAGTTTATGTTATTTATGATGCTTTTATTGCTTGCACATAATCATGGGTCTAGGCATAAATGTTTTTGTGTGAATATCTATGGATTTATTAAATAAGGCCTATGTATCCTTTAAACGGATTGAGTTCGAAAAATGGATGTATTTTCATTTTTTTAGGTCTACGTACCTATAGATAAAATGTAAATTGAGTGTATGTAGGTCTATAATCCCAAATTTATATTTTATTTGTACTTTGTTTTCTATATTTTTTAGAAAATTAGTTTTAATACTAGAAACGAAAGATTGGAGGTCCATATCTACATGTGACAGAGAAGCTTAAGAGGCTAAAGAGAAGCTGCATTCGAGTTAATGGATTTTAGTCCCATGACCTTCTAGTGTTGGCTTAGTCTTGGCCCATTTTTAGCTAGCCTATGATCATTGCATTATTATTTTATTATAGTTGTTTTATTTATTTTATGTATGTAAGTATTATTAATGATCCATAATAGTATAAATGATTAGTAAGACATTATAAAATCCCCTAAATATATTAAGTCAAGGTTCAATAATGTTGCCAGTTATAAATTATAAAATAGTTAAGATTTCATGTAAGTTGATACAGCTCAATTGTGGGCTTACATTAAATAACTGTAATTTTTATAATTTATTACTAGGATAACTTGAATTGAATTTGTGATTTGTTATCTCAACCAAGGTTAACAATTTAATGGGTAAGTATTGGGTTTTAAAATTATACTTTAAAAAGGTAGCTCAATAGGAAATCTAAAAGTCATATGGTTTTATGATTAGCGAGTTTATTAAGGCTAACCTAAAATAATATAATATATAGGTACAGCTCAGCCATATACATATTAATTTTATTTGGGATTTTGGATCACTTGAAAACCTTCTAATAGGGTTTTTCAAATCTAATAAAGGGGCTATTCGATTTGAGTAAAATAGTAGGAAATAATTTAAAAGTCCTTTTATAAAATAAATTCATAAACACTAAACTTTGCATCTTTTTGTAGATCTTAAATGGAAAATATAACAATAACATTTTTTTGCGATCTATTCTTAATAAAGACAGTACCCTATTGGACCAAATTTCCTTGACTGGATGAGGAAATTAAAAATTGTCCTTAGGCATGAAAGGAAATTATATGTTCTAGAGGAGGAAGAAATTAAAGAATCACTTAATGATACCATGGAAGAATATGAGTAATATAAGAAATACTTAGAGGACTCTATTGATATCAAATGTCTCATGCTATTTGCAATATCTATAAACAGGAGTAGACTTGACATACGTAAGGATTTGATAGGTAGGTTAGCAAGAGATTAGTTCGGAATAAGAATCCCTATCTTGGATATGGCTTTGAGCTAACATTCTTTATGCGAGTCCTTGGAGTTCTCTAGCTTAGCTACATATGATTAGTCTAAGGGGTTAATTTTTATCATCTGCTTGAGGGTAAAAAAGATTTTCCCTTAAATCTAGAGTGGTTTCCACTTCTTCTTCTAAGGCGCTTACAGGGTCTTCTTCTGCTAGATGGTGAGGAATTAGATCGAACACATTGAAGGTGGAGGAGACACCATAGTCATTAGGTAACTTGATTTGGTAAGCGTTGCGGTTGACTTTCTTTAAGATCTTGAATGAACCATTAGCTCAAGGAGATAGCTTGCTTTGTCTCAAGTGTGGTAATCATTCTTAACTAAGGTGAATCCATACTAGGTCTCCTAGTTAGAAAGAAATAGTTCAGTGGCCTCAACTACCAATCTCGTGCTGTCTCTTATTGAACTTAGTGATCTTCATGGTTATAGATTGATGTAGCTCATGCAATTTTTGGGCTCAATAAATGCCAGATTGACTCTCTTCAATAGCTGCATGGGTACCAATCATGTCTAGGGGAACAATAGGACTAAGGCCATAGATAACCTCAAATGGGGTCTGCTTAGTGGTTTGTGAACGGTTTAATTATATGCAAATTCCACAACTAGCAAGTATAAATCCCAATCCCTTAAATTCTTTCCTACGACAACTTTGAGTAAGTTACCTAACGTTTAGTTTACCACCTCAATTTTTCCATCAATCTGAGGGTAGCTACTAGAGCTAAACACAAGTTTAGTTCTAAGTGTTTTCTAAAGAGTCTTCCAAAAATAGCTCAAGAATTTCATATCCTGATTTGAAATAATAGTCTTTAGCAACACATGTCGTCGGATAACTTTCTATAGAAATATATCAGCAATATATAGTGCATCGTTAGATCGATGATACGAAATGAAGTATGTTATTTTGCTAAAGAGGTCTACTATGACAAATATAGAATCTTTTCCTATAGATGTCCAAGGAAACCCTAGGACAAAGTTGATACTGAGGTCGATCTAAGGTAATGTTAGCATTGGCAAGGGCATATATTCTCCATAAGGCTCCCTCTTTCCCTTAGCTCGCTTACACACTTCATAAACTAAACCAGGCCTATAAAAGTTCTCCTTCAATAAATTAGTTGTTTTGGTTTCTCCAAAGTGACTAGATAACCCTCCGCTAAAGCTTCTCTAACTAACAGCTCATGCATGAAACAATTTAGTAAACATAACCTTCGGTCCTTGAACGGATAGCCTTCCTTAAAATAATATCCCTTAACAACAATTCCATCCTTACACTATTTTATGATAGGGTCGAAATAAAGATCATGAGTATACTGTTCAATGATGAGTGAGAATCTCAATAACTTTGTTTACAAAGTGGTTAGTATATTTTGC
This sequence comes from Lumnitzera racemosa, assembly GCA_024138005.1. Taxonomy (NCBI): domain Eukaryota; kingdom Viridiplantae; phylum Streptophyta; class Magnoliopsida; order Myrtales; family Combretaceae; genus Lumnitzera; species Lumnitzera racemosa. The sequence goes on from JAMXBC010000002.1 coordinate 20,585,088, forward strand.
CATTGTAATAGAACATTAATGATCACATTTATACTTCCCTTCTTATACCGAATGACATATGAGAACCCTTCTATGTACTCCAACCACTTGGCTTGTCTTTTCAAAAGTTTGTTTTGACTCCCGCACTTCGTCAATACAGTGTTAGAGACTCGCGGTCTGTATAAATAACAAACTCTTAAGGTAACACATAATGTTGCTAGATACTAAGTGCTCGATATAAAGAGTATAACTCCTTATCATACACAAAATAGTTCAGGGCTGGACTACTAAGCTTCTTGCCATGGTAGGTGATGAGTTGTCATTCCTGCATCAAAACAGTGCCAATTCCTAGTCCCAATGCATCGCATTTCAATTTAAAAAGCTTGTCAAATCGGGCAGTGAATGGATAGGTGCCGAGATGAGCTTCTCTATGATCTCCCTGAAGCATTATTCAGCTCATTCATTCCATATGAATCCTTTACTCTTTTTTGTCAACTGGGCAAGGGGGTAGCTATGGTACCAAAGTTTTTTATGAATTGCTTTTAGAAAGAAGCTAGGTCATGAAAAATTCAAACTTCAGTGACGTTTTTCAGTATTGGCCATTCTAAGACAACTCAAATCTTCTCCTCATCTGCTTGGATTTCTTCCCCTAACACTACAAACCTTAGGAAAATCACCTCATCTTAGCAAAACGTACACTTCTTTACATTCCCATATAACTTCTTAGTTCGTAAAATGTCTAATACTTTACCAAATGTTGAACATGGTTGTTTAGGTTAACACTATATACCAATATATCATCAAAGTATACAACCATACATCTTTCGATCAGAGAGCGCATCACATGATTCATTAACCCCATAAATGTGCTCGACACATTAGTAATTCTGAACAGCATAACCAATCATTCATAAAGTCTATGTCTAGTCTTAAAGGTAATCTTTTAGTCATCATTTGGTCTCATATGAATTTGGTGGTAATCACTTTATAGATTAATCTTCAAGAACATCTTAGCACCATGAAGCTCATCTAACATGTTATTGAGCTTTAATATCGGATATCTATACTTAATAGTAATCCAATTGATTGCTCAGTTGTCGATGTACATACGCCATGAACCATCTTTCCTTGGAATGAGCAGAGCTATTATTGCGCAAGGGGTAAATGCTCTCCCTCACATATCCTCGCTCTATGAGCTCATCCACCTACCTTTTCAACTCGGCAGCCTATTTAAGGTACATTCTATATGCGGGTTGATTCAACAAGGTAGCGTCCAGTTGTAAATCAATATAGTGTTCTATGCTTTGAACTAGGGGCAGTCCTCTAGGTAGTTCTTCAAGAAACAGATAAGAGAACTCATCTAATAGGCTTTAGATTTTGTCTAGAACATTCTCTAAGGCTCTTACTTCTAACAATCTTCTTATTAATAAGAACATGAGCTCATCAGCCTTCTTAGCAGATCGAAGCTCTTTTTGACTGATAACTAAGGTCTTCTTCTTACTAGCTTAGGTAAGCTAATGATGGATGTCACTTACTTAGGACAGGGTCATGGGTCACAACAAAATTCTCTTTCCATCCTTAACAATTGTATAGGTGTTCTTATATCCATCGTGAGTAATACACCAGTCGATCGAACAACCAAAGTCGTCTAACTAACAGGTTTGAAGTACCCATAAGGACGACATCACAAACTATTTCATCCCTGTATACATTCTTAATACTAAATGGTACGGTCACTTGTTCATTCACATCCAAAGCACCCTTATTGTAAAGCCAATGCAATTTGTAAAGTCAAGGATATTTTGAGGTCAACAATCCCAACCTCTGTACAAAGAACTGTACAATGACATTAGTACAACTTCTCCCACCCACAATGATTATACATAATTGGCCCTTCACGATACACTTGGAATGGAATAAATTCTCTCTCTAGTCCTTCTTGGAGTTTAGCAGGAAACTTGGTACTCGTCTCAGAACTAGGGTCATCACTTTTCCTTGGTAAGGATAAATAAAGGTCTCCTCTTCCCCCTTGGCTTCAAGCTTTCCAACATCCTTTTCCTCTTTAGGTTCACTTTCATCGGTGTTATCCACTATATCTCCTTAGAGTACCATGACATGTCGATTTGAACACTCAGCAACCATGTGTCTGAAGCCTAAGCATTTAAAGCACTTCACCTTATTAGTCTTCCATTTCTAGGTTTGTCTTTTCTCATATGTCCTTAAGGTTGAGCCTAGCTAACCTGTTTAGTTCTCGTTAGGTCGGTCATTCCTTTCCTAGGCTTGGTAAGGTCTCCTTGTCTCGGTTTAAACAACTCTATGCAATCTTAATAACCTTTTCTAAAGTATAAAACCTTTGTACTTCCATAATGTTGCAAATCTCAAATTTGAGTCTAGAAATAAATCTCGATACTATGTAAGCCTTGAGTTCTTCTACATCAGCCCGGATCGTGAGCATTTGGAACTCTTTAACATAGTCATCAATAGATCAGTTTCCTTGGCGAAGTTCTTACAATTTTGCAAACGTATTTTGTAGGTAGGTCTTAAGTACAACTCTACTTCTTAACAACCTTTTCATCTCATCCCAAGTCTTTACAGCTCGTCTTCCATCCTTTACTCTAACTACATTTAGATTTTTCCACCACACAATAGCATACCTAAAGAACTCAAGTGCAGCAAGTCAGATTTTCACAGCTTCTGTATATCCATAACAATCAAATACCTTCTCTTCCTACTCTAAATGTTGATCCGCATCTCTACTTCCACTGAAAGATAGGATTTGGACCTTGACATTGTCTAATCCTCGAAGAGCTTAGGGTCCTCACTCTTATGCTCAATAATAACTAGCCTCTTCTTCCTCCCTAAACTCTTCAACATCCAACTCCTCATTATCTTCCTCAATCTCCTCCAACTCCAATCTTCATCCAACAACTCATTTCACAGCTCCTCCAACTCGAGGGGGTTGAATTGGGTAATAGGATTGGCCACCCTGGCCATAACCTCACTCTTAAACATTTTCAAGTAGATTTTGTGGCGACATACACTAGGGTTATTGTCCATTAACTTGTATTGCTGTAACTAAACTCTTAACAAGGTTTGTGAGTCTGTTAAGTTTGTCATCAATTGAACTTAAAGTGTTACTACCATTATAACCACAATCAGGTTGAGCATCACTACTCTAGTCACTAATAACACTCTGAACACTCGAATTTGACATGGTACAATACTTTTCGAGCAAATTAACAACTCATTAACTTTAATACTCAATAATCACTCAAACAGAGCATAAGCGAAGTTGCTCTGTTTTCATAATGAAAAACATAATAAAAACAATGTAACAATGAAACTTCACTTACTTACATACAAACACACTATAGTAGTTGTAGAAGGAATGCAGTAACCACTAATAGTAAAGACAATCAAAACTTCACTGCAACTTCATATACTCCCTTGCAAAACCATGCTCTGATATCAGCAAAGCTAATGCATCTCTAGGGTAGGACACATGAAAAAACACCACAATGAAGTGAATTAAAGGGAACAAAAGAAAGGCTAACAAAGTTCGGGCAACTACCGAATGGATATGACACACTACTCGATTCTACTTGATCTACAATTCGCCAGATATGACATACCGATCCAAACTAAAAAATCACTCACCACTACTCCTTATTAAAGGAAATAGATAAGAGTTGAACGATTATGAGAACACTAAGGTTGCTTAAAGAAAACTTGAATAATATTATGATATTGGTTTATGATTTCTATGTACAAGAAAGTAGATGTTTATATACTTATCCACTAGGGCTACTTTACAATGATGAAAAAACAAAAGGATATTCTTACAATTAGGTTACATAGAATATGTCAAAAGGGGTAAAAGAGTCAAAGAATATTCAATACGGAAAAGAAAAAATCATTATGGGATGTTGTGTCAAAAGACACGTATCGCTTGGTGGTTGGGCATTAAAAATATGACACAAGGTAAGTGAAAGCAGAAAAGTGTTGCAATGAAGGGCTGACCTAATCTAGATCAGGTTGAAAGCCAATCAGTCTTATAAAGAAGTCAGCTGAATAGATGTTTGTAGTTGGTTCGAGAGCTCGGCTCGACTAGTCTTGGGTTGTCTTCTAAAATAAGTCTTCGCTACTAGGTAAGAGTAGATCTGACATACATAAGGATTTGATAGGCAAGCTGGTAGGAGATTAGTTTGGAATATAAATCCCCATCTTGGATATTGTTTTGAGCTAGTATTCTCCACACAAGTCTTTGGAGTCCTCTAGCTTGGCTACATGTAATTAGTATAGAGGGTTGATTCCTATTAGATAAGAACTTGACAAGTAGGACAAGGACTTGAGAAGGAGACATTAACTTTAAACTAACTACTTAAGGACATTATGGTAGGTTGATAAAGACAAGAATGCCAAACTTTACTAGAAATAGTGGTGGTTATGAGAGATTCAGGAGAGTTAAAAGTAGATAGGTGAATGGGATAAAGTAGGTGACTAGTGATCTGGTAAAGGAGGAGCTGACCTATACATGAGTCCTGAATAGAAAAAGAAGAGTGATCAAATTTCATAGTACATAGTTATCATGACAAAGCTTAATGATGGATAGGAGGTTATGTGTGAGAGATGGACCATGAAGGACATTTTTTTAGGTATAGTGGTTGGCCATTGGGATAAACAGTAACTCATTCGTGTGAGCAATGGGTAAAGATGTACTATTACCTACAGTTACCTGATTAGAACCAATGTATGGAGCCAAATTTGAAAGAATACCTATATCAAGTGTCATGTAATGAATTGTACTAAAATATGGGCACCAAACATCATCATGTGATACATCGAGAGACAAGGATGCAAATGATTGAGGAATGTTGGAGTATATACTATTAAAGTAGCTATAGCACTAAAGGGTAGTATCACCAGCACAATCACATATCTAGCATGTAAGGGAGACATGAGAATATGAGTTAGAGTAAGAAGCAATCAATGCAGGTTGATGAGGTGGACCAGCCAATAAAGATGTAGTTAGTTGTCTCTATGATTTGTGGAGTTATGGACGTGTGTTAGAAGTTGAGGACCGACTATACACCGTAGATCCAAACCTAATATAACCTTGACCCCAACTCCTAAAGTAAATGGGGTTAGCATGTGTATACAAGGATATAGGAGTAGAAGTTGAAGAGTCGTTCTTCTTGATTTATCAATTTAGCATGAACTTAATCAAATATGAGAGCAACACGCATGTGAGTTAATGTTGTAACCAATGCATCATAATCTTTGGTAGGCCTTATAAAGCATGAGAAATGAGATCTATATGATTAGGGGGCTAGCCAATTGATGATAATTAATCAACAATGGTTTTAAGTTCCTAAAAGTACTTAATCATAGTGCGATTTTGCAAACAGAGAGAGAGAGAATGCATTGTTTTAGTTCCATCTCTCTAGCCATAGAGTTCTCAAGAAAGTGTTGGCTAAGAGCAGTCTAAATATCATAGGCAAAAAGGATATCATGGATTTCAATAAGAAGATTGGCTAAAAGAGTGGTAAATAGAAGAGTACATATAGTATGATTAATGCGAAAGTAGTAGGAGGAGAGTTAGGAGAGAGAATGATAGTGGTTGGGGGTGCTTAAATTATACAATCAACGTAACGATTTAAGTCAGATAATATGAGATAAGATGTCATGATAAAGAACTAAATTTGATAGTTGTTGGCTACAAGTTTGATGGGAGCAACAGTTGTGATGTTAGTAAGGGATGGCATAAGGGGGAGGTAGTGTAGTAGGATGATAAGGGAATAAGCAAAGTAGTGAGTGTACGGGAGGGTATGGTAAGATTGAAGATGGAGGGAGGGGTCCGAGAATAGTGGAGGGAGTAGAGTTATGGTATATAGGTAGAAGAGTAGGGCAAGAATGAAGAGAGAAGGGATGTTAGAAGGGGTATAGAGTAGAGAAGTAGGTTAATGAGAGTAGCATGGTAAGGAAGTTGAGTGAAAGGAAGTTTGTACATGATAGAGGATGGATAGATAAGAGCGTATGTAATGGTAATCATAGTGAGGAAGGCTAATGATGGTAAGAAGATTGGTTATAGGGATCGAGAATAATAGGTGGTTCGGTAGAGGTGGCTAATAGTGTTGTGATGGTGATTTTGGAGGTTGACATGATGAGATGGGGTAGGGTTGTCAGTTTAAAAAGAGAGAAGCAAGGAGAGGTGGTAAGCGATAGAAAAGGTAACAACAACAATGATTAGAAGGGAAGAGATGGCCAACAATAAAAAGAAAGAAAAAAATTGTTAGGGTTTTTTATCTTTCTGTAAAGGATAACTCTAATACCATGATCACATTAAATAAAATGTAATTGTATTAGCATACATTGAATAAATCCTCATTCTCTCAGTCTTAGTAATCGTCAGTGAAATAAATAGAGTTCTCTTCACACTTAGGCAATCTTGACTATGTCGAGATGTAGAGTGATTCCTACCAAGAAAAAGGATGTGATCACCTATTGAATCAATATTAATCTACTCACGAGAACTCATATTCAATGTATATACCTGAAATTCAAGAGTCTTGTATGGGCATGCCAAAGGATATGTGTCTTCTTTAGTAAGGAGATCACATTCTTCGATAAGGATGTTATCCCCATTGACGAATTCACCGATGAATAGAACTACCAAGAGAAGTTAACTCCTTGCCTCTACTAAATACATATTAGTAGAGAGTAAATCCCTAATGGGCCACCACTTTTCTACTACTTTCTTAGGTAAACTAGATTTTATGTCCATGACTTTCATAGGAAAGTTCTTATTTATGTCCCAAACATCTACATAACCTTTATCTAATAGTGCAAACAGGGTGCCACTATAGCATATGACATCAAATAATGGGTATCAATAACTTCCCAATTTGATCTAGGACTTGTCTTTAATACGAGAGAATGCAAGCTTCAATTGATCACAATATATCATAACAACCTTATAATTGACATTTGCTATGGTCATAGGATAAGATAGCCTTAGAGATAAAACTTTCCTAAATATGCTTGAGCTAGAACAAGCTAAAATTCCCAAGGATCCCATAATTCTTGGAGGTCTTATAATAGGTAGCCAAAGAACCATCACGAGTCATGCATACTTGAGACAGATATGTATATTTACAATGTAAAGTTGTATAACCTTTGTACAATGTAAAATTACTATTCTACCTTGAAGAAATACAACATAGCTAAGTGTACATTAATACATCTTAGAAACAATCTCATTAGAAGATAATAACTCAAGAAAAAGAGATGAGGTCTAAAAACAACCCAATCATTTGGACACTTCCTCCTTCTATTATGAATGGCAATCCAATCTGCTACCTTATTATAATTCCTATTAACAAGGTATAAAGATATGAATAAAAATTTAGAGAAAAAATGTTAAATATACACAATAATAGGAACGGGCATCCATGAAACTTTGAAGGCATCTTATATTAAACATTGATAAATGTTCTATACATCCAATTCTATCAGAACTTTCCTCCAAAGTCCAATCCTTCTTTAAGGTCCATTTAATTGCTTAAAAATGATTAAAGCTTTAGCAATTTTTAGATCTAGGACAAAATCTTTAAATAGCTAGCCATCAATTAAAATACCTCTGTGATCTGTTGTAACTACAACAATTGAAGCTTCACCTCTATTAGAATCAAGAGATGCATCTACATTCAACTTTAGTACCCCTTAGGCTAAAGCCTTCTAACCCCCATTCTTTGATCTTAACAAAGATTTTTGACAAAGAAGCTTACATATATTAGTATTACCAATTGCATCGATTTGCATTTTACTCAATTAACTTCCATGACTTGCCTCTATGTAGAGTTATGCAAACAGGCTAAGGAAGCCAACCTACCCTACCTTATATCGACCAGCGAGTTATGTGGGTAAAACCAACGATTTATGATACTTTAAGAATTTTTCAATAAAAATTTGAAATTTGAAAATGTGTGTCAAACTTATATATGGTTATTGTCAACACAACATCTTTGATTTATTCTTTACATTGCTAATAAGCTAAAGAGGCATGTAAATCACAAAAACGTTCATGCATCATTGACTTTTCCTCTTTTGTCCATTCTAAGACTACACATACCATAAATATTTTTTTTATTTGATAATATCATTTTATAAGAATAAATGTATAAATAGTGCAAGGACTTACACTTAGGACATATAATTGCCCTTCCAAGCTTAGAACGTTGTTATTGTTAGTTATTGCCTATTACTATTAGTTATTACAGCATGTGGCTAAATAAGAAGTAAAGCAAAAAATCCCTCACATGCCTAACTATGAAGTAAATTAAAATTTAACTTAAACTCTTTCATATATTTTTGTGAGTTAAAACGGGTCATTTTGCCCTATAGTGGGTGGCCTATTTTTACTAACGGGTCAAAGCAAGGTGGTCTAGAGCAACTTGAATATAAGCGGATTAATATTTTTAACCCAGTTTTTTGCGGGTCGGCTCATGTGACATGGCTCGCTCGCACAAGTCTGTCTCCATGCACAAGCCGCATACAAAGCTATGCTTTCTGCCATTCGTCACCCCTAATTAATAAATTAAACATTTTGTTGCCCGATGACTCACCGAAGCGTAAGGAGCACCTTCACCTGCACTGCTGTTATCAACACACACAGTACCCACTCTAATTCGTAATGGGAATATCGGGCCTCCCCCAAAGTGCAATGGATCAAAATTTTGTAGCCTGATACAATTAGGCCAACTGGGAGCCTCGTCATCTCCACAGTGTTCATGTTGCTGCTGCTGCCTTCTTCCAAACCTGCAATAAACTCTGGTATAAATTTGACAACATAGCTTATTTAAACCAAAAACTGGCCCCTAAGCAGCTTCAACCTCTTCCACTTTGGCTACAAGAAATTTTTGCACCACCAATGATGGACTCTGAAGTACCATTTCCAAACACAGGACAGCATCTTTCATTCCAAAGAATCCATAGAATTTACATGATGTCAACACTAAATCTTCTCATATCCTCCATTCTCTCAATCTTGAGCAAATCATCGATCCATCTATCTAAAGAATATACATGCCTAGTGTCACTATGTATACCTAGGCAACAATGCCAAACTTGACTCATCCATCACAAATCAATAATAAATGCTCAACAGTCTCTCTATTACCATAAAATATGCATGAGTCATATCTCGTTATACCCCTCTTCACAAGGTTTTTGAAAGTTGCAAGATAATAATAGTAAGCTTGCCATGCAAAATGTTGGACCTACAGGGTACTTTTACTGTTCCAAAAAACTTTCCAAATTGATTCTGAAATAAAATGCAATGCTAAAGGGTCGACTATTAATTTCACATGATTTAGTTGAGTTCCTAAGAAAATATAAGCAAATTTGATTGAGCAAAAACCATCCTTTGAGTGGGACGAAATCTAATAGTCCTCCACATCACATGGTATAGGCCTCAACTCTTTATAGCCACTTCCTCCTCACTCGATATGGCATGAGACAAAGCGAACGAATTCCATGAACCTGTATCTAGATTAATCAAATCTGCAACAACCATATTCCTATCAATTTCCTCATTCAAAGAATGCAAAATATATTGTTTCTAGCGTCCGACAGTCATTTGTCTCTCCAAAACTTGATGATTTTACCATTGGCCGCTCTCCATATAGCACCACTCTTGATCACCTCTAAGCCATCCAGCATACTTCTCCAAACCCGAGAATTCCTAGATCCTCTTATGGCCTCAAGAGCTGAACAAATGATGGAAACATCGATCTTTTAAAATCTTGACACATAGAACATTAGGATTGTGGATGTGTCTCCATGCTTGCTTAGCCAATAATTCTAAATCAAATCTATATAAGTCTTTGAAGCCTAGCCCATCATGAAATTTTGACATCGCTAAGTGATCCCATTTGGCCTGATGGATTTCCTCTCTTCACGTTTTTGTCTCCACCAAAATTTGGCAATTGTCGTATTTACCTCCTTACGCCATTTCCCCGGCCACCTAAAAGTACTCATTGAATATATCGGTATGACATTAATAACACCCTCAATAAGGGCCTCCTTGCTAGAAGTTGAGTGAAATTACTACTTCCAACCTTGAAGTTATTTTAAATTTTTTTATTTTTTTTTTTGGTATAAATCCAAGGGCTTCAACCTTAGAATTTCCCCTAATTAATGGTAAGCTCAAGCACTTTTCAAGGTCAAGAGTGGTTTTGATACTGCGTAAATCACATATATTGCTTCTGAGGTGCTAAGGACTACTACTGCTGAAAAATATAGTTGACTTGCTAAAATCACCTCTTACCCTGGTGCCAAGCAGTACTCTCTCAACAGCATTTTTAGTACTTGCAAATTCGTCTCTCTAACTTCCAAGAAAAATAGGAAATCATCTACAAAAAATAAAAATGTGAGAGAGGTGGACAAAACTTTTCCTATTTCACACCATATAAGGAGCCCATACTAACTGCATGCACCAAATTCCTGGACAGTTAATCTGAAACCAAAAGAAAAAGATAGTGAGACAATAGATCGCCTGGACGAAGTCCCCTATATGGACTGAAAGAACCGGCCAACTTCCCATTAACTAATACAATATATCTAACAGTTGATACACAAAGCATAACTCATTTTACCCATTGATCACAAATGCCTAACTTTTGCATTAAAACTTCTGGAAAATCCCGTTCTACCCTATCTTAGGCTTTGTTCATATCCATCTTAATGGCAAATATACATTTCTTGCTTCTATTTCGGCACCTCAGGTAATGAAAGACCTCATGGGCTATGATAATATTATAATGAATCAATCTACCAGTGATGAAGTCACTTTTATTTTCAGTGACAAGGGAGTTTAAGAAGGGTTTCAACCTATTTACTAGGACTTTGGACAATATTTTATATACAAAATTATACAAGCTTGTCTGATAGAAATGTGAGACTAACTCATCAGGATTATGAACTTTTGGAATAAGAATGATATCAAGTAACAGAAAGAAGAAATCAAATTTGAAGTAAAAATGCTTTGTAAAGCTGTAGTCAAACTTAGGCCAATAGTCTCTCAATAACTCTGGTATAAAGTACCGAAGAACTCATCAGGGCATAGGGATTTTAGAGAGGCTAACCGGAACACCGCATTGTTGCTTTCCTCTACTCACACCTCACATCCTAGTTTAAATTCATCTCCTTAGTAATAATAGTATGCAGCACATCAGCCTATTCTCTGCTTCACTTATCCTAAAAAGATTTTCTTAATACCTGGAAACTCCTCAATAATTCTCCTCTCTTCAGTGAGCATCCTACCGTTCCTATCTTTATTACACAAAATCTTATTCCGCTGCCTTCATCATATGGTGGTATTACAAAAAAAGGAAGTATTTCAATCGCCTGATCTTCGCTTCTTAATTTCTAGATCTTTAGGTCCAGTATTGCTCATCTTTGAAGTATAGCTCGTCAAGTTGCCCATGAATCACTTCTTCATCTAGGCAATCATCATCTCTCCCTTGCACTACACCCAATTTCTCCAACAACACATTAATTTGTAAAGCAAAATTAGGTATTTCCCTTCTTTTCCACTCACACTATGCTTCTCTATACTTTCTTAATTTTTCTTCAACCAGTCCATTAGCAAAGGTCCCATCATCATGCGAAATATTGCTGATCAATCTTCTACGATTTGAATAAGAGGTCCAAGGTGCTTCAAAGTAGAAGGTTTTGGTACCTTTTATATCCGAGTAATTTTGGTCAACAAAAAGTGCCGCATGGTCGGAGCCATATCATGGTTCATGAATCGCCTGAGTCAGAGGAAAGTATTCTAGCCAGTAATTTGAGAGGAGCGCCTGATCGATCCTTTATTTAACAAATTCACAATCAAACCTTTTTATTGCACCATGTATGTTTTCACCCTTGAAACCGATATCTACCAATTTTATATCAAAGATCATCAGTTGAAACGCTATTATCTTCTTATTATCCTCTCTCCGACCACCCTACTTCTCATTTACATTTGTAATGTCAATAAAATCTCCTACACACTTCAACAGAATGTTCGTCTCCACCGCAATTGCTCTAATTACTTCCCAATTCTTCTTTCTTTCCTCAAAGTCAGGATTCCATATACCCTTGTGATTTGGCACACACCACAACAAAAATTGTGTTAATTAAATTTTTACTAGCTTCCCGAATTTCCACATTCCACTCCTCGAACCACCACAGCGCTAACCATCCTGATATACTCACAGGGTCTATATAAAAAGAATAAGGAAATCTCAACGAGTTTCTCTCCCAATCCTTCTTGCTCTTCTGCATTTTGTTTCCATCGAAAACACAAGATCCGGCTTACATTTGCTATTGAGTTCTCTTAATTGTCAATGTGAAGGATATATATATTACAGAGTTGTATATAGTCTTGTGTTTATTTGCTGAGTTGTCAAGTCCACGTGTACCAATATTTAGGTATCATAGTTAGTTAGCATACAGCTGTAATAGTTAGTTAGATTAGATGGTTCTGTTACCTCTTTCCATCTTGTATAAACACTATTCAAAGCTGATGATTTCCATAATGGAACAGAATTTCCTTTTCATCCAAACCATGAGTTCCTCTGCTCTATTTCCGTGTGAACCTGGACCGCCATAGCTGCTATTAGCACAACTTCTCAGTCAAACTATTGGGCGAGGTCCTAAACCATGACGGTTCCAAACTAAGGCTTTCATGGCTTTCGTGTGTTTGCTGCGGGCTGGCCACCACCACTATTAATATTTTGTGAATCCATAAATTGAACTGGAACATTGATCAACATCATCGGCTCATTGGATTACCTCTCTACTGTCCTTACATCTGAACCATTTTTCTTCCTTGCAGAAAAGGTTCATCTCTACCACTTTTCTTTGGAGGCACTCGATGCAAATGATGAAGATTCAGACTCCAAACACTACAACTTCATCCGCTTTGCAACTTTATTATCATCATCCTCCAAACTTCTCTTAATAGATGTATTCTTCAACGCATTAAAAAGCATGAACTCCGCTGTTGCACTACTCACGTAATTAGGAGGGGTATTCTCCTTATCTGAGCATTCAGAATCATCGGGAAACTCCATATGATATTCCCTTGTTATCTCTTCCTGCTTTCTCCAACAAAATTTCCCCAACTCTCGTGGCCTCATAACAATTTTATCAGTACAACCAGCAACTATTTCTGGAGTTGCTTAGCACTTATAATTTCTGAAAAGTTTATAATTTCACTTGTTTTTCGATAATAATGATCTTGACATTCATATATCCTATAGGCTTATCCTTGAAGGCATAACAGTCCTCTTGACGATTCACAACATGCCTTTGGAATTGCGTAATTTTACCGTAAAGCTTGGCAAAATCCTCTTATTCATAACCCTCCGTCTGTTTGTAAGTGATTTTTCTTTTTGTTTCTCAACATCTCTCGTGACCAATCTTATCCATCCTTATCATTATAATTGTCCGTACAGACTCTGGTAAATTGGTTCAGAAAATAGTAATATTCCTTATTATATGAAAAGTCCATATACATCATATAATAACACAATTCATCGTATAGTTATGAATCCTTGAGTGAAACTACTTGATACTTAATATCTTGAGCTTATAAAATGGGATAAATATAAGATACCTCTCAAATTTTTAAAAAGGTTTCAAATTTCATTATACTACGTTTACACCCCTCATAAAATATTTCTTATAGTGGAATTCTTTTTTCCCAATACAATACTAAGTTAACCTTTTCCATAATCATATAATTAGAATTATTTCTTTGTTCATTCCATCACCTGATTTGATGGTTACCTTGACATAGTTGATATTTCACCCTCGATCAAGGTCGAATAGGATAACAAAGCAATCTCAAAAAATTAATGCAATTGTATTTTAATATAAAAAGTTTGACTCGGAACATTAGAGGAAAAACTTTTTGGTTTTAACATTTTCTTAATAGGTGTAAGTATAATATTTTCAATAATTTTGAGGATATAAAAGTATCAATATAATTCAATGTTAAAAAAAAAAAAAATTATCACATTTTTTTATCCAATCCACGTGAACCTGCGTCCTAGTGCTGGCCTCTGGGTCTTAGGGTTGATGGGTATCTTCAATTTAACATCAAATTATTTCTCTTGTAAGTGCATATCCTAATCGTGGATAAACAAACCCATAAATAATATTCTGTTCGCCCACTATGGAGCAGGCTCAAAGTTTGGACATGATTAAAATTTGAAAAACAAAGTTAATCCACCATATATATATATATATATATTATATATATATATATGTATATTACAAAACTTTTGGACATTATATGTACATCAAAAAATTAATATTTCTTTTCCCATCAAATATTTTATTGAGTTTCCAATAATTGTTCCCATCACATCCTACAATTTGTTAATTACAAATTACTATTATTCAGTATAGTTGTAATTGTATTTATGAATTATTATTGTATTATTTAGTGATAAATTAGGAGGAAGCAAATCTTAAGTATTTAGGAATAATTTTATACAATAATTAAATTAAGATGACTTATGTTTTTATTTTATTTATTTTACGATGATTTTTTTTTCAAAAATTTAGATTCTCACCATTTACTGTTTGCTCAATTTTTCTTAATTTACAAATAAATACTTGAGATTATCAAAATTTTTAATATCATGATGTTAAATTTTTTTTTTATAATTTTAACCGTTAATTATACATATCAACATTTTAAAGGATACATAGAGAGAAATCAACGAGAATAATTAGAGGAGTTACATTTTCTTTTTTCAAATTGCAACTCCCAGTTATCTTTCTGCGTTTTGCTTCGTTTTATTCCTCTATATAAACTCTAGGACATTAAAGCCAAAACCACGCACAAACCCAAGTTTAGGTTCTTTCCGAAATCGACAACATGTCATGTCCAAGTCCTCTGCTTCCTCTTTCTTTCTTGTTTATTCTCTTCCATACCGCTTTCAGTGAGGATCCAGTCAACCATTTTTGCTTCAACTCCGACACCTATTCTCCACGGAGTCCATACAAGAACAACCTTAACAATTTACTCAGCCTGCTCATCACCAAGGGCTATCCGACCGGCTTCGCAACCATCCAGAGCGGTTGGAGCACGAACGCTGCCTACGGCCTAACCCTTTGTCGTGCCGATGCCTCTTCAGCCAACTGCAGAACATGTATTAACCAAGCCGGGAAGACACTGGAACAACGATGTCCTACCAACAAAGGAGCTATTATTTGGTACGACAGTTGTTTCCTTAAATACACGAATACAAAATTCTTTGGACAAATTGATCGAGTAAACGAATTCGTCATGTGTAATCAAGAAGACGTAGACATAGATTTCGATGTTTTTCTGGAGAGTAGTAATGATCTGCTGCTTTCACTGACTACCAAAGCTCTTGCTACTACGAAAAGATTTGCGACCGGAAAAGTGGATTTAGGAGACCAGAATATAATGTACGGATTGGCTGAATGTAGTAGAGACTTAAGTGCAGCTGATTGCAACAGGTGTCTCGAGAATGGAATAGCTCAAATACCAGGGTGGTGTTATGGAAAACGTGGAGGCAGAATGATGGGTGGCAGTTGTATTGCTAGATACGAGCTCTACCCGTTTTAATGGCATATGGCTGTTATGTTACGATCAGATGCTGATATGGTGGTGGCAAATAATTGTATGTACATGCATCTGCGTTATGATGATGTTGAATAAACAAGCGTCAACTTACTAATCATCACTTTTCTGTAATTCTCCCCCTTATATGTGGATTGAGTTCATCTATAAACTAAATAACTAAGTAGGAGTTTTACCATATGATTGCCATGTAGGCATTGAAGGAACACTTCTAACCATGGTTGTTAAAATCTTAAGTCAACTCATACAATCCTATATGTTTATAATTTTACGAGACAAATGCAAAATCATTTAGATGTAAACTCCTAATAAAATGATGAGATTATGCATATGATTCTACAAACTTATAAATCTATCAGTTTTACAAGACTATAGTTTTATATATTCCAATTCTACATAGACTATGCTTTCGATGACATATTTAACTTTGATTTATGATGGCCAGAAATAAAAGCAACCTACTCGATTAATTTATACTTGTAGACTAAATCTTGGTTTTTAGCGATCAAGTATGAATTGAGTAACATAAGAGATATGACTAGTAGAAAGAAAGAATATATATTTACTCAAGTTTGATATGAAAAGAACCAAGTCAAGCTCGAGTTTCATGATATTGAACTCTACTAACTCTCAAGTTTCTCAATCTTGTGTTTAGCTTAAATATTGGTTGAGTTAGAGGTCATTTTTGTGCCGATGTTATTTTGATGTGAAGATTTTTAGATATACTGACTTTAAACGACTTTAGATGCATTGAGCTTATTAGACACTAATTCAAGTTAGGTAATGCTCTAAATTATAAATTCATTTTACCTAAAGCTCTACAATTTTAAGTCAAGTTTAAACATAACTTAGCACTATGCTATCTTATCTTGACCCATTTATAAACTTTGATAAAATCAAATGGGTCCACTACTGTGTAACAACAATAGTACAATATTCTCTCGTAATATTAAAGCACTTGGTTCCTTTAACAAGTCCCTAAATTGTTTTCCTCTTTCTCACATACTCTTCAATATGCTTAGTAGAATAAATATAGTACCTATAAAGGCCTTAAAAACCTTAATCCACAATGAGAAATCAAAACAACAAGCTATAGAAGTTTAAATGGAAAATCTGATTGATAGAATGGGGTTAATGATGACAAAAAGTCAATTTAGAGAAAGCTTACAATAAAATTGAAGGGGATTTTAACCAATTTGAGGAATCTGGTAAGTAGATCCAATATTCCACCTATTTGTATATACTAGAACTAGAATTTCTAAGTAGATTGATTAATAAGTAAATTCAACATAGAAACAAGAAATCTATCAAAGTGAAGGGTACCATATTATAGCTTTCTTGTCTATTTTGCATATTATACAATGAAATAGTTAAAGCCTTTAAAAATTATTTATTACTATATCTAAAACCCTAATACTGTTTAAAGAATAGTCAATGTACCCCTCAGGATTAGGTTAATGTAACTCTGATCATCAAATTGTCTTTTGGTGTAACAACTTGAACTTTATGGGAACTCGAAGATTAAGTGTGTTTAGTATGGAACATTCATAGGAAGCTAAACCATTAGAAAACAGTTACACCAAAGGACAAAGCTACTATGCGTATCGTTTCAAAGCAAACAACACCTCGATGTGAAGAGCTTTCAGCAAGTCATTGGAAGTGACATAAAAGCAATTCACCTATTGTAAGGGGAGCTAAGTGCTATGTAAGGCAAAGTGCCATAATATTGGGAAACCTCTTCAACTTGTAAGAGAGCATCTCTAAAGTCCTCCCTACTTAGTATAGTCCTATATAACAAAACTACCAAGGACATTAGTTGTATAAGCAAAGGGGATTGTAACATCACTCAAGTATAGGGTGATAGAATACTAATCAATGAGGTATATTTTGGTATATAGCTTAAAATTCATCAGAATTCTATGATTAAGCATCCAGGGGAAGTTTTCCCAAAATGGATGACCTTTTAGGATTCTTGTTATGCTAAAGATATGAAACTATGGGGCACATCGCATCAAAATGAACAACATCTTAGTATGAGGTGTTCATATTGAGTCGTTACTATCAAGCTTAAAGATTAAAGGGACTAAATCATCAATTTTATTCTTTGATATTCCAAAAATGGGGGTTTGACAAGAAATCTAAAGCATTTTATACACTAAAGGAACATGTCAGTTTAGGAAATACTTAGGATTCTTTCTATAAAAAGTGATCAAATCAAGAAGTAGAAACTTTAAGAATGAAAATATTCTAAAGAATTAAGGAAAGATTAAGTTGACTTACTTAAAGATCAAGACGAATTGAAAATTAAGTCTGCAAAGTACACAAAGAAAGTAAAGAGTGTAGAAAGAGAAGCATGGAAGAATGATTTGTGTTTAATTAGGTGGTTAAGTTCGTTATAATTGTGTATTTATACAAAGATGAGACATGTATATCTACACATGTGAATAAATATACGATACAACCAAGTAGTAAACTTAATTCCTCTTACCCCAAAGTCATAACTTAGAAAAAAAAATCCAATTGTTTTTCATTCATAACTTTAGTCGTGAAGTCAACAAACTAAAGTGAACAATGAACATAAGACAGTTAAATAAAAACAAATTCTATATGATCACAAGTGAAATGCACAACTATTTCAATGTGCTTTATATGCCCATGAAGACTATGATTCTTAGGCCATAGTTTCGCCAAAGGACTATCTATAAAGAATGTAACAGGTTATTGCACTTGAACTTGTTGATCTTTAAGAATATAGGATGTCCATAAGATTTCTTTTGTAGTTCCTACTATGCTTTTATATTATACTTCTATGGAAGAGGTAAATATAATAGCTTATTTCTTTGTTTTCCATGAAACTAAGGATGTGCTAAGTAAACTACAAAAGCTTGATAAAGATTTTTTATTCATTTTGCATACCCCCCATTTGCATCTAAGTAGGCAACTAGTGAAAGAGAACTGTTACAAGGGAAAAGAAGATCTTGATTTATAGTTCTATTAAGATATCTTAAAACATCCTTCGCTACATTTATATGCACAAACCTTAGATTTAAAATAAATTGACTAAGTTACTATACTACAAGAGAAAGATCAACCCTCATGATTGTTAAATATAGAAGATGGCCTACCAATCACCTATAACCAAATAGGTCTTCAAGAAAATTCCCTGATTCATTGTCTTAATGAATATTGCTTAGGAATGCAGTATTAGCAAGTTTAAAAGCTATAAGTCCTGCATCATAAAGAATATCTAAGGAAAACTTGCATTGATTCAATACAAAGCCTTTATTAGTTCCATAGATTTCGATTCCTAAAAAGAATTGAACTTTATCCATATCTTTTATGTTAAAGGCTTTATCTATGTGTTGCTTAACTTAAGATATTGCATTTGGATTATTAGTTGCAATTAGTATGTCACATATACCAAAAGGGCCACAAAACAACATGAATCTGATCAAGTAAACTGCATCATTGTCAAAATCGCAATTCTACTATTCATTTGAATGCATAAAATCAGTAAAATCGTATAAAATCGTACAAAATCGGTAAAATCGAAAACTTGTAGAATTATACATCAAAGTTCGTAATTTTATAGAAAGCTTTCACATAAATGATTTTATATTCATTGTAACAAAGAAAAACATTATAAAATCATAAACTCATAGAATCATATTTTTTACTTATGATTTTAGCAATCATGATATACGAGGTATAATCATGTCTTCATTGAATGTATCCCAAGGATGATAAAAACTTGGTAAATTCTCTATTCTACTATCATGAAGCTTGTTTAAGACCATATATTGATCTATTAAGCTTATAAACTTAACAGGCATTGTCAATATGCATCCTTCAAGTGGCTTCATGTACATTTCTTCCTCTATATATTTGTACAAGAAGGGATTACTTGCATCAAATGATGGACATGCTACTCACTAACAACAGCTAAAGCTAGAATAATATGCACAATGTCTAGTTTTGCAATAGGAGGAAATGTATGCGTATAGTCTATTCTTTCCTTTTAATTATAGCCTTTTGCCACCAATCGTGCTTTATATCTTTCTATAAATCCATTAGTCT
The DNA here is from genome assembly GCA_024138005.1 of Lumnitzera racemosa. Classification (NCBI taxonomy): domain Eukaryota; kingdom Viridiplantae; phylum Streptophyta; class Magnoliopsida; order Myrtales; family Combretaceae; genus Lumnitzera; species Lumnitzera racemosa. The sequence goes on from JAMXBC010000002.1 coordinate 20,604,811, forward strand.
TGTACTTAATTTAACTAACTCATGTACTTCTTATTGCTTCCTTACCTGATGGTAAATCTATCATAATCCAAGTTTTATTTACTTCTAAAGATAGAAGCATTTTATTCATTACATTTATCTGCTTAAGATCTTCTTTAGCTTCAAAATAATTTCTTGGTTCATAGACAACAAATACATTAGCCAATGACATTATGTAATCTTGAGGGTGATGTGTAAAAGAATGTGGGTTGAAAAGCGAATATAGGGGCAAAGCAAGAGGTTTAGAATTTGTTGCAACCACTAAAGCATCTGTTGAAAAGTACATATGAAATCATTTAACCATGCAAGTAGTCGCACGATTCTCTTTAATGACCTTACAGATTGTATAATGAGTTACATATTATGTTGGGTTGGTTGTGTGGTTTTTGAAGGTTGAGTGTGATACTACTATGGTGATAGGTTCAAAAGTTGTTGGACAAAGATTGGGACATGGAAACAAAGAAGGATGGGAAGATGAACTAGTCTTAGTATTATTTTTAAAGGAAATTTTCTCATAAAAATAAACATCTTAACTAGTGAAAATTTGATGTGTCTTTAAGTCATGAAGCTTGTATGATTTTTTTGTCCACATAGATATCCTATAAATATACATCGTTGATTTCTAGAGTCAAATTTATCTCTTAGCTAAGTTATTGTAGATGCATAACATAGACATCTAATAACATCAAGGTGTTTGTAATTAGGTGGTCTTTTGAATAAGGCTTCATAAAAACTCTTCAATTTAGGATTTGGTAGGCAATAGGTTGATAAGATAAGTGGCATTAATTGGAAGCAAGTGCACCTATCAGTTTTATAGTACAATGGATTTGAGTATAAATGTCAATCTCTTAGGGACTTCTTTAAAGTTAAGTTGAAATACTTAAACTACTAGTGATTTTCCTTATTTTCCAATCCAACATTGTCTCTAAAGCTACCAAGTCGATGTGTCGACATGTTGAGCAACCATACCATGACCTAGACGGCATTCAAGCATACCAACCTCAAATAACTATCCAACCAAACTCTTGACCCGACGATGATCCGACCCTAGTCCAAAGCAAATAATCTTTAGTGATTGATTGACTGAGCTTTAACCTGACCTAGATCAGGTCGACCCTGACTATAGACCCCTTTTTCTTTACCTGTCCACATTGTATTATACTCTAAGCTACCACCTACCATGTGATATATGTCTTTTAATACAACATTTTAAAAGGATTCTTTACTTTTCCATATTGATAATTCTTGGTCACTCTTGTCTTTTCATGTGTACTTGTAAACATAATGGGGCTAATATATAAACCTCATTCATTGTACATAAACATCACCTTTTTTATCATCGAAACTAATACAAGTTTCCTTTTAAGCAACCCTAGTGTTCTCATTACCCTTCAACTATTATCTATTTCTTTTAATAAGGAATAGAGGCAAGTAATCCTATAATTTGAATCGATAAGTCATATCCGATGGATTGTTGGCCAAGTAGTGTGTCATATCCAGTTGGTAGCTGCTTGGACTTTACTAATCTCTTTTATTTTCTTTCCGTTCTCTTCATTGTGGTGTTTCTTCTTGTGTCCAATCCTAAAGACATATCAGCTTTGCTAATATTAGAGCATAGATCCGAAAGGAAGTGTATGAAGTTACAGTGAAGTTTTTGGTTCATATCTACTACTGGTGGTTGTTGTGTTCCTTCCATAGCTATTGTAGTGTGTTCGTATGAAGTACGTTGAAGTAGTGATTTATGTAGTAAAGGTTCGTTTGTTGGTAAGTGTAATTCTAATCGTTATCTTGTTCTTCATTGTCGAAATAGAGGAAGTTCTTTATGTTGTGCTTAAGTGAGTATTAGGTGTTAAAGTTGTTAAGAGTGTGTTAGTAGAAGTTTTAAGTAGTAAGATTGAAGTGTTGTTGTATTGTGTTGTTAATCTATTAAGGAAAATATCACATTATGTCAAATTCGAGTGTTTAAGATGTTATTGGTGACCAGAATAGTGGTATCCAACCTGATTGTAGTCATAATGATAATAACACTCCTGAGTTAGTTAATGGCAAACTTAACAAACTTACTAATCTTGTTAAGAGTTTGGTCATTGCAATGTAAGTTAATCAGCAACAACCTCAAGATGTACCACATCAAAACCTATCTAAAAATATTCCAGAGAGATGATATGGCCAACAGAGCTAGGCCAATCACCTAACTTAACCCTAATAAGCTGGAGGAATAGCAAACCAAGATGCTAGATAATGACTGGAATTTGAAGAGATAGAAGGGGATGATGATGGAGTAGATGTGGAGACAAATAGAGAAGAAGAAGAAGAGGTTGAGTATTACCAAGTCCAAGAGCAAGGACTCTGAGCTTCTTGAGGACTAGAAAATGTTAAGGTCCAAATTTTGCCTTTTAGTGGGAATAGAGATGCCGATAAGTATTTAGAGTGAGAAGAGAAGGTCTAGAAAATGTTTAACTATTATAGATACACACATGCCGTTAAAGTGTAACTTGCTGCACTGAAGTTTATTGGGTATGCCACCATGTGGTAGAAAAACTTGAATGTGGCAAAAAAACTTGAATGTGGTGGAAAAACTTAAATGTGACCCAAGCAAAGGATTGAAGATGAGGAGTAAGGACCTTAAATGAGATGAAGAGGTTGTTAAGGGGCAAATTTGTGCTCGAGACCTACTTAGATGATATATTTGCAAAATTGCAGGAACTTAACCAAAGAGGTTGGACTGTTCATGACTATGTGTAAGACTTATAGATGCTTATGATCCAAGCCAACATGAATGAACCAGAGGCTCGCCTCGCAACATTGTAAAAGTACAATGGTTTTATACATTGGAAGAGGTAATTAAGGAAGCATAAAGGGTCGAGAAGTAGAGAAGAAGTACTCTTAGCCAACTTGGACCAACATTTTCTCGAGACCTTGTTTCGTACCAACACATTCAAGCTGAGCTGAGGTGACCCTCTCGAATCGAGAAGAGAAATGACTAACCTGATGATAGCCAAGCAGGTCTATAGGGCTAAGCAAGCCAACCGAGCCGACTTGAGGTTAGACTAACCCTGATGACATATGAGAGAGAACAAACCTTTAAATGAAAGACTAGCGAATGAAATGCTTTATGTTAGTCCAGTATAAGATATCAAGAGGGGGTAAATCGATATCTTTAATTTTTGAAAACTTTTTTGTTAAAAATGAAGTTACCCCTCTTAACAACTTATAATGGTGAACAGTGATAATTTAATGGTTTAATGATTCAATGCACAACAGATAATAAACAAAATTAAAAGAGTATAAGGAAGGAGAAAATCAGGCAAAGATTTTATGGAGCTTCGACCTTCTACCTACTACTCTCTTCCAGCTCCAATACTAGGGACTCGGTCTACTTTACTAATGCTGCTTCACTTGATCCACTAAAACAAATCACAAACAAACTACAAGCATTTGTTACAATGACTTTACAACACTCTACTCTACCTATCTACTCTCTCAACAATTTAGACTAATATAGATCTATAGAGTAGAAACTATCTTTTCTTTACAATTTGAGACTACAAATGAAAATAAAAGTACAAGTCTCATATAACTTTGCACTTGAAAGAAGTAACACTTTTTTGTAGAACTTTGATTTGGTATAGCTTTTTGAAGAAGTATATGAAGTACTTTTTGAAACTTTTTAGAAGGTAAAAACTAATCAAGAATTTTTTGTACAATAATAGTATTTCTTCAAAGTTGTGTATCTTAAAGTTTTGAATCCTTCTTCTTTTTATATTAACTTTTTCCAACGGCTAAAAAGTTTGAAGATTTTCTTCACTTCCATAATTATTCAACCATTAATTATTCTAGATAATTCCACGGATATTTTTATGAGAAGATCTCAGTCATTTGAATTTCAAAACAACTCTCTTTAATTTGTTTAGATCAGATAGACTTCAATCTGTAACCATCAGATAAGCTTCTGTTTTGATTTTGAAAAGATCAGCTTAAGTTAGCTATTTTTGGATAAGCCTTGTGTTCAAGATTTAAAATCCCACAAAATTTGAATCAATCTTATCTTTATCCATTCTTATACATATCTTAATTTATCCAAATATATTTTCTCTTGTAGACACCTCATTTTTGCCTTTTTTCTTTTAATTTCAAATAATTGAGCCAAGTTAATAAAAATAAAAAAAATAATAAATAAAAGCCAAAATAAAAAGAATAAAAATAATCGAGTCAAATCATAGCAAGTCGAGTCGTGTTGAATCAAATTAAGTTGGATTATCGGATTAGGTGACAATATGGGTATAAGTAATTTTGGGCCAAATTCATCTAGTCTAAGGACTTAAGTCAGATTAGGGAATTATTGGGATAAATTGTAGTGGATTGGATTGGATTAGATTGGACCGGACCGGACCGAACCTTAGAAGAATAAAAAAGGCCTCAAATAATTAAGGTTTCTAAAAGTTAAGGTAAATCTTAGAAGAATCGCAATAGGATTTGTCGTATCTTCAATAAGAAATATTCGATTTTAAGCTCATAAATAGCACGCTAGCCAAGGATTTAAGGGATCTTAACCATACGCTCCTTCAAAAACACCATGCACACCACACACACCGCCACCGTACATCACAAGTACCACCACCAAAACCCTCGCAAACCACCACCATAGCATCACAAGCCATTACCACAACAGCCGACACATTAACCATCATGCCTGTGATCAATGGAAACAGTAGTTGACGACCTCCATCATGCTCATGATCAATGGAAACAGAAGTCGATACGCCCTCCATCACGCCCGTGATAAGTGGAAACAGTAACTAATACGCTCTCGATCATGCCCGTGACCATCCAAAAACAGTGTTCAACGCGCAACTAGATTCGTTAATAAAATTTCTTATTTTACTATTTTTATTTTAATAGTTAATTTAATTATTTTTTACTAACTTATTTATTTCTTTTTATTAGTACAGGTTTTTATTATTTTCATATTGCTTTTTTTTTTAAATAATCTTATTTTTTTAATAAATTTAGCTCAATTACATTTTTAGCAAGATCATTTTTTTTTTTGGAAAATAAACGAATCTAGATTATGTCTTAGAAGTTAAGATTTAGAAAAAATACTTTTTCACACATAAGGGTTTTAGAAAAATAAAAAATCTAAATTGAGTTTCTTTTCAAAAAGATTCGGTTAGTTAGGGTTTTTTTTTATTTAATTCAGGAAACTTAGATTCTTTTTAGGTTTTTTTTCTAAAAATAATAAATTGATAAAAATGTAACCCTAGCTTAATTTTTGAAATAAAAATAACCCACTCACTACTAATTTTATAAAAAGAACTATGGTCAGTTTGATCCCAACTAACAGGTACGTAAGTACCTTCGGGACCCGTTAAAAAATAAAAAAACTTTTTTGCCCTTTTCTTAAAAATTCATAATAAAAAATCATTTTTAGTAACATTTTGTAAAGTTAGATATATTTTTAATACTTTTAAAAAAATTATAAAAGATAAGCCCATCAATTTTTTTTTTATTTTTACATGGCGACTTAGTCTTAATAGGTTAGTCCCTCAAACTTAGTTTTCTAGTTCAATTTTCTAAAAATTAATTTTTTTAGAATATTCGCATACTAATGGTTAAATTAGAATTTTCCCACCTGAAAACCCTAATTTTATTTTGTTTTTTACCAATTGAACTAGTTGGCGACTCCTTTTTTTTTTTCTTTTTCTTAGTTTAATGTCGAGTAATTTATATTAAGCGAGCTAAGCTTAATATAGGTTAAATTAAAAAATCAAAATAAGGTTCAACAAAATTAGCGACTCTACTAAGAAAGCTTAGTAGGCTAGCCATGTAAAGATTAAAAATTAATTGATTGGCTTTTCTAGTATTATTTTCTTTTTGGTATTATAGTGGTACTAATGGGTTTTTAGTGATGCAAGCCCTAAGAACAAAGTTTGGCCCAATGGGCCTTCTAGGGGATTAGGAGAGAATTTTTTTTTTTTTTATAATCATATATATGTTTAGATGTGGTCAAACTTGGGCCACCTTAGAAATTTAGGACAAGCCACCGTTATGTAACCTACAAGTTGCTGAGGTTTTTACCTTTACCTGGCGGTGATAGGTGAGCCCATTCAAGCTTTGATATAGCCTATTAACCTTCTCTTCAAAAAGTCTTGAAACTATAGAGCTTAAAACCTATAGACCCCACCTTCTTGCATCACCCTATTGAGAAAGGGATAGTTATTTTTAAATTATAAGACAAGCCTGATTTAATCTACAATCAGTTCATCATCCATTTTTAATTAAAAAAAATCAATAATCCTTATATATAAGTATACACGAGCTTCATTTTTATTAAAAGTTATTTTGAATATACTTACATATAAAGGTGTTCTTTAACTGTACATTTATCGTAATTCCTATAGTTTATCAATAACCAACCCCATTGCATTACACATGTGTGTAGTATATTGCATCACATTTATTTTGCATAATTGTTTGTATATTCTATCTTTTATAATATATGTACATCTTGTGGGTTTTGATTTATTTCATCAATTATAGGTTGTGTAACATAATATTTAACATAAAATACTCAAAATCATCAGTATTGCCCCTATGCTAATGTTAAAAAAAAAAAATTCTCTATCAACTTGTGTATATTTTATTATTATTATTTTTTTTTTTTTGCATGTAATCATCGAAACTAACAATGATAAAGATTATTATGGAACTGTTATTTTTTTTTTTAAAAAAGACTTTGCAACATCTAAAAAAAAAAAAAGAAATTTCGAAAGATGTTTTATTATAAAAAACCAATTTCATGATAATTATTTACTCGGTTGATTTCTATTACAATGCCCCATATATACTATACTGTTAGGAACTAATAAAATAAAATAAAATAAAAAGATTTAATCATTAGATTTCTATTATGAATTATTTTCCATCTTAAGGTTATCAATCTTATAAACGTTTAAGTTCTCATTCTCATGTTTAGCCATTAAGTTGTCACAGTCCTAATAGAGTTTTTTCCATGAGTCATTACCCTTGTGTCATTTATTCAATAAGTTTCTCATTGTAAAATAATTTTCGCTTCTCCATATCATTCTTGTAACATTATCATCATCTTATGCCCTTGGTCGTCAATCCTAATGTTTTCTTTATTTAGGTTCGTCGATGCTAGTATTAAGCTTTTATGACATAAATAAGCATTGATTTTCTAATAAAAGTTTCCATTCAAAACTAAAAACTTGATGCAGTATTGCTAACAAGAAAAGATTCTTACAGGCTTTGAAAGATTGTTTTCAAAGTGATCTGGCCTAACCTGAAGCCCGTAATCACTCATTTTCAAAAACAAGATGTCTAAAGCTCTTGAACATATAATAACCACAATCGAAGGAGTTTTAGGAAAGCATGCGAAGCGAGTCAAGACCATGGCCTATACCCAAGCCTAGAGGCCTATTGAGATACCATCTAAGAGAGAGAAGTCTAAAGAGTTGCCAGTTCATGAGCTCAATAATGCCAGTAAAGGCTTGGGGAAGGAATCGGTGCAGAAATTGATGAAGATGGAGAAGAAATCTTTTGGAAAACTGAAGAGAAAATAAGAGTTTTGAAGAATCATGATGTATAAAGTAATCTGGACTTGAGCAATGTTTATGCTTTTGAAGACCATGGGTTACCCAAGAAGTTTAAGGTACCAAATTTCGAAAAGTATAATGGAACAGGTTGTCCTAAACTTCACCTTAAGCTTTATGTTCACAAGATGGCCCAATTCTCTAAACATAAGCAGTTGATGATTCAAACTTTCCAAGATAACCTAACTGAGCTGGTGTTGATTTGGTATGCTCAACAAGACTTAGTTAAGCTTGATACTTAAGATAAGCTAGCTTGAGCCTTTTATCAACAATACAAGTTCAATGAAGAAGTGGCTTCATTCCTAATGGATTTAAATAACATGAAAATGGAGCTGACCGAGTCCTTTAAGGAGTATGCCCAAAGATGGAGATCTACAACCGCTTAAGCTACAGTACAATTTCCAGAAAATGAATTGATCAACATATTCATCCACACATTAGGTGAACCTTATTATAGTAACCTTTTAGGACATACTACTTCTACATTTGCAGATATAATCGTAGTTGGTAGTCGCATTGAAGATGCTATTAGAATGGGGAGATGGATAGGGAAGGGATCGGCCCCGTTGGATTCAGAGGCTACCTAAAAGGAGGTTCACTCATATCCCAATTCCTATGTCTTGGGTCTATCACCGCTTAAAAGAAGAGGGTTTACTGCATCTTAAGACTCCAACACTAAGGTATAAACATCAGAAATACGATCCTAATGCATAATGCGAGTACCACATAGGTCAGTAGGGGCATGCTACTAACTATTGCTGGGAGTTGAAGAATAAAGTTCAAAATTTGATTGATGAAAAATTGGTCTAGTTGGACTTTTTTAGGGATCCAAGGCCCAATTTCTATATGGAGCCTACTATCAACATGATACAAGGATTGGAAAAGTTGCTAGAAATAGATTTGAATGGTCAAGCTTAAAAGGCATGTTATTGCTAAGGTCTGGAAGAAAAGGTTCCTACCTTAGAAGAAAAGTTGGTGATATTAGAAGAAAGTCTCACTAGTACGGAAATGGCAATGGGTTATGTGCTCAAGCAGCTCAAAAACCTACATCTTAATATAAATAGGAAGTTACAACCTAAGCATAAAGATGATTCAATGAAAGAGAAATCATGACCGAATGTATCAATAGGGAAAGCCCATAATCAAGATAAGCCCATCTACAACAAGAAGAGGCAATTTACGTAGTTCAAGGTTTCAATGGCCCAAGTGTTTAAACAATTGAGAGATGTAGGACTAATGACATATGAAAACCCAACAAAGAAATATAAGCCATTGGATCGTAACCCCTACAAATGGTGTGAATAGCACGTGGGCTAAGTGGGACATACTATTGAAGAATGTTGGAGATTAAAGCATAAGGTGCAAGATTTGAATGATGCCAAGATTACCCAACCAAGTTTTCTAGAGACTGATGGGCCGATTAATACTGATATTCTTTCCCTAAGTTTTGAAGAAGCATCGAACAGACAACCTCTAGTATTAGGCATTGAAGATCTACTACTATCATCTGATAAGGTGGCTTGCCATTTGAAGCAATCTAGTATACCTCTAAGTGATTAATTCAATTGAATGGGCCAAGAAGTAACAAAAATAGGGGGCAAGAAGTAGAAAATAATTTTAGTTTATAAATAATCTTTCATTTTATAGCTTGTAATAGATACGAGTTCTTGAATAAAGCAGGTTTCATGTGTATTATTGTCTTTGTGTGATATGAAGCTAGCTCAATTCAAATAGGGGCATTTTGAATGAGTGAAAATTGATATAAAAAACGTGAACTCAAAACTTAAAACTTTCCACTTAAGGGAACGATAACACATGACATAAAAAGTTTAGGATAAAAAGTGGCAACCCATGTCCTAGACACTAACCATAGACACACATGAGAGTTGAGCGTCATCAAGGTGAGTATTGGGTTTATTCCTTAAAAGAGGTTTATCTTAAACTTAGTACATGTGTCAAAATGATGTTAGGCATTTATTTCATTATCCTTAAACACGATTATCCCTTATCAAGCCATTTGAACCTTTAAGAGAGTTTTATTAAAATTAGTCATGCCAAGAACCACCCCAAACTGAGGCAATCAGGAGGTTAGAGTCATTAATTTGGAGAAAAGGAACAGACTAACTTGTGCTTACCTTAGTTGTGCCAATTCATGAGCAAATATTGTCATAAATAATTCAACTTCTTTATAATGAAGAAGAATTTTAGACTATATATACCTCACTCAAGCTCATACACTTATTCAAACATATTAAGTCCATAGATTCTTTCCCAAACACTTTAAAGCTACATACATTTCTCCCAAACTAACACACCTTGAACCTACCTTTTGGTGCTTCAAACCCTATTAAGTGAAAACTCAACAATGGAAAGTGACTACCTTAACAAAAAAAAAAAATAAAAATAAAGAAGGAAAAAGAAGGAAGAAAAGAAAAAAGAAAATATAAAAAATAAAAAATAAGAAAAAAACAAGGAGAAAAAGAAAAAGAAAAAGTGAAAAAAATATAGAAGATATTAGTTAGGTGTTCATCTTAAAAAAAAAAAAAAAAGGCCTAAAGTCTAAACTAGTGATGGTATCCAAAATCTAAACAATTTTAATTCCTAAGCCTAAAAGTAAAGCCCTCATTTTATGATCCAATCCACTATACCACCCTTAGTGAAACTCTTGTGGGTAAAGAAATGGACTTATCTTCAGCAAAATTTGCTCATGAAACTAAGATAAGCCCATGTTTAGTTTCTCCTAAGTTCTTGGCTTGTAAACTCGGGATTGATTGCATCTGATTTTTTTAAAAAAAAAAATGGCTAAGCACATTGATATCCATTTGCTTAAACCATTTACCAAAAGCCTTATATTGCAAACTCGAAAAAAACTTATTGATCGGCTAGAATATATCGCTTACAAGATGGGCCACAATTTTTGGAATTGATGTTGAGAGTAAAAACATACCTATGAGGGTACAAGGAAGTCCAATTTGACTAAATATTTCAAGTAATGATATCTATCTCCTTAGTGGAAAACTAAAGAGTTGAGTGTTATTACATGTTGGAAATCAATGCTTCTAAGTTTAGAGATCATGAATTATGTTTTAGGAAACGAGGTTGAAAGAATGAGTGATCAATGGGCAAGAGGCAAGCTAACCCCATATTGATAATCTTTAAGAATTTTTGAGACTTTCTTACCTATTAGCAGCACAATTTTCTATCAAAGAGTGTTTTTTTCTTTTTTTGAAAGAAGAGAAAAAGAAAAAAAATTTTCAAGGAATCATCAAAATCCCTCAAACTCAAGTCATAGATCAATTTGTCAAAACTCATGAAAGTTTTCTTACTTCCTAGATCGTTTACTCAATAAAGTGCCATCCAATCCTTTCTAGGATCGCTTGCTCATAGGAGCGCTATTCTATCTAGTCTTTTGCTAAGATCGCTTGCTAAAAGGAGCGTTGTCCTACTTATTTCTTTATCGAATCGCTTGCTCAAAGGAGTGTTGTCTTAGTCCTTTCTAAGATCGCTTGCTTAAAGGAATGTTGTCCTATCTATTCCTTTACAGAATTGCTTGGATTACTTGCTCAAATAAGCGTTGTCTAGTCATTTAAAAGATTGCTTGCTCACAAGAGCATTGTCTCATGTCATCTTATCTTCTCTTTGAAAGATCTATCCTTTCGAGCAAGTCAAATCTCGAAGAAATCTATCCTCTTCGGATTAGCCAAAACTAATCTTGAAGAGATCTATCTTCTTTAGGTTATCTACCAACTAAAACAAAGCAAGAATCTCAAAAAGATCTATCTTCTTTGGATCACTAAAGTGAAATCATTTTTCGAAGAGGTCTATCCTCTTCAGATTGTAAACCAAAAAGGAATCTCGGAGAGATTTATCCTCTTCGGATCATTTACCAAACCAAAATATATATATTTTTTAAATCGCATAGAGATTATCCTCTTCAGATCATCTATCAAACCAAAACAAGTTTTTTAAAATCTCATAAAGATCTATCCTCTTCGGATTATCCACCAAACCAAAATAAGTTAATTTTGCCTCTAATGGTTCTTGCCCTATCCTTCTAAGATAGGCTCTCTTGAAATTTTTGCTCTATTCTTCCAAGATAGATACTATTAATCCCTATCCTACCAAGATAAGCCCTTTTGAAATTTTTGCTCTATCCTTCCAAAATAGATACCATTAAGGCCTATCCTTTTAAGATAGGCTATTTAACCTTTTGCTCTGTTCTTTCGAGACAGGTATTCATTTACCCCGTCCTTACACGATAAGCAATTTATTCTTTACATCAACCTTTCAAGTTGATGATATCCTTCATCAAAATAAAACACGGCTTAGTTGATCAGTTTAAAGCAGGGTTTGGTAAAAATGAGTATCTCTTTTGTCTTTATAGCAAAGTTCTAATCAAACTTTACTACAAAGAGGGACAGCTGTAGATACCTTATTTTTGCCAATTCTTTTATTTCAAATAATTGAACCAAGTTAATAAAAATAAATAAAAGAAAAATAAAAATAATAAAAAAAATCGAGTCAGGTCATAATAAGTTGAGTCATAAGTTAAGTCGTGTTGAATTGAATTAAGTTGGATTGTTGGAATAGCTAACGATATGGGTTTAGCTTAATTACATTTTTAGCAAGATCATGTTTTTTTTTTTTATGGAAAATAAATGAATCTAGATTGTGTCTTAGAAGTTAAGCTTTAGGAAAGATACATTTTGACACATAGGGGTTTTGGAAAAATAAAAAATCTAAATTGACTTTCTTTTCAAAAAAATTCAGTTAGTTAAGGTTTTTTTTGTTTAATTCAAGAAACTTAAATTTTTTAAAGTTTTTTTTCTTAAAATAATAAATTGATAAAAACATAAACTTAGCTTAGTTTTTGAAATGAAAATAACCTACTCACTAAAAATTTTATAAAGAGAACTATAACGGATTTGATCCCGACTAACAGGTACGTAGGCACCTTCGTGGTAATCGTTAAAAAATTAAAAGAAAATTTTTTCCCCCTTTTCTTAGAAATTCATACTAAAAAATTATTTTTAGTAATATTTTGTGAACTTAGGTATATTTTTAATATTTTTAGAAAAATTATAGAAAATAAAGCCCAACAATTTTTTTTTTTTTATTTTCATAACATAACTTAATCTTACTAGGTTAGCTCCCGAACCCAATTTTCTAGTTCAATTTTCTAAAAGTTAATTTTTTTTAGAATATTCGTAGACTAGTGATTAAATTAGAGTTTTCCCACCCGAAAACCCTAATTTTTTTTTTTACCAGTTGAACTGGTTGGTGACTCTATTTTTTTTAAATAATTTTTTTTTCTTTTCCTTCGTTTAAAGTCAAGTGATTTATATTAAGTAGGTTGGGCTTAATATAGGTTAAATTAATAAAATCAAAATAGGGCTCTACATCTCTAAAAATAAATCCCGAAGGATCATGATTTTATCTTAAGTTAAATGAGAATAAATGTATTTTCCTAATACACTTAATCTAGTGGAGTTAGGTCTTGAATAATCCAAATTTGATTAAAATTAGTATTTCACGTATGTTTCCAAACCTACCTTCTAAATAGCCTTCTGACAAGTATCAACCTTCTTTTCTTAGATATCTCTGAATAAGCTTCTGAAGAGCTATACAAATTCTTTTTTATAAAAGATTCTGTAATACTTTCTAAAGACTTTCCAAAATAGTCTATTTTCAAATAGTTTGAAGCTTCTGAATAAGCTTTTGAATGTAACTTAAATATGCGAAAATATAGTTTCTGAAAAACCTTCTATAAGCCTACACTCTTAAAGATTTATTAGCTTTTAACCCTTTTTGTTATCATTATAATGTTATGAGAGATATGTAAAACTTTAAATGCGTAGGCTTCGGACACATGGCTATTACGTGTACAAACCGACATGTCATGATGCTTTAAGGTGATGTAGTGGATAGCACTGACAAGAGTAAGCCTGAAGAAGAGAAAGAAGTTGGAAAAGTTGAGGCTGAGGAGGAAGAGCAGACCTATGTCTATGCTGACCAGAGAGCAGTAATGACCTTAGTGCTAAGGTGAGTACTAAGCTCCTTGCTAACCTTTAAAGTAGACTAGAGAGAGATTTTATTCCATACGAAGAGAACCGTCAAAGGACAATTGTGCACTATCATAGTGGATAGATGAAGTTGTACTAACGTTGTTGCGTAGTCCTTTATGTAGAGATTAAGTCTACTGACCTCTAAGCATCCCCAATCATACAAGCTACATTGACTTCATGATAAAAGTGCTCAGTACGTAACTAAAAAAGTAACTATACAATTAATATTGCAAATGTATACTAGGATAAAGTGAAGTGCAATGTCATCCCATTAGGAACTTCATATCTATTGCTTGGAACACCTTGATTGTTCGACCGACATGTTATTCATGACAGATACAAAAACACATATGCCTTTGTTAAGGATGGAAAGAAGATTATACTGCAACTTATGACCCCAGCTCAAGTGAATAAGACTCATAATTAGCTTACCCGAGCTAGTAAGAAGAAAGCCTTAGTGATGAGCCGAGAAGAGCTTCGAGTTGCTAAGAAGATCGATGAGCTTATGTTTTTATTGATTAGGAGACTATTAGAGATGAGAGATCTAAAAGAAGTGCCTAAACCAATCCAAAGGTTGATAGATGAGTTTTCGAACCTGTTTCCTAAAGAGTTACCTTAGGGACTAACACTAATTCGAAGCATAGAGCATTATATTGATTTACAACTAGGAGCAACCTTACCGAACTTACTTACCTATAGAATGAACCTCAAGTAAGCTACCAAACTAAAAAGATAAGTAGATGAGCTCATAGAGTGAGGTTATGTAAGGGAAAGTATGAGCCTATGTACTATACCACCTCTGCTTATCCCAAAGAAGAATGGTTCATGGCGCATGTGCATCGACAGTTAAGCAATCAATCGTATCATTGTCATGTGCAAATATCTAATACGAAGGATCGATGACATGATAGATGAGCTTTATGGCAATAAGATATTCTCAAAGATTGATTTGCGAAGTGGCTATCACCAAATTCGCATGAGACTAGGTGATGAATGAAAGACTGTCTTCAAGACGAAGCATAGTCTCTACAAATGGTTGGTTATGTCATTCGAACTTACTACTACGCTAAGCACATTTATGTAGTTAATGAACCATGTGATGCGCCTTTGATCAAATAATGTGTGGTCATGTACTTTGATTATATATTGATATACAGTATCAACCTAAACAACCATATTCAACATCTCCAAGCTGTTTTTTATATCTTATAAGCTAAGAAGTTACATGGGAACCTAAAGAAGTATATGTTCTGCCAACATGAAATGGTTTTTCATAGGTATGTAGTATCAAGAGAAGGAATCCAAGCTAATAAGGAAAATATCTGAGTTGTATTGGAGTTGCCGATACCGAAAAATGCCATTGAATTTTAAAGTTTTCGTGGCCTTGCTACTTTCTATAGGCAATTCATTAAGAACTTCAATACCATTGTAAGCCCCTTAACTAAGTTGACAAAGAAGAGTGATGAGTTTAGATAGAATAAGTGAGCTAAACTAAGCTTTAAAGAAATCAAGGCAAAGCTTACCTTTACCCCTATCTTATTAATACCAAATTTTGACAAGCCCTTTAAATTGAAATGCGATGCGTCAGGTATTGGAATTGTTGCTGTCTTAATGCAAGAACGATAACTTATTGCTTACTACTGTAAGAAGCTTAGTAATGCTGTATTGAACTATTCTGTATACGAGAAAGAATTGTACTGTCTTTTTCGAGCCCTTGTTGTCTAGCAACAATATTTATTACCATAGGAGCTTGTAATTTATACTAACCATGAGTCATTGAAGTATCTTAAGAGTCAGAACAAACTTTCAAAGAGGCAAGCCAAGTGGTTAGAGTTTATGGAAGGTTTCAAAGAAAGCGCCAATATAGTTGCTGATGCTCTATCATGTCAACAATCCTTGTTGACTACTTTACAAACAAAGTTACAAAGATTTTCACTTAAGCAGTGCCGATAAGGAGTTACTGTTAGAAGATATTACCTCAAAGATGGCTATTTATTCAAAGATCGAAGGCTATGCATATCAAATTGTTCCACATATGAGCTGTTGGTTAGGGAAGCTCATAGTGGTAGATTATTTGATCATTTTAGAGAGACCAAAACAGCCAACCTATTGAAAGAAAATTTTCATTAGCTTGGTTTGGCAAAGGATGTCTATAAGGTAATTGGTAGTTATAAAACATACAAGAGAGCTGAGGGAAAAAGAGAACCACATGGAATGTCTATGCCCTTGCCAACACTAACCTTACCTTGGGCTAACCTCAGTATGGACTTTGTCCTAAGATTACCTCAGACATCTAGGGGAAAGGATTCAATATTTGTTGTAGTGGATCAATGCAGCAAAATGGTACACTTCATCTCATACCATCAAACTAATGATGTTTTGTATATTGCTAATTTGCTTTTATAAGAGGTTGTCCGACTACATGGAGTGCCAAGAACTACCTTAATCTTTCTTTGTCTTAAACCCCATACCCCTATAATAATGGTAGAGTAAAGGGTAGCCCTAAAGTAGAATTGACCAACGGTAGATGGTTATATTGTTTCAAATCAAGATATGAGATTTTTAAGCTCATTTCGGAATACTCTTTAAAGAAAACTTGGAATTAAACTTATGTTCAGCTTCAGTAGCCATCCTCAGACTAATAGCCAGACTAAAGTAGTAAGTAGGACATTAGGCAATTTACTCAAAGCTATCATGGGAAAGAACTTAAAGGATTAACATTTGTATCTACCAATTGTAGAATTCACATATAACCAAACCGTTCACAACACGATAGGGAAGACCCCATTTGAGGTCGTCTATGGCTTCAATCCCACTATCCCCCTAAATCTAATCAATACCCTTACAGCTGCTGAAGAAAGTCAATCCAAAGTTGATTAAGCCTAAGAATTGCAAGAGTTATACTAGTTTATGATAAGGAAGATTGCCAAGTTTAATCAAAGACAATAAGAGATTGGTGGTCAAGGCTGCCAAACTATTTCTTTCAAAACAAGAGACTTAGTATGGGTTCACCTTATCTAAGAATGATTTCCTCACATAAGATAAAACAAACTATCTCCAAAAGTAGATGATCCATTCAAGATTCTGAAGAAAATCAATCACAATGCCTATTAGATTGAGGTACTAAAAAACTATGGTGTTTCCTCTACTTTTAATGTATCTAACTTGATTCCCTACCAACTAAAAGAAGAAAACCCCACGAGTGACCCAGAAGAACAAGAACTAAAGACCACTTTAGATTTGAGGTCAAATCTTTCCAACCCTCAAGCAAATGATAAGAATTAACCCTCCGAACCAATCATACGTAACTAAGCTAGAAGACTCTAAAGACTCTTAAGGAGAATAATAGCTCACAACCCCATCCAAGACAAGAATTCCTATTTCGACCTCTACGTTCTACTCTATTGCTAACCTGAGCACCGAGCCCTCATGTGCACCAACATTGTCTTTGAAGCTACCGAGTTGACATGTTAACCTACCATACCATAACCCAAACAGCATTTAAACATACCAACCTCAAATAACTGTGGAGTCAAGCTCTTGACCCGACTAAGATCCAACCTTAATCCAAGGAAAATAATCTTTAATGACTCATTGATTGAGCTCCGACCTAACCCAGATTAGGTCAGCCCTAACTACAGAACCCTTTTTCTTCACCTTATCCACATTGTATCATACTCTAAGCTACCACCTACCATGTGACATATGTCTTCTAGTATAACATTCCAAAAGGATTCTTTACTTTTCCATATTGAATAGTCTTTGTATCTTTTATCCCTTTTAGTATGTTTTATGTATTCTATTTGTAAATTACCCTTTTGTCTTTTAATATATACTTGTAACCTTAATGGGGCTAGTATATAAACCTAATTCACTATATGCAGACATCACCTTTTTTATCATCAAAATTAATACAAGTTTTCCTTTGAGCAACCTTAGTATTCTCATTACCCTTCAGCTTTTATTTATTTCCTTTAGTAAAGAGTAGTGACAAGGGACAAGTAACCATATAGTTCTGACCAATAAGTCATATCCAATTGATTGTAAGCCAATTATGATCGATTGGTGTGTCATATCTAATTGGTAGCTACCCAAACTTTGGTAATCTCTTTTGTTTTCTTTTGGTTCTCTTTGCTATGATGTTTCTTCATGTATCTAACCCTAGAGACGTATCAATTTTGCAATAGAATATATTAAGATCACATTAAGTTCTTGAATTTCACTATTAAGTTACCCTAATTCGAGGAAACCAAGTAGCTGATCACTTAGTTCAACTTCAATTCCTTTTAATTACATTAGTCCAATCATAGTAGGATCTTGCAATCTTTAAAGTAAACTTTAACAATGAATTAACAACTTAGGCAAATATTAAATCAATAGATGAAGTTTAGTACAATTAGAATCTCAATGGCAAATATCATTAATTGAATAAACAAAACAACTATTACTTAGAAAACTAGAGTTTAATAATGATTTACTAAGAAAATTGAATTAAAATAAAAAAGAAAGAACAAGGAAAAGAAACAACCCTTACTCAACCCTAGCTTTACTTTACTATTCCTCTTCTTCCCTTTGGGCTCTTGACACACTTTTAACTTTATCCTAGACTTTTATTTATACTGTACAAGCCTTAAGGTTACAAAGATCTCTCAAAGTAAGAAGTTCTTTACTAGTTAACATGATTATGCCCCAAGATCACAACCGTAAACCCTAAGTGTAAGTCCTATTGCAATTGAAATTGATAAATTTCATGAACATAAGAATCATAAACAAGAATCATAAGCATAAACTTAACTATGATCTTCTCTGGCCTTAAATCTTCAACATAATCTTCCTTCTTTGCCTATATTCTCAATTGCATTCTTCATCAAATCTTTAAAACTCCTTCAAACTATCCAAAAATTGCTAACAACTTCCACGATCTCTTCAACAAAACCTATAAATCAAATAATTCACAAATAGGTCTCAAATTCGTAAAAATCAAAACAATTAAGCACTAAAACATTAACAAAACTACCCTAAAATATATGAATAAAATGAGTGTTATCAAATTTACCTACATTAGCTTTTTCTTGTCTACAAGTAAAACAAATAAAAACCAAGGAAAACATCTCAAGGACAAAAATCAAATCACCATCACATAGTTCAAAGATTTACATCCTCAAATCAATATCTAAAACTTAGCAACTTCTTTGTCGAATAATATTTTCCCGATCCTGATCAAGCGGTAACTCTAAATATTTTCTAGCCTTTAAAGAAAACCATATTTTGCCTTATCCCTAGTCAAGGATTAATCAGGTTAAAGAAAATAAAATCGAAAAAACAAGCTTGATAAGGATCATCAATTGTTAACATGTCTTAATGGTAAAACATTAATGGATGAAATTCATCTATATTGCAACTATTACAGCTGTAGCAATAACTTACTTATGGATGTTATCAATCCCCAGACAACCATACATCCCCCAACAATTAATGTGCTTTATAACGTAGGTAAAATAAAATAAAGAATCAGCCTTCAATACATCACAAATAACTAAAATGTCAATAATGATTGAACTGTTATTGAAAAATCAACTATCACACCAAACATACCCAATATGATCCCAACTCTCCAAACTTCCTCCATAAAGCAAGACAAATCCCTTATGTGATAACCTACAGACTCAACCCCATTGATCAAGTAGCACCCAAAGATCACCTTGTTCGGCTACTACCTAGTACTCTCGGTAATGCCTCGGTAGACTTTACCTACCCTAACAATAGCAACACTCTCACTCAAGTTCATGCTCAATTCAACTACTAACAAAATCCTACTTTAATTAACTCAACACCTCCCATGAAAAAGAGTCGACTAAGGGAAGAACCCAAGACCTTATGCTCTTATGCCAACTAGTCATTGATATTGCACCCTTGCCCACATGCTTAGGAGGATTGTCAGGAATTGAATACCTTCTTGGAAAATTCAATATCAGAAAAACAAAGCCTACATCTTTCGAAGCTTAGCTACAACTAACTCTCCCTACTGACTCATATAAGCAATAGTAAGGGGGTAAGTGTTAGTTATGGATTTTAACTCTTGGCGTTCCTTAAGGTAGACTTAACCTAATGCCTCACAGGCCTAAAGGTAAAGCAAGATTTCTAATAAAGAAAGTATAAGAAGGGGATTTTGGGGAGAACCTTCCCATATGAATTCAAAAAGAGTAGGACCTATAAACCCCTTAATGGTTTAACAAACTCTTGACAGTCTTTATAAATATGGACTACCCTCTTCGGGTAAAGGGGTTAGATACTTTCTCTCTCTCTCTCTCTCTCTCTCTCTCTCTCTCTCTCTCTCTCTCTCTCTCTCGTTGGTATTGTCATAACCCTAAAGGGGGCCTAGTAGGGTTGTCTAAAATTTTCATATGACGTGTATACCCATGATACGAAAACTACCCTGCAAGTTAGAGGTTGCAAGATTCTAAAAAAAAAAAAAATTAGTCATTAAAGTTTTTTATTCTTAATTTAATTAACTTACTACAACAAATATGTGACTATGGATATTTGATAAGCCACAGTCCATCAGAACCGTAGAGAATCAATATCCTCTACCAAATGATAAGATTAAGTAGTAAAGTTATAAAACCCAAACTTACGAAAGTCACAAAATCTGACTATAGTATTAATAATTATATATAATATTTCAAACTGTTTACATAATCTATTCTCAGATTCTAACTTTTAAGCACCTTAACACTGATACTTAATACTCAGCTCTGAGCCCATGCCTAATTATCAAGCAACCTACAAAAGAAAACTATTAGGGAGTAAGGCACAAGAGCTTAGTGAGTTATCCTTCATACTATACTAGTAAGCAGGTTATCAAATAGTTTATTAACAAACATATGAATACATGAACAAGCAGTATGCCAAATAATATATATGCAGTTTACCGGTGCTGCATATAGTATCGGATTTAATGCCCTCCGAAGTAAGGGTTGGAGATACATTGGCACCAATTACAACCGGGCTCTAGCACCTGGGTTTTTAACCATGTATAAATATATATAGACAATCCTTGTTTCACAAAACAAGTTTCTATTTCCAAAAGTCAATAGTATACAAATATCCAGGTTTAGCGGTGAGGTAACCTTCGCAATCCACACTCATACCCTACAGCAATAGTCTCTAGACACGACTCCCAACCACCCACGGTTAGCATTTCTAGCACCAATAAAACCCGCGAGCTAAGGATAGGGTCTTGTTGTACCAATGGTCATGTACTATACTAATCAAATTATGTAGGAATCCATCCCTCCAAGGCCCTTCATTACCAACCGCATGAGATGATGGCCAGAACATTATATGCAATATTTGTGCTCTATGCATGATCCATTTACTTTTAGTTGAGTTGAATATGATTGAGTCAATTTATGAGGTGGTCAAACATTATCAACAAATCATTCAAATTATGCAACAATCAATCATATAACCAAATCTTTAACTATCACTTTTAACAGTATTTTACACAGTAATCAATCAATATTAATTACAAGCATAACCCAAACCCCCATGCATCAAGTTAGTAGTATTTAACTCATGTGCACTAACTACAAGCAAAAAAAAAGTATAAAGTCATCGGGAGTACTCACTCGGCCATATTTTACTGAAGGGTTATAGTAATCTAATGGCAAATCAAGATCAAAGTCGTGATCAACTGACAATAAGGAATATAGAAAATAGTAAGTTCGAGGCTTAAAAACTAACTAATATTGCAATTTATATTGTTTACTTAACTTAGTTATTGATTCGCGTGAAATTATTGATTCGAGCTTTTTATTGAATCACGTATAACTTTTTCAATTTAGCTCGGATCGTTATAAATTTATAGTCTATTTCGATCGTTTTGCGAGTGTATTTTCTCGTAGTAAGGTCCGTTTTGGACGTTGTGACTCGCAGTTTAGACTGTCATATAAAAATCTCACAAAATTTATTATTTTAATTTAAAAAGTTATAAAATATTAATTTGAGTTTTTTCTTGGTATATTTATGATTTAATAATTGCTTAAATCATATAAATGATAATTTTATTATTTTAAGCTTATTTTACCCTAATTACTTATTTCTACCTATTTTTGAGATTTTAGACTTATTAATTTTTTTTAATTTTATTTTATTATTATTATATTTTTTTCTCTAATTTATTATTTTTTAGTATTTTACGATATACATATATATATAAATACTTATTACTATATTTGATTAATTTTTCTAATTTTCTTAATTAGTAACTCTTTTTCCTAATTTACAGTACTCTTATATATATAAACATATTTATTAACTTTTTTTTAGAAAATATTATCGTATATTATATATATACTATTTAATGTACACTATACTTTATGTATGAAATTATTTTAACTTTAATTATATATTATATACTATATGTATAAGTATAATATGGATGTATTTGTATTTTATATACATATACACTTATACGGTTGTATTATATATATATATGTATAAAATATAGAATACAACTAATACTATTATACATATATACAATGTCCAGCCCAAATACTTGTATAAATATATATACAAAAATTCTTGTAAAATGAAAATACTAGATATAAATATACATATATATACCTACTATTATACTTGTACACACAAACATATATATATATAATAAAGACTAGGTTTATATATATATGTACACATATTCATGCCACATATGTATATATATATACATATATAAGAAAAATAGCTTACATGTGTACATAAATATAAAAATACGAAACACATGTATATATATATATATATGATATAAGTATACTTACACTTATATTTATCATATAATTAAATAAATATTATGTACATATATACTCATATAGGTTCACGTATACACACATATATATATATATATCAATCCCCAAAATAGTAAAAATATAAAATACATACCATATGTATTCTTATTTATACATACATATATATACTTATATCGTATATTTTACTTAATAATGTATATATACATGTCTACATACATATATTTATACAAAAATGGAAGAGATATACATATATTTTTATCTACTTATGCATACATATATGTACATGTAATATATAACAAAATACTTAGTATATACATGCACATACTATATAATATGCATATGTACAAATAAAATAAATACACTTACCTAAATATGTTGGTAATATCCTTAATTTTCTTCTTCTTTTTCTCCTTCTTCTTCTTCTTCTTAATTTTCTTCTTGTTCTTGTTTTTCTTTTTGTTTTCCTTTCTTTGTTCAATTTGGTTTATATTTTTTTTTTCAGATTTTAATCTTCCAGCTCCAGATGTGTGCAGCAAATAAGAGTAAAAACAAAATGAAAAAGAAAAAAAATTATCTAACCTAATCTCTTCATTAAATTGGACAAGACATAATATTTAATTATCTTATCCTTTATCCCTTAAATTGTGACACTTGTAATGTAAATTAAAACACATGGCTACTAAATTTGTAGTTGTAATTTACATGAGGAAAAGGGAAAAAATAGAAGAGGAAAAGAAAAGAAGGAAAAGGAAAGGAAAGAAAATAGAGAAAATGGAAATTAAAAATAATTATTTGTAATTTTTCTAAACATAAAAATCATAAAAATAATAATTATAAATTAATTTTGGAATTTTATAAGAATTTATCAATTTAATTGGTATCCGTTATAATTATAATTTTTATAAGTCATTTCGATGTTTTCGTTAAAAGTTTTGCACGATTACCTAATTTAGTCAATAATTGTGATTGACTATAATTATATCACTATTAAGTGCTATTTATTCATTTTATAAGCTTAAAGTTATAGTTTTAGAATTTTGATTAAGTTCAAGTTTGATTTCAAATATTTACGTATACATTAGATTTGGGATTTTTGTACACGATTTAGGTTTCGATAGATTTTTCTAGGGTTTTTACTACTTATAATATATTCAAATTTATAATTTATTAAATTTTTATCTTACTCTACTTCAACGACTCATCAAGTCATCTACAGTATTAGGAGTCAATTCTACTTTTAAATAATTAAATTTACGGGGTTTACAAGTACATTACTTTCAACCACCCTTACTAACTTGAGCATTGAGTACATATGTGGAGTCATCTCTAATGTCCCCAATAGCTCATGTTGCTTGTCTAACAAGACAACTTTTGCTTCAATTTCCTCTAAAGTGATCAAGCCCTCTAAATCAGTAACAACTATCAATAGTTTTCTTTCCTAATTGAATAGAAAGTTATGGTTTTGAAATAAGGCTATAAAGACATTAATGAATGAAAATTACTCTTTTAGATTTTATTATGATTCTTTTTTCTTTTCTTTTATATTTTAATATTGCAATTCCATCATAAACCAATTATCCTATGATGTTATACCATTCCTCCAATTAATGTGATTGCTTCATGTACTTATTGGTATAGAACCTTTACAAAACCCACTATGGTGTGAAAATATACATTAAAGCAATCTAATTGCGTAAGGTTACCAAATATATGATTTCTTGATCATCATTTTCTTTAATAAATAGATTAAGAAACGTATTTTATTTTGTTTCTAGTGATTTCTTAGCATTCTTGATATAATCATTATATGGATTATGTTTTCTAGTAAACTTCATTGATTTTTGTTGTTTTCCATTCCTTATAATTTTTCAGTCTTACAATGAATTTGGCGTCAAAGCTATTTCTTCTTTTGTCCCTCATCAAAATAATAAGTTACTTATATAAATACAAAGCAAATAACTATCATTAATATTTTAATGTATAGCAAAGCGGGTGGTTTTTACAAAACTAACGTTAATGTTTTACAAAAACTACTGCATGTCTTCTATATCACTAATTAATCTATGTGGTATATTAGTACAATTAAAATTACCTTTCTCTTATTCGAGCATCCTTAGATCTTATCCAGCACATTCATACTTGCATTAAGTTTTAAAATTATTCAATGATATATGACTATCACAAACTTACAAATTTAAAGAATCTATCTGCACTTGTACCGACTTTAATAACTTAAGCCCTACTAAATATTTAGACTCCATCCGATTATTGAAATTATCGGATTCCATCGATATGGATATCAAATGGTGGCCCTGCCACTTCGATATCCACTCTTGACTGACTGTGCTCGTCAACAACGAACTGGCAGACATAAATGGAGCTGGTACCAGTCGAGAGATGGTTAATTGCACTTCCAAAGTAAATGATCCTCAAATAATCTTTGACTATGACCTCATAATCATCTCGCGAGTTAATAATAATAATTAAGGCGGCTTCGATTGCTGATATGCACAAGTGGATATTAACAATTTGGCACAAGTTTATGTGGAGAAATTGATGTTGTTGCCACTTAAGGTTGACTTTAGCCTTCAACTTTAGAAGCGTCCATTGAAATGACTCAGGAGACATGCATTCTGTTTATACAAATAAATCACATTAATGGTTAGATGTGGATGATTGTTAAGGCTCCCAAGATAAAAATTTATCATATTTTCAAAATTAATTATACATTTTATGCAAAACACAAGTATATAAAAAGATAAAGGGTTTTTCTTTTATCACATATATTAACAAGTATACTAAAAGCACCCATCGACACTTTCAATTATACATATATATATATACATATATATAAATTTATACACGTACATATTAATAATATGTAATATTGTTAGACCCGATCCAATTGTTTGACCCAAACATATGAAAAAGTTAAATGTTAAAGAGGTAGAATTGGGTTTAATTGCGATTCAATTGGGATTATATCAAGGTTCAACCTGACCAATTTTATGATTGGCTTAGATCGAATTAGGTTTAACTTTAAGGGTTAATCTGGGTTTAACAACACTGATAACATATGAATATTGCGTCCTCTCACTTTTATCTATATGGATTAAAATTCAGGAGCATATGATTTATAGATCATAATGTAGAAGGGAAAAGTCTAAACACATTTGCAATGATATATGGACCGATATTCAATTAGTTATGGATGTCTTCGGAAACTCACTCAAATTCTAAAATTTTTTAAAAAGATAAAAAATAAAAATAACAACTTCTGATCATTCCATTTTCCTCAAAGAAAGCCGAGAGCGAAAATAAAATAATTACATGTTCTAGAAAAGCGCCAAACTTAACTGAACGTTAAAATATGCTAGAGTTCAATTGAATAATAACCAGACAATTTAAGAACGAAATGTTCACTTTTTACCATCCAGAATTAAAGCCATTAAAGACATTTGAGGCCATATTTATCGTGTGAATTCTCTTCTGCACACAATTAAATAAGAAAATACTCCTTCCAAAGTGTTACAATTTGAAAGTAGACAGGTGTAACATAATGATTAGGAAAAAATAACTAATATCAAAACATTAGGTGTAACTCAATATAATGTTATATCCCAAACCATGATATCAAGGTATGATGTCCAGTCCAGTCACCGACTCCCTAAGTCAATCATTTCATTTGTCAACAATAAAAGTTAGCAGAAAATTTATTCTTAAGAAAAATAAATGAGAAGTTAATGAAAATTAAGTAAAAATTGGTTGCTACAATCAAAGAAAATGGGATAAATTTCTAGGAATGTAAAGTATTCAGTTGTTTAACTTGCTATGGTGTAAGAACACAAAAGCTCCACGGACGAAAGTATAAGGGAAAGAATATCAAAAGCTCAAAATGAGAGAATGAATCAATCTATTTTTTATGATCAGTTGCAAGGTATTTATACACGTAATTAACAAACTACAACTGTTTAACTACTTTACTGTTGTGCAACCATTAAGAGGCTAACACATATCAACTAAAATACAAGTCAATTACAAATAAGTAAAGGCACTAAATAGTCTTTCATCCCCTCCTCAAGTTGGTGATGCTTGCAAAGCCTACTTGGACCTAAAAACCTGAAGTTGCTGTGAAGATAAGGATTTACTAAAAAGATCAACTATTTGTAAATGAGAAAGAATATGAACAACAGGAAGAAAACTAGAAATGGAGTGCCAATCAGCAGTATTAGATGCCCAATCAACATTAAAGTTGCGAGCTGCAAAGATGCATGAGAAAAGTAAAAAGCCCCAAAGAGAGAGTACCCTCAAGGTACTTTAAGACATGGAAGGCAACACTTAAATGACCTTCACAAGGTTTGGATATCACCTGGCTTAAACCGTACATAACAAAGCTTATATCAAGCCATGTATAATTAATATAAGGTAATTTGTCAACTAATCTGTAGAAGAAAGTTGTATTGGTAAGAGCAGAACCTATAGCAACATCAAGTCAAAATCTAGAGGGCAAAGGCGTAAGAGCTGGTTTAGCACCAGTTAGGCCATATTCAAGTAAGACATCAAGAATAAACTTGTGTTGATGAATTAAACACCACGAACTTATGCAACAAAGTTCTAATCCAAGAAAATAATGAGTAAGACCCAAATCATTAATTAAGAAAGTATCATGGAACTGTTGTTTAATTTCTTAAATAAGAACTTTATTTGATCCCATAACCAACATATTATCCACATAAAGTAAAATAATCAAGCAACTAAGTTCATGTTGTTGGAAGAAAAGTGAATGATCACGCTTAGATTGGAAATAACCATGTAAAACAAGAAAACTAGAAATTTCTAAAATCCATTATCAAGACAATTGCTTTAACCCATATAAAGAATGCTTTAATCTACAAACCTGATTAGAACTAGCCTTATAATATCCTTCAAGTGGGATCTTATAACTTTCTTAATGCAAATGACCATGAAGAAATGTATTATTAACATCTATTTGATAGATTAGCCAAAAAGACATAATAGCTATAGAAATTAGAATGCAAACAAGAAAACTAGAAATTTCTAAAATCCATTATCAAGACAATTGCTTTAACCCATATAAAGAATGCTTTAATCTATAAACCTGATTAGAACTAGCCTTATAATATCCTTCAAGTGGGATCTTATAACTTTCTTAATGCAAATGACCATGAAGAAATGTATTATTAACATCTATTTGATAGATTAGCCAAAAAGACACAATAGCTATAGAAATTAGAATGCAAATAGTGGTTAACTTAGCAACTAAAGCAAAAGTTTCATTGTAATCCCCACCTTCAATTTATGTATAACCTTTAGCAATAAGCTGAGATTTGTATCGT
The DNA here is from genome assembly GCA_024138005.1 of Lumnitzera racemosa. Taxonomy (NCBI): domain Eukaryota; kingdom Viridiplantae; phylum Streptophyta; class Magnoliopsida; order Myrtales; family Combretaceae; genus Lumnitzera; species Lumnitzera racemosa. Next base: position 20,632,671 of record JAMXBC010000002.1, read on the forward strand.
TCCATACTACCATTAGGTTTGTATTTGATTTTATAAACTTGACAATGACCAATAGCCTTTTTATTAGGTAGCAATATAGTAAGCTTCCATGTATCATTTTTTTTTCTAAAGTAATTAATTCTTGTTCCAGAGCTTAAACCCATTCATTTGTGTAGCTAATTGAGAGTAGCTTTTAGGTTCTTAAATTGACAACATGTGCACAAGAGAAAAAACATACTTAGAAGGATAATTGTCAAAGTCTAATGAGGAAAGTAAAGGATAACCACAAGGTGAAGAAGCAAATAATGTACAAGCATCAATATCAAACACAACAGGACTAAGAGAATTAAAAGAAACAGTACAAGCACGAAAGGAATTAGTACTATTAGAGTGAACTAAGCAAACAAATCTTGAAGCCAAACAAGTGGTTGCTTAATTCTATTAGACCTTTGAAGTGACTAAACAAAAGTATCATTTGAAGAACCTGTATACTCGAAGAATCAATTGTCAAGCGTAACAAAGGAGAAACAAAATCTTCTTGTGTTTCAAAAGAAACTTGGTGCTAACCTCTATTAGAAGTTACAATACTTGTACTCTTAAAGGGAAAAACATTCTCTACAAAGTACACATCACAACCAATTAACAACTTGTTTCTTTCAAGATCAAAAACCTTATATGCTTTACTTCAATTAGCATATCCAAGAAACACACATCTTAAATCTTTAAGATCCAATTTATCCTTTAAAGGAGAAGGTCAGCAACATAACACAAGCACCAACAACTTTAAGGAAAGAATAATTTGGTTTTTTTATTAAAAAGAGCTTCAAAAGGGGATTTCCATCCTAAAAACTTCATGGCATGCAATTTATAAGATAATTAGTAGCTAAAAGACATTCGACCTAAAATTCTTTGGGCTTCTTTGCCTGAATACGCAATGCTCTAGAAGTATCTAACAAGTATCAATGTTTAGGCTCAACTCAACCATTTTGTTGAGATGTATATGGAACAGTCTTTTGATGTGAAATCCCAAGCATTTGAAAGAGTGTTTAACAAGAATGTGAATTAAATTCACCCCTATTATCCATAGGAGAAAATTTAGGAGCAATTGAAAAATTGTTAAAAACATAATGGAAAAACTCCTTCAAAAGACTTAGTAGTTGAGTTTTATGGTGCATCAAATATGTCTAAGTAGAGTGCATAAAATCATCAACAATGGTCAAAATGTATTAAATGCCAATCAAAGAAACAACATGATAAGGTCTCCAAACATGAACATGAATTAACTCAAATGCAGAAGAAGCTATACTAAAGCTAATAGGAAATTCAAAGCTATGAAACTTAGCTTGTTGATATGAATAAAAAACAAAGTCCTTAAATTCCAAATGTTTAAAGCAATCTAAATAATTTAACTTCGAAAGTGATGTGTGTCCTAACCTATTATGTAGTAGATACACATCCTTATTAGAAAAAATAGAATCTAAATGAGATGAAACTGAAGTTGGAACATCCGAAGAACTACTAACATCTTCAGAGAATCCAAGACTAAGTATGTAAAGTCCATCCTTAGCTTGAACAACAGTAACAATACTACTATTATTCTGGTCCTAGAATTGACAAGAAAAAGAATCAGCAACAACCTTAAGTGACATGTCAGAAACAAGTTTATTTACTGATAATAAGTTACATGTAAAGCATGGAACATACAACACACACCGAAGAAACATTCTTGAATTAAATTTTACTAAACCTATTATAGTAGAGGACAACAAGGTTCTATTAGGCAACCTAATTGAAATTAGTGTTACCAAGTGCTATACTTCAGTAAGTATATTAAGTTATGGTGTCAAGTGATCAATTACACCCATATCCATAACCTATGTATTCAAATGATCAACAACAATAGCTAAATAAAAAGAACTCACTACTATCATACCTATAAAAGTCATAACATTGGAAGCACTTAAAGGACTTTCTTTCTCCTTCATAAACCTAACCATCTCTTAACAAAGATTTCACAAGAATTCTTTTTGAACTCCTTCTTCAAAAGGAGTACTCGACATGCTAAACTTAGCACCTATCTAACAGAAGGAAACTTAAGAGTTAGATTTGGCTTTAAAAATTATCCTCTTACCCTTATACTAGTTAAGATATCCAACAATTTGGAAACAAATTTCAATTGAGTGTCCTTATGATTTGCAATGTTGATAATATAAACCTTTCTTATCCTTTCTACTCTCTACTGTATCAAGTCTACCAATAGAAAAAGCTACAACATCAATACTTAGATTGACACCTCTAGTGACATGTTGCTATTTCTCAACCTGGTACATTAAGTAATATGCTCTATTGACAAATGGAAGTGGATCCATTGACAAGACCTAGTTTCTCACACCTTCATAAGCTTCAATTAGTCCCATGAGAAATTGTATAAGTTCATATGAGACTCATATTTAACCAGTCCCTCTTTGAAAGCATGAGTACATTATTCCAATCGATTACATTCATAATTAGGAAATGAATGAAGTTCGTGAAGCTCATCTCAACAGCATCATAGTTTATTGTAATAGACACTAGTAATTCCATACTGCTCTTTGATCCCATCCCAAAGCTCCTTCATAGACATTAGTATGCCAAATTAGCAATCATAGAATTCAACAACCAACTTCTAACCATAAAATCACATCTCAACCACTAGTTGTAATTTCCTACATTCTCAGATTGTTTTTGTATCATTTCATCAACAAATCCAATCTTAACTTTAGCTCTTAAACTTAATCGCATTGATTTACTCCAAGACAAGTAATTGTTTCCATTGAAGGTTATATTCCCACAAACATTCCCAGATTATCCAATCTAGACAAATAAAATGGATCATTTAACCCTAACTCAACTTCATTGTTCATGTTTCTAATCACTAGTTGAACACACAATTCTAAGATATTGAATAGTTATTGAATTTGAATTACTTAAAATTGCTTTAATGCCATCTAGGAATGTAAAGTATTCAGTTGTTTAACTTACTATAGTATAAGAACACAAAAGCTCCATGGATGAAATTATAAAGTAAAGAGTATCAAAAGCTAAAAAATGAGAGAATGAACCAATCCATTTTTTATGATATGTTACAAGGTATTTATACACACAATTAACAAACTACAACTGTTTAACTACTATACAGTTAAACAACCAATAAGAAGCTAATACCTATCAACTAAAATACAAGTCAATTACAAATAAATAAAAGCACCAAATAAACTTTCAAAACTCTAACTAATCGAAAAATTCAAGTATGTGTCAACAATTTTCTATAACACTATGTTTGGGATGGAGGAAGGAATTGGAAAGGAATAAATATAGAAGGATAGAATATGAAAGAAAGAATTATAACTGATTTGATTCCTTCCATTGTGTTTGTGTAATAGAGTGAAGGAAAATGGAAAAAATTGTAACAATTAGTAAAAAATAAAATAGAGTGTAACATAAATTATAAATAAATCCATGAAAAAAATAACAAAAAAGGAGAACATAAGTAGAACAGGGGTTGATTAAGAATTACAAATCTAATTTCATTTTCCTTCCTCTTTCTCTCTATTTTGGGATGGAATGAAAACATATAAGTTATAGGGATTTCATTTCTTCCCTCCTAATTCCTTCCTCAACCAAACAAAAGAATTATATTTTTTTCCCTTCAAATTCTTTTCTCTTCCTTTCCCTCTTTCCAAACATAGTCTAAGTGTATTTATCCGCTCTAACATGTATTGATTCTTTTTCTTTGTTGACATGCCTCTAGGCTCCTTTTATGAATTAAAGTAGATAGATTTGAAAAAAAAAATTACGAGTTATTAAATTGTAATAAAAAAAGTCAAAGTAAAAAATTAATTATAATAAAAGAGTCATAAAATTATTATTATTATTATTTATTAAGTATTATAGAGGGCTAAAACATATTTATAAGATTTTTGGTTTCAAGTATGGTATTAACTTAAATTTAGCTCTTTATATCTAATAAAAGGCCCTAAGGAGTTAGATTTATACAGTTCAAATGACCTAAATAGATTTGTTATGGTGGGATGATTAGATTAAGAATTGTTAGACTTATTTGTTTACTCTCGACCATTCTAAAGATGATTTATGCACTTCGGAAAGCTCTTTATGAGCTTAATTTAAGACAATCATATGGAGAGAATGATTATGAAGAGGACTTATCTTCAACATTTATTACCAATGAAATCTAACGAGTGTCAGTAATGTCTAAACTCTATAAACATTTAAGAACTCCTCCTTATTTAACACAATTTAAATATTAGAGAAACAAGTCATGCCAGTAAACTTATAGTCTAGAATCTGAAAGGCTCAAAACAAAGAACATGCTACTTCTTCTCAAGTACAGTGGTGTTATACTTTATAACTCCTCTATTCATTACTTATGTGTTCAAGTACCTTATAGTTGTTTGTTTATTCTCCTTACCTCTCTCTTAAGTCATCTCTACATGTTAGTTCTATATTACTCCTCTAAGGCTACATGAAACATGAAACTCACATTGCTTAAACGTGACCATTTCAATTGAATTGCTCCATCTACATTTTGGCAATTCCACTTAGGATTGGGAGGGTTAATGGCTTAATAATAGCACCTACAAGGAAAAGGACAGCTAGCCTTGCTAATAGCACTATCTAAGAGTAATAAGTTAACCGTAAAATTACTAAGTAAACAAGTCTACCACTACAATCAAGGCAACATTATAAAGGGATGTGCTTTAAAACTACATAGACGATGTACATGCTTATGGAGAACACAAGGGCTATGAATCAATTTATTATGAGTCCCCCCAACCCATACTAAGGATGGCTACCATTGTTACCATGCAACAAGGTATGATTTTACCAAATCTTACATTTGTTGCATAGTAAGGTGCCATATAACTAGTTCAACCCATTAATCCACCCATTTTGATAAGGATATCCTTACATAGGTAATGAACAAATCTACTTGAGGAGCCTATGGCTATATAGCACTTGGTGCCTAAGGTAAAGAATTTGAGAATTTAACATAAAAGCTCCTCATGCTCACATACACAATATGCTTAGTTATTCTATTAACTACCCAAACCCTATTCTCGTAACATTAATGAAACCTGTGATGTTTGCTTCAAGGGCTTCCTTTGTTACAGTGGACTATATGGATACGTTTCTAAAGGTGATACATATGAAGTTAACTATAGGAGTCTTGGATAGCATATCACTAAGCAATTATAGCAAGTTTAAAATTTACAGTTATTAATGGTAAGAAGAGAAGTAAAAAAGAAGATTTATTGAAGTTCATTGAAACATTAGAAGTTGACAAATTGAATAACAATTTGAAGTTGAAAGAATTTTCTAAATTGTTCATGAAGAAGTAAAACACCTTGTATGCCAATCTTACTTACACCCCGATCAATAGATTCATAGGAGAGTATGTACAAAATATTTTAGGAGAAACTTTTCTCTATGCAAGAGAAGGTCACTTTGTCTAACACAAGGTAAATTCAACAATAACCAAGAGAAAACCTAACATGATGCAAGTTCCTTATACTTTCAAGATATATGCATTAAGGAGTTGGTGATGAAATGTATCTAAGGGATGTTCACCAAGTATATTATGCAATTTTGAAAATATATAAATATACAATAATATTTGCATAGTATATGTGCATATATATATTTCATTGCCTTAAGGGTAATGCAATTTCAACAAGCTTGAAACAACTTTCACATTTAAATAATGTTTTGAGCTTAGCACCAAACAAGGAAAAAAAATCTTATTTTACAACGCTAATGTTAGGCTCTTACATCGAGATTTGCCAACAAGCAAAACTCTCAACTAAGTGAGTATACCTAACAACATTGCAGTTGTCCTACAATAAGCATACACTGGACAACATAAAAAATATTTGAAGATTATATTCGATGTTTATATAACCCCTTCAACTTTATTCGAATGACTTTAATCAAGTAGTAAAATATAAAATGTACAAATGATTTTACAAGATTTTGGTCTTTAAGCTTAGTAGAAATCTAGGCTTCTCTCCTTGGGATAGAGATAGTATCTAGGAGATTAGATCCATTAACTTAGGATAACTTGAAAAAATTTAGCATAGTAGGTCACTACTTCCATTCTCAACTTTTCTTAGGGTAGTTCATGTGTTGGGAGGGGCTCTTTATTGGTTTGAATCTAAGAAGAGTTAATGGAAGGTTCAATCAACAGTAGAAGTCTTTTTAGTTGTTAATCGCCAGTGCAATTTTTTAGATGTTGTCAATGATCGAACTCGAAAATACTTAAGAGCACCTTATTTGACACAACTCAAAGATTAGAACAATAGGGTCTTGTAATCAAACTACCATTCTAGAATATCAAGATGGGTTCAAAATCAAGAATAAGCTACTTATCCTTTAGAACAACGAGATTAATACTTTATGGCACCTCTACCTATCACTTACATGTTTGAGCTTCCCATGATTACCCGTTCCATCTCCTTACTTCCCTATCAAAGTCATCTATACATATCAATCAATATTGCTCCTTTGAGGCTACATGAAGTATGAGACTTACAAGACATTTACATAACCATTTTAACTAGATTCTCCCATTTATAGATTCCTAAATTTTAACATGCAATAAAGTAATTAATTTCATTCCACATTATTTAAGCATTAAGTCAAAGTCAACAAGATCTTAGCATAGGAAAATGTCATTACACATATAAACATAAAAATTAATTAAAACCATCGAATCAAATCTTCTAAGTACATTGATAATTGATACGATGTAAGCACACTTATCAAATTATAATAAAACGAATTATGAGTCTGAATGTCAATCCCTTAGAGACCCCAAAAACTAGCACATGCCTAAGCTCTATTATTTAACTAAACAAATTAAATTCAAGAACTCAATTTGTTAAACTAAAATTTACAATAGCTAATTAATTTAATATTAAGAATTAAACAAGAAAGGAAACTATTAAAGATTAACTTCAAGAATCAATATTGTACCTGGATCTCAATTCCCTAAATCTATACATGCAACTTTCCCAAAAATAATCTAATTAAATCTTTAATTTCTTCTTAATTGGGAAAACTCTTTTCTAAAGTTAATAACTCTCTCAAGCTTATTGTTACTAATCTCTAAATTACCTAATATAATCTCTTCCCTATAGTGTAATCCAAGATCGCATTAATCTTATAGCGAATTCTATTAAAAACATAATATTAAAGATAATATTATACTTTCGAAAAAGTTTTGCAATTTATCTTTAACATTGTATAAATTTTTATCAATTATGCTAAACTTAATTATACAAGGAAATCTCTCGATCTTCTTATATAATATCAAATTTAAATTAATAACCTGTAGAATTATTAACCTAAACATGTAAAAATATATAATTGATTCAAAAGAAAATAAATATCTTTATTAAATAAAATCAATTGTCACATGCAAGATCTAGGTTCACAAGACCTAGGTACTACAAAGCTACTCTATACATATTGTAAAATAACAAACTAAAATCAAGGAATAGAAAAAAGTCGAAGAAAAGATCATAAAAATCTATAAAGGTTGAATCTTAAGTCTTCTCTTTGCCTTGCTTGTTTAAACTTTCTTACCTTAAAAAACTCTCCAAAAATTTGTGTCTAATCTCTTCTTTAAAAAACCCTAATAAAGTCTTATATAGGAAGTGAATAAAAAAAATAGGTTGGTTGGATGGAAAAAACACGACCATGTCTTTTGGTCATATCCTTGGTTGTGACATACATTGTCTCTTTTTTTTTTTTTTAACTAGAAACAGTATGACCAAAGATATAATCGTGTCTTTTGGTCATGTCCTAAATTATAACAGTTGAAAACAAGCTCTAAATTTTCTTAGAAACAACACATTCATGGCATTCGGTTATATCGATCTTTACCATTCATAACTTGCTTATTTGAGCTCTAAATTGAGTAAATTTTATTTCTATCTTCTTATTTTCTCATATACATTGTTTCAAAGCCTACAAAAAAAAAATTACTCAATTAAATATTATTATCTAAAAATAAACTTAAATTTTAAGAGAAAATTATAAAAAACCACTAATTAAAGTATAACCAAATTAAAATTCATCAATAATTGACATAAGTTTAGGATTATTATTAAGGTGACAACAATTATATACAACCAAACCACTTCTAATAACTATATCTCCAACCAATTCAACTTATCTTTCAATCTTCAAGACATGATTGTAAAAGAAGACTAGATAAGATGTACTACAAGATGAGTTCTCTAGTCCGTATCTTCACATCCAATTAAAGATATTGTACATAAGAGTACTAGGTTGTCGAACCACGATAGTTCCATTAGCTAACATCTTAAAAAGAAAAGAAACCCTAGAAAAAGAAAGAGGGTTAGGCAATAAGTTCCTTATTAGAGAAGGAAATGGTTTTAGAAGAATTTGTTTTTTTTTTTCTTTTCAATTATGCCCTTCCCTTAATGCGTTAAAGTACTTTCATACTTTTTGAGCCTTTCAAATATTATTTGAAGTTTGTAACAGACAAGATTAGACGATATAAAAGTAAAATAAACACATACTTTAAGTCAAAATTTAGCAATTCTTCTCCTATTTTAATTAAGAGCAACAATCCCCTTTTGAAAATCTGCACTACACTTAAAATGTGAGTAACAAATTTAAGCTCCCAAAAATTAATACATCAATTGTTTGAAAATCATCGCCAACATATTAATTTTATGCTCAACTAAACATGTGTTGCTTTTCAATGTACGATATATAAATTTGATACAATTTGTTCTTATGTATTAATATAGTTGGATGGAATTAAACAAAGATAAAAGAAGACTCATTAAAAAAAAATATTAAAAAAATAAATCCAAATTGAAAAATAATATCAATCATTATAATTTGAATTTATTAATCACAATATGACTACAAAGACTCATAGTTAAACTTTCTTAGACTCTTATAATTTCTAATCACATTTAGCAACAACGAAAAGACACGTGTGCAATTATAATACATATATTACAAATCCTCGTTATTATCTTATAACAAAAATCATTAAACATTTCTCCTGTTTAAGCATATTTTCTTTCTTGATCTCTAATATCGTTTGTTTGATGATTTAATGCTTCCAACTATTAATCCTTAACATTAGAATCAACAAAAATTTAACTCCATCATTAAGCCTACATTCAGTCTTGACATCCTAAGAAATTATCAAAAGCTTGCTATCTATCATGCCCTCAACTCAGTATGCATAATAGTTTGCGATATGTTTTTATTGCATGATAAATACATGCAGTGTTTGGAAACCTTTGCTCTTCTTTTCTTTTTCATCCAAAATCTTTTTATTATTTAAAATGTTTCTAAAACTAGTACCTACAATGAGAGCCTCAATACGTAAAAACTTTCCCTACAATCACATACCAATGTACTATTAGTAATGAATGAAATATTTAATAAGCCAACTATATATGCTAAGCTAAGGGTTAATTAAGCTAAAGGGTGTAGGAAATAGAATCAACAAACAAAAAAAAATTATTCTTTTTCTTTATTTTAGTTTTTTTTTTAGTTTAAACCTCCTACTCCTCCACAAACAAAAACATTAATATTTTTCTCTGATCCTCTATTCTTCTTTGTTTTCACATTTCCTTCCCCTTCACATATAGCTTCTTCTCCTCTTCAACAAGCTAATGCATCAAGTGATGTTTTTCTAAAAGGGAACTTAAAGAAAAAATGAAAGTAAACATATTTTAAAGAGAATTCTCAATAAATTTGATATTTATGGCATTCCTAATGGATGTTCTTGTGAGTTTTTAATTAAAAATGAATTTTTGGGTTATGCTTCTCTAAAACTATGCATGTGTAGTACAATTTGTTATGCATTTAATGAAGTAAGTATTATCATCATACTCTTGTTCCTTTAAATTTTTTTTCTTTTCTATTGTTAAAGCAGTACTACTTTGTTTTGATGATGGAGGATTAAATGTAATGATTCTTGGTTGCTTTGATAGTGTCTTGTTTATAGGTTGATGTTTGTTGGATGTTTCGAGTTACATTGATTTGATTCTTAAAGTATAGTGTGAGATTGATGGAGTTTTAGTGAGAGGTGAAGGGGTTTGATGCATCTATTTTGTAGAATCTCACAATAGATATTTACAAAACAAAACGATTGTAGAATCTCACTGATTGACCATCATGAGTTTTGAAGGAGCCAAAGCCCCTTATAATAACTCATGTATACAATGGTATTAACCAATCAGTAGAACAAGAGAGAGGAACAAGTCCCCTTATACCACCTAACTAATCCATAAGGCACTATTCGATTAATGCTCTTCCCTTCAAGGACATAATGCTCCCATCTTCTAAAGCATCACTATTCAAACAATGAGTCATATATATTGTCTAAATGACGTTTTGTCGAGAGTAATCCAAGCATTTTTAAACTTCTTTTTTCTTAATTATTTTTCAATTGCATAAAACTTTTTTTTTTTTTTTTACAGATAAACTTTAACTACTTTCTTGTTAAACTCCAATCCATACGGATATACTAATCCAAATTTAAACTAGTCTAATTTATACCTATTATTTAGTTAATAACTAAAGAAGTTCTAAAGCGAGTTAGTACCATATTTATTTGTTAGGTTTTAGGAGTAAGTTAATTACTTTTTCATACTAAAATTCTAGGTACTTGTTTACCATATGTGCTGGATATGATTGTTAGAATAGTAACATAAGTGAACTTACTAATTGCTCAATCAATAAATTGTTGCATACTATAGGTATATATGCATGACTTAACTTGGGGACCCATAGTAATAGAACCTTAAAGGGCACTCATGAATCAGTATGTGGTGATGTCCGTTATGGAGTTGCACACCAAGATGATCTAGGTAGATTTAGGATGGCGTGGATTTTGGAGCCTTAAATGGTAATTCCCAATACCGTAGTTCGAGCTTAGAGTGGTAATATCCTAAATGTATTATATTATACATATATCTATATATATCTACTTCTATATTATTAATAGAGTACATAGGGTCTTCAGTATCCCAATACATTGCTTATGGGATTAAATTAAATATAATACATAGATTGGTTGATCGCATGATTACATCAAGTGCATGTATATGTGATTAATTACCATATATGTATGTTTTAGTACTCACATGTAGGGTAATAGTTCGCCCTTTAAGGATCCTTTCTTTTCAACTGTAGGAATTGACAATTATATACTTATGAGGAGCTTGAGTTAAAGTATGGTCAAATCAAGTAAGTTGTCTAGTAATGTTGCTAATATGATGGTAGTGTATAACTACTATGACCAGCTTTAGACTTTTTAATGTTAAGCTATATATATACGAAGAGACAAGACTTAGATAATTATTGTTAGTTTTGCTAGTAATATGTGTTGTGCTAATAGAATTCAATAGTATGCCTAGTTGTTAGTTACAATGTCTAACAAGTAGTGGATGTTAGAGGATTTTCCATAGACTGTAGTTGTTTATTGTTAGGTTGTTGTTGTTTAGTTGATCTCAACTGTTGTACTATGTAGATGTAATGTGGTTTATACTATACTTAAGAGTTTATCATGGAATTGGTATTAAAAGTTAGCAGTTATAACAAATGTTTGTCAACATACTAACTCTTAATATATCATTTCCTTGAGATGAAATGTCTCAAATACCAAAACTTTTTCACCAAACCGTATGTAATGAGTAGTAATAAATAAGGTGAAGATGGCTAACTCATGAATTGATACATTAAAAAATTATTAAAGGCAAAGATGAAGGAATGACTAAAGTACACAAATCTTAATTTTATATATATAAGCTATCACCTCAATATTGTAATGGGACTGATAAATGATTTTTTCTATGTTTAACCTATGTTATGGCATGTTTTGTCAAGCCTCATCTACTTTTTAGTAGTGTTGAGTCATGTCTATCATCTGAAGTTAAGTTGGGTTGTCAATCGTGTCTAAGTTGAGAGTTTGAGTTATGTTGGTATTTGTTGTTCCATTTATGACTGTACATGCTTTAAGTTATTTGAGGTATAAAATTTTTAAATTTTAACTAAAAGAGGATCGAAATATAAAAGTCACAATCTTCAAGGAAAACTTAGAGTAAATGTAACAACAAGTATCTAACAATTGGGAAATAGGTAACTATTATAGTAACAAGGATAAGAAACGGCAACAATAATATGGATAATAAGAGATGATGAGATCATGTTAAGTATAAAATATCAAGTTAACTAAATGGGATAAAATGTATTTGAGCTATTAAGAAAAACAAAACTAGTGACGATCAATACAACAATGATGGAATAACCTGTAAATATAATAACCAAAATAATACAACATCATCAAACATATGAGCATATATGTAGAATAATGACAATAATAATTCCCTCTTCTACCACCTAATAGTAATGAGCTTAGGATAAGTGAAGATAATGAATAGTTGAAAGAGAAGTGTAGTAGTTGTAGTAAACATACAAAAACTAGAGTGTTTTCAAGATTGAAGATGATTAATGTGTAAAAAATATAGCAAACTTTGGTAATGTCAATCTAATTGCATGTTGTATGCTTTTAGATGAGTTATCTGACAAGATTTTAATTTAGTAGAAAGAAAGTGTATGATACCTTAAACTTGTAGGTTTACTCAAGGGTTAATGAAAACTAGTAAATAGTTTTTGTTATTGAAATGTGTTTATAATCTATTGTAAGTTAAAGAGCAGTATTGAAAATGATGTTCGTTAAAGCTATTGTTCTTATTAGCGATGTTGCTACAATATGTGATGAAGGGTTTAAATTTAATGTGTTAAAGTTTAATGTGATGATGTTTTTGTTGGTAAAACAAGTTGACAGTGTTGTAATTAGGATGTAAATAAACGAGAAGTGAAATAACTAAGAACTAATAAAGAAAGGAAAAACTATAATATCTTGGAAATTAGAGGTAGATGTATATAAATTAATAGGAATTTATTAAGTAATAAAGCAATTATGTTTAAAGTTGTTATGCTAACAAAGTTTAGAATTAGTAAGAAGGTAGTATGAGTTAGATAAAAGAATGTTGAAGTTAAAAAGGTCTGAGCAATTCATTGGAATAGACTAAAATCTAAATTGGTGATGAAGAGAAGAAGTTTTCTTATCTAGATAAAAGAAAAAAAAATTATAAAAGCTTAACTCAAGAAAAGGAAGTATGGATCTTGACTAAAGTTTAGACAAATTGAAGTTAGAGAGATAAGATACAAAAGACTAAATGTTAATCATAAGGTTAAGTTAAAAATCAATGAAGTGATAAGGAAAGTGAGGGTAGCCACAAGAGTAAGTAGAAAGTTAAGTAAAATAGTAAGGGCACTTACAAGTTGGCACCATTCCTGGAGATTAGGAGTATAGGATATTATTCATATATTGATGTAGACAAAGTATGCGTCCAGTTCGAATTAAATCATTGAATTAGAACCTCCAAACGTATAGTAGAGCTTCCTGATGGTAGAGAGGTCCATTAGAATAGTGGATACAAAGAAACAAATCTTGAGGAGATGAGCTTTTAGGTGTTAAGGTGCAATAGAGTAATTATACAAAAGAAGGGGCGACTTGGTAACTAATAGAAAAAGAGACGAGAAAGAAGTATTTAAAGCTCTTCAAGAATACAATAAAGTTTTTATAAGGGAAGAAGGGGGATATAGCACCCAAAAAAAATCATATCTTTTAAATCTTATAAAAATATCAAATTAAGGGGCATTTTAGCCTTTTGTAAATTTAAACCCCTCACTCCCTATAAACAAAAATATCATTATTTTTCTCTCATCTGCATTTCTCTTTTGTTTTCACGATTCCTTCCCCTTTTTGTACAATTTGTTTTTTTCCTTGTAGACACCTAATTTTTGCCCCTTTATAGTCCTAATTTTTATTTTTACACAAAGGGTTCTAATTCAAAAATAAAAAAAATTAACAAATGATGAAAATACCAAAAAAATAAAAAAAGAAAAATTATTATAAAGACTTTTGTAGATTTTTAGGAAGTAACTTATATTAGGAATAATTAGTTTTAGTGTTAGTTTTAGTTTTAGTTTAGTTAAAAAATTTTATTTTAGGGAATCAGATAGTTTAAATATAATTTAATTGTAATGAATGTTAAGACATAAGCCAATGGCCTAACGGATAAATAACGGAGTATATGGGGTGGATTTAATTCGAGGTCTTGAGTTCGAGTCTTAATAGGCACCTATGTCTCGTATCTAATTAAATTTGAAGACGCCCATTCCCCTTCGTTCATCACTATTAATACAGCGAAGACAACAGTAGTAACATCCACGATCACTGGCCTATACTGTACAGCACATGTCAAAATTCACCATGCGCAACGCACATTCTCCTCGCCGCTGCACTCGCCTGACAACACCGAATTGCCCACTCTACCGATCAATTGCACGAGCCGGCTGATTCCACAACAGCCAAAGGTTGCCGAACATCCCGCTGAAGCTCCTCACCGAACACGATAAACAGTAGCCACACACAATCAGGTTTTATCCAAATTTTTCTGATTTATTGTATTGTATTATTATTTTATTAGGATTTTAATAGTTTAACATGATGTATGTATATATATGTGTATATTAGTATAAGGTATTTTTTAGCATTAGTTTTCTTTGTGATATACATATTAGGTGCATTATATTAATTTAAGAAAATGTTTATTTAATACGTAGACATTGCATATTAGATAAGGGATTGTTAAGATTAATTATTATATATATATATATTGTTATTTATTAGTTAACATAATATATAATATATGAACATGTTAGTTTAGGAGTTTTAGTATTAGTATAAGTGCATTCTATAGGAACTAATAAGATTAGTTTTGTAGGGTTTCCTCATATAGAAAACTATTTTATCCCTTTTTTGCTTAGGTATATTTTTAGCATTATGATTTTAGGATTTTCTCACGTAGAAATTTATTTTGGAAATAAAAAATAATAAAAATCCCGTTTTAGAAAAAATAAGGCTTTTAGAGAGTTTTCATAAAATAGAATAAAAGACTTAGTGAATTAGGACCCTTTTAGAGTTTTCGTTGAAAAACTAAATTAATAATAACGTAAACTTAGACAGTTTTCAAAATTAAAATCAATTAACACATTAAAGATTTTTTGAAAGAACTATGATCATCTGATCCTGGCTATCGAGTATGTAGGCACCTTCGAGACGACGATAAAATATATAGAAACTTAGCTCCCTCCTTTTTCTCTCTTTTGATTTTATTTATTTATTTTTTTTTAAATATTATAATTAGAAAAATAATCCTAATTTTAGTAAATAGATAGTGGTACCCATTAAAGGTTTAATAGGTTAGCCTCCGAACTTAGAACCTTCTGGTTCTTCATTTAAAATTGAAATCAAAGATCGATAGCCAAATCATAATAAATCCACCCAATTGGTTACGGTTTCTTTTTTTTTTCCCGACTTCGGTCGAATAGCAACTCCAAAAATTATTTTCAATAAAAAACCAAAATTTCTCAATTTCTTTAGTTGAGGATTTATATTAAATAGGTTAGGGTTTAGTATTAATCAAGAAATGAGAAATCAATTTTAAATAAAAGAAATCGAAAAATCAGGCTCGACACTCCTATAATAATTTGGTGCATCAAGTGATGTTTTTCTACAAGGAACTTAAAAGAAAAACCAAAGGAAACTTGTTTTCAAGAGAATTATTGGTAAGTTTGATATTTTAGGTCTTCATCATAAATGTGCTTATGAGTTCTTAACTAAAAAGCGAATTTTTGGATTACGTTTCTACATATTTTTAAGAGTGTGTGGTGTAGTGCAATGTGTTACGCATTCAACCAATGGATCTCGGGGTTGCTTTGATAGTGTCTTGTCGTTAGATTGATGTTTATTAGATGCTTGAAATTGGATGGGTGGTGATAATTATAGAATAATACACATTTGATGGAATTTTAGTGAAAGGCAAAGGAGTTCAACGTATTTGTTCAGTAAAATTTTAGAATGGATGTCTACCAATTGAAAGGTAAAAATCGTACAAATTGATCCATAAGAGTTATGAAGAAGCCAAAGCCCCTTGTATCGTCCCATCAATTAAATAAGAGAGGGAGACTAATCCACTTGTATTGCTCGAATGATACAAAAGGCATCATCCTAGAAATGCTCTTTCCTTAAGGAGCAAAACATTCTTCCAAAGCATTAGTGTTTGGATAGCGATTCCTATATCGTCTAAAAAGTGTTCTGTTGGGAGTAACTCAAGCATCTTTAAACTTCTTTTTTTCGTAATTAGTTTTTAATTACATAAACTCTTTTTACAAATAACCTAAGACTACTTTCTTAGTAGATCCTAATCCTATAGTATTTATAAATCCCAATTAAACTAGTAACTTATATCTAGTAACTAGTTATTAGCTAAGAGTGTTCTAAAGTAAGTCAATACTATGTTTATTTGTCAAGCTTTAAGAGTAAGTCTGTTGCTTTATCTTCTAAGATTACAGTTTCAAGCATGTGTATTAGATGTGATTGTCATAATAAAAACACAAATAGACTAAATAATTACATAGCTAATAATTTGTTGTATGTTGCATCTGTAGGTGTGATTATGGCTTGGCCTCAAGATCCCTAAAAATAGAACCTTAAGAGGCATTCATCAATTAGTATGTGGCAATGTTCCTTATAAAGTTGCATACCGAAATGATTCAATAGATTGAATACAACTAATGGGTATTAGGTCTTAAAGTAGCAATTCCTAACATCATAGTATTAGGGTCTAGAGTAATAGTATCCTTAATGTTAGAAGTGTGTAAGTGGGCTTTAACTTGTTAGTCAGCCCGTTTAACCTACTTTGTAAACGAGTTTAGACCGATTTTATTGGCCTACTTAAAAGTGAGTCAAATGAGCCCAACCTTTTTAAACTACAAGCCAAAATGAGCTGATTGGGGTCAACCCATTTAATTAATTTATGTTTTTGGCTCACTGACCAGTCCATTTTACTCGCTTTTTGAATGAGTTAAGGTCGAGTTTTTTTAGTTTATTTAAAAGTAGGCCAAATGAGCCCAACTTATTTAACTCTCGAACTAAAGTGGGTTGGGCCGAGTTGATTCATTTAACCTACTTGCACACCTCTACTTAATATATTACACATATCCACATACACATGCATATACTTCTATCTTATAAATAGAGTATATGGGGTTTTAAGTGCCCTCATGTATTGCTTGTGAGAATAAATTAAAGACAATAAATGGATTGGTTGATTTCATGGTTGCATTAAGTATAGGCATATGTAGAATTACTTATCATACACATGTATTTTTGGTATTAACATGCTAAGTAATAGCTCACTCTTTATGTTTCCCTTCTTTTTACTATCAATTGTATAGCTTATGAAGGGTTTGGTTTAGAGTAGTTAATGTGATGATTACTAGATGACTATTGTGATCATCTTTAAACTTGTTAATGTTGTTGAGCAATATGTTTAGGGAGACAAGAGTTATATTATTGTTGTTAGTTCTATTAGCAATATGTATTATGGAGATAGACCCAACAATATATCCAATTGTTGGTTTCGTTGTGGACGTCAAAGAAGCATCATAGAATCAAACTATTTATAGTTAGATTGTTGTTCTTTGGTTGATCTCAAGTGTTATACTAGGTAGATGTAGAGTGGTTTATGTCATACGATTTGATAGGTTATTGTGGATCTATGAAGAGAGATTTTGTAGTTATTGTAGATGTTTGAGGATTTTAGACAAATACTAATTCTTAACGTATCATTTTCTTGGAATAACACGTAATAGGTTGTAATATCGTAGATTTCGAGGCATTATAAGATAATTACAAAAAACATTATAGGTCATAGTTAAATGGAATTTTTCACATTAGATGAACACGCTATGTTATTTATTAAAGAAAAAAAAAAGCAACCTTAAAACTTATTACAATAATAACTCTTAAATAATGCTAATAGAAATATATATATGCATATATAATAAACAAATGAAGTAGTGTATATAATAATATCTTTAAGCAATGAACGACTAGGTTTGAGGAACAATGATTGTAGATCGTACCAAGGCTATCAAAATCGACGGCTATTTGGAGACTATATGTAGATAAGGAGAAGTATTACAATACTTAGGCATGCTGACTTAACATATGATTTAGAAGGATATACGATTAAACTTATATTTGGAAAAAGGTAAATTGTATGGACCTTTTTTAAGAACTTCCATAATTGTATTGACATCTTTTACTTTCAAATTGAGCATGTATACGCCTAAAATGGATGTAGGCCCCATGTTACTTAAATATATGACAACTGAATAATGCAGATTATTCACGTATTGCTAGGTATATTAGTTAATTAATGTAGAGTATCTTTTTTCTTCATCTCTTCTATATTTATACACCTTATATAATATAATCCAAAATGAAACATGACCGTAAGAATCTCCTTATTGTATTGACGATAGAAACATATGTAAGAACATGAACACATGGTCCATAAACAAGAAATAAATTACTTATAAGAAGGCACAATATGAACTCTTTTTTTTTTTTTTTTAAGTATATGGACACAAAAGGAGTTTAATGGGCAAGTTGGATGCATTACCTAGTTGTACATATTATCTAAATGGTAGGTGTAGACAAATAAAAATTTCAATATGTATAAGTATTTACAAACTACGATATTTTTCTTAATATCATGATACAGATATTAAGTTTTATTTATATTTAATTTTTTTATTAAATTTAATGCATGATTTTTTGGGGGAAGAAAGGCTAAGCATGGAATACTACTCATAATGATTCATTTTTTTCCTCCAAGGACAGATGATCAAATACTTTGATATTTGAGTCTTGAATGACACAAGGGAGGGCTAGTCAACATGATATTGAATGGAAATATTATTGTATTTAGTTGCCACATATTTAAGTAATGGGATTATAGTTTATATGTATTTTACAGGTGTAAGTACTCTATCATGAAAGTGGAAGGTGTTTGCTTAATTTACCTTTAGAGAACCTAAAGTATGTATTTTTTTTTTTTTTAAATTAAATTTTGTTGAGAAGATTTATGGTAATGAGAAAAGAGAGGACTTACAGTTTAATTAATTAGGAGAGATCATGGAAAAAGCTATTCAATCAAAAATATTACAATTATATTAGATAGACAAGATATGAAAAATAGAAAATCGTATTATTGGGAGGTACTAGCTATAACTTCGTAGTAATAAGAAGGTGATCTTGTATAGACATATGTTCCATGACCTTATTATTCTATTGAAAGTGGCAAAAGTAATACAACGTGGATCTTATCCTACTAGATAAGGATGAATCTACATAAAGCTTTTGGATTGGAGACCTAAGGAATTCTGTGGAAACGATCAGGATACATGATTAATGTATTTACAAGCTTGTATGTACATATATGTACGTGTATAAGTATACAAGTATACTTGTTGCTTGAGAACTAAAGATAGGAACCTATTTATGCTTATCGATTAAGCATATCAGAGATTCGAAGTAACTGGGAGAACGTATTAATTATGGTCGAGAATTTAGACAGATACAGGCAAAGCAATATGGATAATTTGGAGTTTCCATGAGACACGTATGTGTATGGAGTAAAAGCATGAGATAATGTAGCCAAAGTAAACTTAATTTCGTAGAGCTGAGCTTAAAAGAAAAGGAAAAGAGAATTTTATGGTCATGAATGATGATGAGTAGGACTCTACGGAATTAAAGGTATACACAAGTGTATGATCATGAGGAACTACACAATTGTGGTCATAAATCCTACGCTTTATTTAATGACTTTTGGACATGATATTAGGAGAAAACCATTAACCAAGGAGATCGTTCAGTATCGGAGCAAAAATGGGACAGGGACTAAGTTGAAAGAAGTAGAATAGGAATGAGTCACTTAGTGTATTGAAACATTATTTGAAGAATCAGATAGTGCTTAATGAGCTTGGAGAGTCTGAAATGGCTACACTAAAGATGATAAAATGGTGTAACTAGGCTTGATCGAGATTCAGAGTAGGTATGTATGTGATAAGGGTACTAGGTCCGGGTAGATGAAGTTAGTAATTAAAAGGAGGATTCTGGGACATAGAAAATTGTTGATAAAATCAAAGATGTTGGGGGAAGGAGATTTATTTTGTGCTGGGTAATGGCAAAAAGAATGACGGAAGAGGACAGTCCAATTAACTTAAGTGATAGAAGCTCATTGGAGTAGCACACCAAGAAAGAGACGATTGGGAACTTAGAGATGCAGATAAGTATCCTAGGTGGTCCCATGATCAAGAAAATTCCAATGATGAAACTTTCTGTAGAGAGATGAAATACTCCAAATAATATTCTAAAGTCAAGCCTAGTAGGGTAATTCTATTCCTAATTTCATTTTATAAAAGGATTTAATTACTAACTTATTTGCAGCACCCCGGAAACTTAGTAAGAGAAACATAAGAATATCTCCCTCTCCCTCTCCCTCTCCCTCCTCTCACTAGATTGGCACCACCAACATCCCCTCCTTTTTGTCATCACACAAGCTTTTCTTATGATTTCCAAGTTAGACATATTTAAATACTAATAGATTATTGATCATGAAGGAAAGATTCTAATATGCGTTATCCATGATTTTCTATTTAAGGAAATTAAAAAAAAAAAAAAGAAGGAGAAATGTGGATGCATGGGATTTCTATCAGAGTTGAATTATTTATAATTCAGTAAGCTAAATCCTGGTACGGGGATCACCACCATTTGCTGCTTGTTTGTATAAACAAGATAACTAACGAGGCCTGTGTATGCTACGTGACTATGTTTGTGTTTATACAATTTCTTAATGTCGAGCGTCACAAAATACTCATGTTTGGAACAAATGATCTCAAGTATATATGATATACAAGAAATCAATATCTATGACTACTTAAGATATGACCTTTATCGTGGGAGCAAAAATAACGTATATTAGGACTCGGAGCCGTAGAGGAATTTAGTTTAAAATTATGAGAATAATCAATTTGCTTTGGATACTTATTCAGTGATTTCGAGTTTAGGATTTCCCTTTTAATTCTACAAATTAACTTGATTTCTGAATATTGAGGGCACGTTATTATTTTTGAGAGTTTAGAAGAAAATATATGATTTATCATATGTATCCTAAATTATTGTAACAGGTTTCAAGTCTTGCAATTGTAATACATATTTTATATTTAAGTAATTTATTTATATAAAATACAAAAAGCAGTTACATAAGGTTCAATCTCATTATGGTTCACATATTTTTCTATGAACCAAGTTAGTTTACGGTTTTCTTTTATAATCCTTGATGTAAGGACAATATATATATATATATATATATATATATATATGAATGAAAACCACTCGATTAAAATCCTAAAAAATCAATACATTATCAAAAGAGTTTATCGAGAGATTAGAAGTATTCAAGTCCTAAAACCAAGATAATTTAAAGAGAAAATTGAATAATCAATGGCTGAAGGTACGAAGATTCTATCCCGTAGCATTAATTTTATGTATAATTTAATATACAAACAAAGATCTTTAATCCAACAATTGGTATATGAGATATTTTATCTCTACCTTAATTAGTATTTTCTCTTGTGAAATCAAGATTTTAATTTAGTAATAATATTATTTGTATTCATGTTTGTTTTGCAAACATTGATTCATCCCTCATTGAAACCATTCTTGATTGGATTCTATATATTAATCTATGCAATCACGTTAAAAGGACTCTTGTTAATTGTCGTATATATATGCCAATTTTCATCGATGGCGATGCTTGAATATTCTTTTCCCCCTTCCCAGCAATTATGCTTTCTAGCTCATTCGGTGAAACCCCTGCATATTAATTATAAAATATATATTCTTTTAATATTCTCTGTTTCGGATGTGGGGGTGTTCATTGCAGTTTTTCTTTGTTTTATTCTTTTAAAGGGCAACTTGTCTTTCTCTAATTTTATTATTTGAAATATATATATATATATATATATATATAAAGTGTTTAAGTTGCCATGCGGAAACTATTTGATTCATGATACTATCCGTTTCCGTAACCGATTTGGTAAATCCGTTTGTCATAATGTTGAAACAAATATCTCTACAAGGATTATAACAACCAATAAATAGTATATGGCTATTTCTTTATGGTAAAATCTTGGTGAAGACTGTTGTTTGCTATCTTTATGGTTTGCTAAGGTAACTTTCACAAGGTACTTTTGAGGGTTCCTTATGATTTAGTCTTAAATTTAATCTTTTATGAGTATATAGTACTATATATTTGTTCAAAAATTATGAAGAGATGTGATGTAATCATTTGATATAATTTTTGCTAATTAAATAGTAGCCACAACATTTTTAGTTATAAAAAATTATACATCAACTATATTGATTACATAAATGACATCAATTGTGATTAGTTGTATTAAATATAATAAATTTTATACCACAAGAATTTTTATTATATTTTTATGATTAATCAGGGATGGAATAATGGATTATTTTTATTAATTTTCCCATAGGGATTAAGAAAAAAAAAAACATAGTTTGTTAGTTTCATCATAAAGTATATTTGTGAATCTTTAAATATAACTTAGCCTACAAGTAGTTTTATTTATTAAAAGATTCATAAATTTAAATAATTTTGTACATGTTTTTACATTGGTAATACATGATTTCTGTTTATTTACCTCAACTAAAGTAAAACAAGCATGTTTGTTATTTTATGCAGTATTTCACCCAGTGAATTTTTCTGATATCAAATGTGAAGTTTCCAATTTGAATAGTGATAACTATAAGATATGGAAAGAGAGGATTCTTCTCCAATTATAGTGTATGGACATTGATTATGCTATAAGGAAAAATGAACCACCTACTCTTACTGACACTAGTACTCCAACTAAAATTGCTCTATATGAACGTTGAGAGCAATCTAATCGCCTTAGTATGATGTTCATAAACACAAAAATTAATACTAGCATTTGTGGTTCCATTGGAGAGTATAACAATGTCAAGGATTTGTTGAAGGTTATTGATGAACAATTTGAATCTTCAGATAAGGCCCTTACTATTACTTTAATAGCTAAGTTATCATCAATGAAGCTCACCAATGTAAGAGGTGTGCACAAGCACATTATGCAAATGAGAGACATTGCAACTCAATTAAAGTCTCTTGGAGTTGAGATGTCTGAATCTTTTTTTGTACACTTCATTCTAAATTCCCTTCCACCTCAATATAATCCTTTTAAAATTTCTTATAACTTACCTAAGGATAAATGGTCAATTAATAAACTTCTAACCATGTATGTACAAGAGGAAGGAAGGTTAGTTATGGAAATGGGAGAAAATGCACATATGGTAATGCAAGGAAGAATAGAATGCAAGCCAAACTAAAAAGGAAAGCTAAAATACCTGCTCAAGATGGCATCAAGAAGGAATCTACTTATTTCTTCTGCAAAAAGAAAAGGCACATAAAGAAGGATTATGCCAAATATAAGGCTTAACTTGAGAAGAAAGGTACTTTCATTTATGAATCTAATATGGTTGATGATTGTTATAACACTTGGTGGATTGATTCAGGTTCTACAATCCATGTTACAAATACCTTATAAGGCTTTCTAAACCAAAAGAAGCCAATGGGAAGTAAGTAGTACATCTATTTAGGAAACAAGATGTCTTCACATGTAGAAGCAGTTAGAACATGTCGTTTAATTTTAAGTTTTAGTTTTGTTTTAGATTTGGAAAGGACATGTTATGTACCAAGTTTTTCTAGAAATTTGATTTTGATTATAAGACTTACACCTTTAGGTTTTTCTTTTATAATGGATACTTCTTTAAAGATATTTTTCAAATCAAAACTTGTTGAAGATGGCATAATTGTTAATGGACTTTACCAAATTAATTCACAAAATGATGTTTTGCAAAATATTATGCTTGTTCAAGCTAGTATTAAAAGATGTGTTATGAACGAAAATTCATCTATGTTGTGACATCGTAGATTATGCCATATATCTATTGAAAGGATTAAAAGATTAGTATATGATAGAGTACTTAGTACTTTAGATTTAACTAATTTTGATACTTGTATAGACTACATAAAGGGAAAGCAAACTAATAAGGCAAATAAAGTGCTAAGAAGAGTTCAAACCTACTAGAGATCATACATAGAAATATTTGTTGTCAAGATAAGGACATGTATGGTCAAAAGTACTTCATCTGTTTTATAGATGATCATTCATAAAAATGAGGTATTAGATGCCTTTAAAATATTCAAAGTAGAAGTTGAAAAACAATTCAGAAGGCAAATTAAGATCATGAGATTAAATAGAGGTGGAGAATATTATAGTAGATATACCAAAGATAGATAAGCACTTAGTCTTTTTGCAAGATTTCTTCAAGAGCATAGGATAGTTGCCTTATATACCATGCCTGGGTCTCCATACCAAATGGTATAGAAAAAAGAAGAAATCAGACATTAATGGACATGGTGCGAAATATGCTTAATAGTTCTAAACTGCCCAAATCCTTATGGACTAAAGCTCTTAAAACAGTGGCATATATATTGAATTGAGTTCTAACCAAGGTTATACCTAAAACTACATTTAAGTTATTTAAGGATTGGAAACTGAGTTTGCAACATATAGGTATTTGGGGATGCCTATATGAAGTAAGAGTTTATAACCTACAAGAAAAGAAATTAGACCCAAGGAAGATAAGTGGGCTTTTTATTGGGTGTGTTAAAAACTCTAAAGGATACAAATTTTATTGTCCATCTCACAGCACTAGGATTGTGGAATCAAGAAATGCAAAATTTCTTGAGAATGACTTAATTAGTGGGAGTGATCATTCTTATAATTTAATTTCAAAGAATGATCATTTTGATGCTCAAACTTCCACTTTTAGTAAAAGATTGGTTGTTATATACAACACCCCTCAAGTCTATCCCGGTGTTGAACAACCAACTATTGAAGTTCAATAAGTAGTTGATGATCTAGTTGATCAAACTATTCAATAAGTTCCTAAAATCATTAAACAACTAGATGAACAACCTACACCTCAACAGGATATTGGTGCAACATTAAGAAGATCAACTAAAGAAAGGAAATCAACAATACCTAGTGATTACATTGTATATCTACAAGAATCTAACTACAATGTTGGAGCTAAAAATGATCCTGAAACGTTTTCATAAGCCATGAGCTATAGTGAATCTGATTTGTGGTATAATGCCATAAAGGATGAGATGAATTCTATGGCATCCAATGGAGCGTGGGATCTTGTTGAGTTACCTAATGATGCAAAGGCTGTTGGATGTAAGTAGGTCTTTAAAACTAAAAAAAAAAAAGACTCAAATGGTAACATTAAGAGATATAAAGCAAGACTCGTTGCTAAGGGATTCACTCAAAAAGAAGGAATCAATTACATGGAGACCTTTTCTCTTATGTCTAAGAAAGATTCCCTTCATGTGATTTTAGCATTAGTTGTGCATTTCAATCTAGAACTACACCAAACAGATATGAAAAGAACTTTTCTCAATTGAAAGCTAGATGAAATGGTCTTTATGAAACAACCTGAAGAATTCTCTTCTAATGATGCTAAGCATCTAGTTTGCAAGCTTAAGAAATCTATAAATGGATTGAAACAAGCCTCTCACCAATGGTACTTAAAGTTTCATGATGTAATCTCTTCTTTTGCTTTTGAAGAGAATATCATAGATCAATGTACATACCAAAAGGTTAGTAGGAGTGAAATTTGTTTCCTTATTCTACATGTAGAAGATATTCTATTAGCAGCAAATGATAAGGGGTTGCTCTATGAGGTGAAACAGTTTCTCTCTAAGAGTTTTAATATGAAGGATATGGGTAAGGCGTCTTATGTCATTGGCATTAAGATCCATAGAGATAGATTAAATGAGTTTTGGGTCTATTACAAGAAACCTATATCAACAAGGTTTTAGAGAGATTCAGAATGAAAGACTGTTTACCAAATGTAGCACCCATTGTGAAGGGCAAAAGATTCAATTTGAACCAATACCCGTAAAATGAGCTTGAAAGGGAACAAACGAAAAACATTCTGAAGAACACTAGGTTAAACTCAAGAAGCGGGAGTGGATTGAGTTTAAGGACAAATTTCAATTCTTTTTTTATATAAACAACTAAATGCAATAATATGAGTAATCAAAGCAACAATAGTACAATAATAAATATAGAAATTTAAAGAGATAGGGATAAAAGAGATCAAGCCCAGATTTAACGTAGAGTTCGAACTGCCGCCTAGTCTCCATGGACATACAATGCCTCCAACTGAAGACTTCACTTTCACTTTATTGATTTCACAATCCAATTTCTCTAAAGGCTACACAAGCTTACACAATCTCTTTTACACACAACTAATTCAAATTTATCACTTTCTTCACTTAAAATTACAAGTATAAGACTTTCAAGCGCCATAACTATGTTTCTTTTTGTTTGATAGCAAATAAGTATACAAGAGACCAAAGAGAAGTAGAATAAGCTCATGAATGTAAAAGAAAATCTTTAAATTGTAGTAAAATATCATATCATAAAAGCCTTTGATCAAGTTGTTGAGCTTTTATAACAACTCGTTAAATTCTTCCCACTACCATGTATTAAATGCTCCAACGGCTACTTAAAACTAACTTATCGGCATATCAGTACTTTGAACTAATGGCAAGCCGATAAAAAAATACTCTACCAATAAGTGAACTAGTAAGTAGAATAGGAATGAGTCACTTAGTGTATTGAAACATTATTTGAAGAATCAGATAGTGCTTAATGAGCTTGGAGAGTCTGAAATGGCTACACTAAAGATGATAAAATGGTGTAACTAGGCTTGATCGAGATTCAGAGTAGGTATGTATGTGATAAGGGTACTAGGTCCGGGTAGATGAAGTTAGTAATTAAAAGGAGGATTCTGGGACATAGAAAATTGTTGATAAAATCAAAGATGTTGGGGGAAGGAGATTTATTTTTGTGCTGGGTAATGGCAAAAAGAATGACGGAAGAGGACAGTCCAATTAACTTAAGTGATAGAAGCTCATTGGAGTAGCACACCAAGAAAGAGACGATTGGGAACTTAGAGATGCAGATAAGTATCCTAGGTGGTCCCATGATCAAGAAAATTCCAATGATGAAACTTTCTGTAGAGAGATGAAATACTCCAAATAATATTCTAAAGTCAAGCCTAGTAGGGTAATTCTATTCCTAATTTCATTTTATAAAAGGACTTAAATACTAACTTATTTTCAGCACCCCGGAAACTTAGTAAGAGAAACATAAGAATATCTCCCTCTCCCTCTCCCTCTCCCTCCTCTCACTAGATTGGCACCACCAACATCCCCTCCTTTTTGTCATCACACAAGCTTTTCTTATGATTTCCAAGTTAAACATATTTAAATACTAATAGATTATTGATCATGAAGGAAAGATTCTAATATGCGTTATCCATGATTTTCTATTTAAGGAAATTAAAAAAAAAAAAAAAAAAAAGGAGAAATGTGGGTGCATGGGATTTCTATCAGAGTTGAATTATTTATAATTCAGTAAGCTAAATCCTGGTACGGGGATCACCACCATTTGCTGCTTGTTTGTATAAACAAGATGACTAACGAGGCCTGTGTATGCTACGTGACTATGTTTGTGTTTATACAATTTCTTAATGTCGAGCGTCACAAAATACTCATGTTTGGAACAAATGATCTCAAGTATATATGATATATAAGAAATCAATATCTATGACTACTTAAGATATGACCTTTATCGTGGGAGCAAAAATAACGTATATTAGGACTCGGAGCCGTAGAGGAATTTAGTTTAAAATTATGAGAATAATCAATTTGCTTTGGATACTTATTCAGTGATTACGAGTTTAGGATTTCCCTTTTAATTCTACAAATTAACTTGATTTCTGAATATTGAGGGCACGTTATTATTTTTGAGAGTTTAGAAGAAAATATATGATTTATCATATGTATCCTAAATTATTGTAAAAGGTTTCAAGTCTTGCAATTGTAATACATATTTTATATTTAAGTAATTTATTTATATAAAAAACAAAAAGTAGTTACATAAGGCTCAATCCCATTATGGCTCACATATTTTTCTATGAACCAAGTTAGTTTACGGTTTTCTTTTATAATCCTTGATGCAAGGACAATATATATATATATATATGAATGAAAACCACTCGATTAAAATCCTAAAGAATCAATACATCAAAAGAGTTGATCGAGAGATTAGAAGTATTCAAGTCCTAAAACCAAGACAATGCAAAGAGAAAACCGAATAATCAATGGCTGAAGGTATGTAGATTCTATCCCGTAGCATTAATTTTATGTATAATTTAATATACAAACAAAGATCTTTAATCCAACAATTGGTATCTGAGATATTTTATCTCTACCTTAATTAGTATTTTCTCTTGTGAAATCAAGATTTTAATTTAGTAATAATATTATTTGTATTCATGTTTGTTTTGCAAACATTGATTCATCCCTCATTGAAACCATTCTTGATTGGATTCTATATATTAATCTATGCAATCACGTTAAAAGGACTCTCGTTAATTGTCGTATATATATGCCAATTTTCATCTATGGCGACGCTTGAATATTCTTTTCCCCCTTCCCAGCAATTATGCTTTCTAGCTCATTCGGTGAAACCCCTGCATATTAATTATAAAATATATATATTCTTTTAATATTCTCTGTTTCGGATGTGGGGGTGTTCATTACAGTTTTTCTTTGTTTTATTCTTTTAACGGGCAACATGTCTTTCCCTAATTTTATTATTTGAAATATATATATATATATATAAAGCGTTTAAGTTGCCATGCGGAAACTATTTGATTCATGATACTTTCCGTTTCCGTAGCCGATTTGGTAAATCCGTTTGTCATAATGTTGGAACAAATATCTCTACAAGGATTATAACAACCAATAAATAGTATATGGCTATTTCTTTATGGTAAAATCTTGGTGAAGACTGTTGTTTGCTATCTTTATGGTTTGCTAAGGTAACTTTCACAAGGTACTTTTGAGTGTTCCTTATGATTTAGTCTTAAATTTAATTTTTTATGAGTATATAGTACTATATATTTGTTCAAAAATTATGAAGAGATGTGATGTAATCATTTGATATAATTTTTGTTAATTAAATAGTAGCCACAACATTTTTAGTTATAAAAAATTATACATCAACTATATTGATTACATAAATGACATCAATTGTGATTAGTCGTATTAAATATAATAAATTTTATACAACAAGAATTTTTATTATATTTTTATGATTAATCAGGGATGGAATAATGGGTTATTTTTATTAATTTTCCCATAGGGATTAAGAAAAAAAAAAACCATAGTTTGTTAATTTCATCATAAAGTATATTTGTGAATCTTTAAATATAACTTAGCCTACAAGTAGTTTTATTTATTAAAAGATTCATAAATTTAAATAATTTTGTGCATGTTTTTACATTGGTAAAACATGATTTCTGTTTATTTACCTCAACTAAAGTTAAACAAGCATGTTTGTTATTTTATGCAATATTGCACCCAATGAATTTTTCTGATATCAAATGTGAAGTTCCCGATTTGAATAGTGATAACTATAAGATACGGAAAGAGAGAATTCTTCTCCAATTATAGTGTATGAACATTGATTATGCTATAAGGAAAAATGAACCACCTACTCTTACTGACACTAGCACTCCAACTAAAATTGCTTTATATGAACGTTGAGAGCAATCTAATTGCCTTAGTATGATGTTCATAAACACAAAAATTAATACTAGCATTTGTGGTTCCATTAGAGTGTAACAATGTCAAGGATTTGTTGAAGGTTATTGATGAACAATTTGAATCTTCAAATAAGGCCCTTACTAGCACTTTAATAGCCAAGTTATCATCAATGAAGCTCACCAGTGTAAGAGGTGTGCACGAGCACATTATGCAAATGAGAGACATTGCAACTCAATTAAAGTCTCTTAGAGTTGAGATGTCTAAATCTTTTTTTGTGCACTTCATTCTAAATTCCCTTCCACCTCAATATAATCCTTTTAAAATTTCTTATAACTTACCTAAGGATAAATGGTCAATTAATAAACTTCTAACCATGTGAGTACAAGAGGAACGAAGGTTACTTATGGAAATGGGAGAAAGTGCACATATGGTAATGTAAGGAAGAATAGGATGCAAGCCAAACTAAAAAAGAAAGCTAAAATACCTGCTCAAGATGGCATCAAGAAGGAATCTACTTGTTTCTTCTGCAAAAAGAAAAGGCACATAAAGAAGGATTGTGCCAAATATAAGGCTTAACTTGAGAAGAAAGGTACTTTCATTTATGAATCTAATATGGTTGATGTTTGTCATAACACTTGGTAGATTGATTCTGGTTCTACAATCCATGTTACAAATACCTTACAAGGCTTTCTAAACCAAAAGAAGCCAATGGGAAGTGAGTAGTACATCTATTTAGGAAACAAGATGTCTTCACATGTGGAAGCAGTTAGAACATGTCGTTTAATTTTAAGTTCTAGTTTTGTTTTAGATTTGGAAAGGACATGTTATGTACCAAGTTTTTCTAGAAATTTGATTTTGATTATAAGACTTGCACCTTTAGGTTTTTCTTTTATAATGGATACTTCTTTAAAGATATTTCTCAAATCAAAACTTGTTGAAGATGGCATAATTGTTAATGGACTTTACCAAATTAATTCGCAAAATGATGTTTTGCAAAATATTATGCTTGTTCAAGCTGGTATTAAAAGATGTGTTATGAACAAAAATTCATCTATGTTGTGACATCGTAGATTATGCCCTATATCTATTGAAAGGATTAAAAGATTAGTAAATGATAGAGTACTTAGTACTTTAGATTTAACTAATTTTGATACTTGTATAGACTGCATAAAGGGAAAGCAAACTAATAAGGCAAAGAAAAGTGCTAAGAAGAGTTCAAACCTATTAGAGATCATACATACAAATATTTGTTGTCAAGATAAGGACATGCATGGTCAAAAGTACTTCATCTATTTTATAGATGATCATTCACGATTCATGTATCTCTACTTACTTTATAACAAAAATGAGGTATTAGATGCCTTTAAAATATTCAAATTAGAAGTTGAAAAACAATTCAGAAGGCAAATTAAAGTCATGAGATTAAATAGAGGTAGAGAATATTATAGTAGATATACCAAAGATAGATAAGCACTTGGTCCTTTTGCAAGATTTCTTCAAGAGCATAGGATAGTTGCCCCATATATCATGCTTGGGTCTCCATACCAAATGG
This sequence comes from Lumnitzera racemosa, assembly GCA_024138005.1. Lineage (NCBI taxonomy): Eukaryota > Viridiplantae > Streptophyta > Magnoliopsida > Myrtales > Combretaceae > Lumnitzera > Lumnitzera racemosa. The sequence continues at coordinate 20,664,036 of JAMXBC010000002.1, forward strand.
TATAGCAAAAAGATGAAATCAAACATCAATGGACATGGTGCGAAATATGCTTAATAGTTCTAAACTACCCAAATCCTTATGGACTGAAGCTCTTAAAACAATGGCATATATATTGAATTGAGTTCTAACCAAGGTTATACCTAAAACTACATTTAAGTTATTCAAGGATTGGAAACTGAGTTTGCAACATATACGTATTTGGGGATGCCTATATGAAGTAAGAGTTTATAACCTACAAGAAAAGAAATTAGACCCAAGGAAGATAAGTGGGCTTTTTATTGGGTGTGTTGAAAACTCTAAAGGATACAAATTTTATTGTCCATCTCACAGCACTAGGATTGTGGAATCAAGAAATGCAAAATTTCTTGAGAATGACTTAATTAGTGGGAGTGATCATTCTTATGATTTAATTTCAAAGAATGATCATTTTGATGCTCAAACTTCCACTTTGAGTAAAAGATTAGTTATTATATACAACACCCCTCAAGTCTATCCTGGTGTTAAACAACCAACTATTGAAGTTCAATAAGTAATTGATGATCTAGTTGATCAAACTATTCAACAAGTTCCTGAAATCATTAAACAACTAGATGAACAACCTACGCTTCAACAGGATATTGGTGCAACATTAAGAAGATTAACTAAAGAAAGGAAATCAACAATACCTAGTGATTACATTGTATATCTACAAGAATCTGACTACGATGTTGGAGCTAAAAATGGTCCTAAAACTTTTCATAAGCCATGAGCTATAGTGAATCTGATTTGTGGTATAATGCCATAAAGGATGAGATGAATTCTATGGCATCCAATGGAGCGTGGGATCTTGTTGAGTTACCTAACGATGCAAAGGCTATTAGATGTAAGTAGGTCTTTAAAACTAAAAAAGACTCAAATGCTAACGTTAAGATAAATAAAGCAAGACTCATTGCTAAGGGATTCACTTAAAAAGAAGGAATCAATTACATGGAGACCTTTTCTCTTATGTCTAAGAAAGATTCCCTTCATGTGATTTTAGCGTTAGTTGTGCATTTCAATCTAGAACTACACCAAACAGATATGAAAAGAACTTTTCTCAATTGAGAGCTAGATGAAGTGGTCTTTATGAAACAATGGATTGAAACAAGCCTCTCACCAATGGTACTTAAAGTTTCATGATGTAATCTCTTCTTTTGGTTTTGAAGAGAATATCATGGATCAATGTACATACCAAAAGGTTAGTAGGAGTGAAATTTATTTCCTTATTCTACATGTGGATGATATTCTATTAGCAGCAAATGATAAGGGGTTGCTCTATGACGTGAAACAGTTTCTCTCTAAGAGTTTTAATATGAAGGATATGGGTAAGGCATCTTCTGTCATTGGCATTAAGATCCATAGAGACAGATTAAATGAGTTTTAGGTCTATCACAAGAAACCTATATCAACAAGGTTTTAGAGAGATTCAGAATGAAAGACTGTTTACCAAATGTAGCACCCATTGTGAAGGGCAATAGATTCAATTTGAACCAATACCCGTAAAATGAGCTTGAAAGGGAACAAATGAAAAAAATTCTAAAGAACACTAGATTAAACTTAAGAAGCGGGAGTGAATTGAGTTTAAGGACAAATTTCAATTCTTTTTTTATATAAACAACTAAATGTAATAATAGGAGTAATCAAAGCAACCATAGTACAATAATAAATACAGAAATTTAAAGAGATAGGGATAAAAGAGATCAAGCCCAGATTTAACATAGAGTTCGGACCGCCGCTTAGTCTCCACGGACATACAATGCCTCCAACTGAGGACTTCACTTTCACTTTATTGATTTCACAATCCAATTTCTCCAAAGGCTACACAAGCTTACACAATCTCTTTTACACACAACTAACTCAAATTTATCACTTTCTTCACTTAAAATTACAAGTATAAGACTTTCAAGCACCATAACTATGTTTCTTTTTGTTTGATAGCAAATAAGTGTACAAGAGACCAAAGAGAAGTAGAATAAGCTCATGAATGTAAGAGAAAATCTTTAAATTGCAGTAAAATATCATATCGTAAAAGCCTTTGATCAGGTTGTTGAGCTTTTATAACAACTCGTTAAATTCTTCCTGCTACCATGCATTAAATGCTCCAACGGCTACTTAAAACTAACTTATCGGCATATCAGTACTTTGAACTACTGGCAAGCCGATAAAAAAATACTTTACCAACAAGTGAGCTAGTAAGCAAGCTTAGGCTAGTAAGCTTTTTCTTGTGTTTTTTAAGGCTTTATACCGTCAGCTTAGTTCTACCTTGAGCCGTCAACCCGGTAAGCTAAATATCACCTGAAAATTATTTTCATACATAACAAACAAATACTCTTTGCATTCTATCTTCAAGATCATTTAATCACCACTCAAAAGATTAAATTTCTTATAGAGATAATTAATATATTTTATGATTAAGCAAGCAAATTGATCTTATTCAATTATCTCAATATAATTAAATAATACTTAGTTTAATCATCCACTTGTTTTGTTCTCTTCAAAAACAACATATTTAGATATACACTTTTTGTTTTGTTCTCATCAAAATTAAATAATAAATCCTTGTTCAATAATCTCCCCCTTTTTGATGAAGACAAACTCTTTTAAGAGCTCTCCCTCAATTCAATCCTCCCCCTCAATTTATCATGGGAATTCAAGATGATCAAGGATTGAATAAGATTGAGCAAAAAGGCGAGAATTGATCTTTTTCTTGATAAGTCAATATAATAAATTTGCTAAAGCTATAATGTATCTATTTAGGAGTTAACAAGGAATAACCATTACCCAATTTACTTATAATTAACCAATCAATAAAGATATATAATTTAGGCAATTGTAAATTTTAGACAATCAACTTAAATTAACCAATGAATGACTATGAATGAATTGAATTATTCTCCCCCTTTGGCCTCATCAAAAGGAAGAGGATCCAGGCAGCAAAAAGGGAAGAAAATTCAAGTTGAAAATTCAACAGAGTTCCGGCTTATATTGGAGAATATGCTCCCTATAAGAGGAAAATCAAAAACATACAAGGCTCAAAAAGAGCACAAAAACAGCCAATAATGGACAACCACATATAGCAAAGTAAGTTTGTTTAAAACAAGAGTTCGCAAGAGGTTTAGCAAAGAGATTACAAAGGCTACAAATATCCAACAGTAAAAGTAGGTCAAACAAGGACCAAAGTTCTCAATACAAAAAAAAAAAGATAAAGCAACCAAAGGCCAAGTCCTTGAACAAAACAACAAAAAGGCAAACATAGATAGAAAGCTGAAATACATAACTAGGCGATAGGAGGATCATCATCCTGATCTGGAGGAGGAAAAGGGCAAGATAGGCAATGGTAGTTCAACTGGAAATGACTATAGAGTTCCTGAAACCGGCTGTGTGAATGATCATGAAAGTCCTATTGAAGCTAATTGTAGCGCATCTCTAAGTACTAATAAAAAGGATCCTGGGAAGCCAAAGAAACAGTCAGATCAAAAGAAGCGAACCCATAGTCAGGTGGAGGTTGGTGAGAAGAACCTTCAGGTGGAGGAGCAATAACACGACTTAGAGCTACACCAAAGTGAGTATGAGCACTGGGACTACCTAGCTCATCAGAAGAAGTAATAAGCTCTTGGGGGCCCCGTATAGAGGTAAGATCAAGAGGAGGAAGGTCATTTTGCCTAACCCAATTGTTTCTTGATTTCTTCCAAATCCCCCTACAAATATCAATTAATTTTAGGTGTTTAAGTCGAGCTACCTGTAGGGGGGAAGGAAACTGAGCACCATTTCTTATAAGTAATTGTGTAACCAATCACCCAAAGTGAAGAAAAGCTTGAGATGGGTTGTTGGTTACATGTTTAAAGCATTAGACCACAATACTAAAAAAATTAATTTGCTTATTCATTATCAAATAATATAAAATCCATCAGTCCACAGTAGTTATGAATGACAATATGGTAGAGGATTTTGGTCCTAAGGTTCAGGTGAATGGTAGTTAAATTTTTTGTTTTTCCTCAATCTACTCCAATGCCTTTAAATCTAAAGACTCTCTCATAGAATTTGGCCCCATAGTAATTTACATTTACTTTCGTCCCACCAACAACAGCACCAATAAGACCACAAATATCCTCAAGTGTAATAGTAATTAAATTACCATAAACATAAGTATAGAGGACACTACAACGCAACTCATAACTCGAATTCATTTTCAATTTTGGTCTACCTTTATCATCTGGAGAATCCAACATATTACAATAAAAATACTTAAATAGCATCATCGTATACCTCATTAGGAAGCCAGATATCAAGGACATGATTGGTGATGACCCCAGGAAAGGCCGTAATGCAAAACTCCTCAAGCACCTCCGATGGATAAGAGATGTTGGTATCGACCTATGGATTAACAAATTTCTCAAAGCATTGAGAGTGTTTTCGAGAGGGAAAGAGGTGGTTGTTATAGGTTGAGGGTGTTAAACTACGAGCAACACGCGGTGCCATAGGTATTATAGAGGTGAATGGAGATGGGTGATTATGGTAAAGAGGATGAGGAAGAAGGGGGGAAGTAGATATGACTATAAAGTGAGTGTAAGGGAAGCCAGCGTAATGGTGGAAGTGTGTAGTAGCATAACGGTTGAAGGGTATGGTTAGAGAGAGAAAGTGAAGAGAAGAAGAAGAAGAAAGAGAAGTAGGATGCAATGAGGAGAGAAAAGGTCAGTTCAGAGAGTAGGGATTTGATTGAGGAAAGAAAAAATGAATTTTAATGGTAGAAAAGAGGCGGATTGAAGAGAGAGAAAGAGGTTAGGGTTTAAAGAAGGGAAAGGGGGTTTGTTGTGGAAGGAGAGAAAGGTAGAGAGAAGGTTCAACGCAACTTAAGTCGAGCCTGGAAACAGATGAACTAACATGCCAATAGTGTAGGGAGCCAGCATACTGGCTATGTGAACAGAATGCAAATTAACTCTTTAACGAGATGAGTATATCATCATGATCTATGAACTAGCTTACTAGTTAATCAAACAAAACCAAAAACATTTGAAAAACTAAAGCAATATAGCAACATGCTGGTGTTTAAGTGAATCGACTTACTGGTTAAATGGTCAAAACTGAATTTTTTATTGTTATCTAGGGGAAGGGGGGGGGGGGGTAAACCAACATGCCAATTTTCTGCAATTTTTCAAAAAAGATAGCAAAGATCTCTTGATTAAGCAAAGTCATTAATTCAAATTTGGCTTATAGATATTCAATGAACATCTTAACACTTCAAACAAGTTTATTTAAGTCCGTTAAGGTTTAAAAAACTTAATTTTTAACTAGATAACCAAGATTTATCCAAATCAAATCCATAGAGTTCATGATAAAATGAAAGTGTCCATGTATGAGTAAATTAAGTGCATAAGCATTGAGTTTTTGCACACCAACAATTCAAGTAAATTTCAAATACATGTTTAAGCATGGTAGGTACAGAATATAACGTTAAGGCTCTACAAAATGTGAAATGACTACTTGAGCTCCTTAATCATACAAGTGGCTAGAGAGCTAATGGAGATCCTTTCTTAATGTTCAAGAGAAGTTTATGCTTCAAACATGTTAAAAGATACTGAGAGACATAAAAGATACATGATCAAGTTAAGCAACCTCCATATAAGCAAGAAATGCTCCATTTTTCACTTAGAATCTAAAAAGGGTCTAAAGAGATCAAATATGCATGAAATTCAAATTAAGCTAGTTTGACCACTCAAACAAGATTTAGAAATGAAAATAGACATGTAAGCCCCAGTTTTTGGGTACGGAAACCAACGCATGATAATTTTGTGCATATATACACTTGGAAAAGCATGAATGACTTTAAGTATGCCCAAAACATGTTAAATGTGATATTTAATGCGTAAAAGCCATATGATCATGTTTCTTATACCTTATAGTGTGATATTTTCTAATCAACTTACTTAGCAAGTTAATTTTATTCAAAAATGTCATATTGGTTCTTATGTATTTAGCACTTATCTTGCAAAATCTTTCCTCACTCGAGTTTTTTGTGAAGATATTGGCTATTTGATTGCTAGTGTCAACAAATTCCAAGCAAATATCATTGTTTTACATATGATCACAAATAAAGTGATGTCTAGTTTTTATATGCTTAGTCCTAGAATGTTGCATTAGATTTTTGGTCAAATTGATAACACTTGTATTATCACATCTTATTGGAACATTGGTAAATTTTAAACTATAGTTAAGAAAAGTTTACTTCATCCATAATACTTGAGTACAATAACTACTAGCTGCTATGTATTTAGCTTCAGCGGTAAAGAGTGCTACTGAGTTTTGTTTCTTTGAGTGCCTTAATACTAATGAATTACCAAGGAAATGACATGTCTCGCTTGTGCTTTTCCGATCGACTTTGCAACTAGCAAAGTCAACATCAAAATATCCAACAAGATTAAGTGAGGTGAACTTGGGATACCACAAGCCGATTTCAATAGTGCCCACAAGATACTTAAAAATGTGTTTAACCGCATTTAAGTGTGATTCTTTAGGACAAGATTGAAATCTTGCACATAGATACACAATAAACATGATATTCGAACTAAATGTAGTTTAATATAGAAGACTTCCTATCATACCCCTATACATATTTTCACAAATTCTCTTTCCATTCTCATCTTTATTAAGTTTTAGGGTGGTGCTCATTGGAGTTAGCTTGGTTTTGTAATTTTCCATTTTGAACCTTTTTAAGAGTTCTTTAGTATATTTGCCTTAGTTAACGAAGGTTCCATCTTTGGTTTGCTTAACTTGAAGGCTTAAGAAATAATTGAGTTCTCCCATCATACTCATTTCAAATTCATTTTGCATACATTAGACAAACTCATTAACTAAATCTATGTAAGTAGCACCAAACACAATGTCATCAACGTATATTTGAACAATTAGTATATGATCATTGTGTTGTTTAATAAATAGAGTTGTGTCAAGTTCCCTCTAGTGGATTTATTCTTTATCAAGTTACTCAATCTTTCATACCAAACTCTAGGAGCTTGGTTTAGTCTATACAAGGCTTTATTGTACTTATATACATGGTTTGGGAATTCATTATCCTCAAAACCTGGTGGTTGCTCTACATATACCTCTTCTTTGATGAAGCCACTTAGAAAGGCACTTTTAACAGTCATTTGATATAGTTTAAAGTCTTTATATATGACAAATCCTAAAAGCATTCTAATGGCCTCTAATCTGGCAACTGGAGCAAAAGTCTCATCAAAATCAATTCCTTCTTCTTAGTTGTATCCTTTTGCAACTAGACATATCTTGTTTCTTGTTAATATTCAGTTTCATCTAACTTATTCAAAATACCCATTTGGTGCTAATTACTAGTCTATCTTTTGGTTTAGATACTAAGTTTCATACCTCATTTCTAGTAAATTGATTTAGCTCTTCTTGCATAGCTTAAATCCAAAATTCAACTTTTAGAGCTTCATTTATATTTTTTTGTTCAAGTTGAGATAGAAACACTACATTAATTATTTTTTTAAGTAAGGCTCTAGTCTGCACCCTATTGGATGGTTCTCCTATTGTTTGATCTTTAGGATGATTTTTTACAAACTCCTATTCTCTGAGTAAATTGAAGTTAAAGTTGTTAACAATTTCATCTTGCCAAGAGAGTTCCTTTTTAATTCAGTTAGATTGATTCTTGTTAAGACTAAGATTATCCAAATGAGCACCAATGTTTTCTATTTCATCATTAGACTCTTTATATATAAAAGTATCATCAAATACAACATGAATTAACTCCTCTACAATAAGTGTTCGCTTGTTATATATTCTATAAGCTTTACTAGTAAGAGAATAACTAAGAAAAACAACTTCATCAGACTTTGAATCAAAATTTCCTAATTATTCCTTTCCATTATTGAGAATGTAACATTTCGTTCCAAAAGGATGAAAATATGATATGTTAGGTCTTTTATCTTTCCAAAGCTCATAAGGGGTTTTTTAATGAATTGGTCTAATGAAAACACGATTTGATATTTAGTTGCTGTGTTGACAACTTTAGCTAAAAAATATTTAGGTCAGTTATTGTCACAAAACATGATCCTAGTCATTTCTATAAGGGTCCTATTTTTTCTTTTAACAACTCCATTTTATTGTGTAGTTCTAGGTGCCAAGTAAGTATGTTCTATTCCATTTTTATTACAAAAATCTTCCATATCAATATTTTCAAATTCTCCCCCATAATCACTTCTTGTAGAGATAATAGAAAGACCTTTTTTCATTTTGAACCTTCTTGTTATAGTTCAAGAACACATGATAAGTTTTATCCTTATTAGCAAAAAAGAAGGTCCAAGTATATCTAGTGAAATCATCAACTATGACTAAGGTGTATCTTTTCCCTCCCAAACTTAAGGTTTAGGTTAGACTACATAAATACATATGTAGTAGTTGTAGTGGCCTAAAAGTTGAGATGGCATCTTTTGATTTGAAAGATAACTTGGTTTGTTTGCCATATTGACATGTTTAACATATTCTATCTTTATCAAAACTTATCTTAGGTAATCCTTTAACAAGATTCCTTTTGGTTAGTTTTGATAAGATATCCATACTAGCATATTCTAACTTTCTATGCCACAACTAACTATCATTGTTTTGAGCGGATAGACAAGTCTTAAGAGAGCATGAAAACATATTGAAGTCAATTTTGTAGATGTTTCCTCGTCTATACCCCTCAAAATGGATTTGGTCATTGTTAATGTTTTCAATAGAATACTTTAATGTATGAAAGATTACTTTATATCCTATGTCACACAATTAACTAATGCTAAGTTATGTTTTAAATTATCAACAAGTAACACATGTTTAATAGTAAGTCATTATTAATGCAAATGTTACCTTCACCAATAACATGAGCTTTTCGATTATCTCCTAAGGTTACACTTCCTCCATCCTTTAAGTCTATAGATGTAAACTTAAATGCGTCTCCTGTCATATGTCTTAAGCAATTGCTATCCAAGATCCATTTGTTATTGTGCCTTAAAGGATCCTTTAAAACAAGAGGTTATCTCTTCAGTACCCACATTAATTTGGGTCATTTAAGGTTAGTTGTTATAATATATGCTTGTCCCTTAGGAACCCAAACCATTTTATTTTTGTTGCATAAGAAAGGATTACAACGTAATGCTCATATATGAGCAATATAACCATGTCTTCCATAATAGTTACAAGTTTTATTTAATGTCTTAACAAAATAGCTTTTGTATGTTCTATACATATTCTCCATAATATATCCTATTCCAGTTTTGTCTAAGCTTAGCTATTGTGTTCCAAGGATTTTATCTAGACTCTTTTCTCCATCTAAAAATTTTTCCATTGTTTTTCTTGAGTCATCTAATCTAGTTCTTAGAATTGAATTTTCAATTTCAAGTCAACTTAGTTTCTCTATCACACTTTCATCATTTTTTGCTTCAAGTTTTAGTTCTTTTATTTCCTTTTCAAAATTCTTGTTGACCTCTTTTAATTTGTTATTTTTATTTATCAATTCATTATTTCTAGTACTTACCTCTATATTTTCTTTTGTCAATCTCTCATTTTCAATTTTCAAATATTCATTGTCTTCTTCTAATTCTTCTTTTGCATTAACTACTTTATTGTATTCACTTTTGATAATATCAAACTCATCACCGACTTCACTCATCATTTGCTTTAACACTTCATTCTTCTTTTGTACTTTTGTGAATTTTTTCAATAAGTCATGATACATACACCTAAGTTCATCAAAGGAGAAGTCATGTAAAGAAGAGCATACCTCATCATCATTGAGAGCCATGAAGCAAGTTTTATTATCAGAGTCGCTAAAGTCCCGGTCACTCTAAGTTGCCATCATAGCTTTCCTTTTTTACTCTTTATCAACCTTCTTAAGCAATGGACAATATTGTTAAATATGTCCTAGCTTTGGACAATTGCAACCTTTGATAACTTCCTTCTTTTCCTTCTTGAACCTACAAGATGATCCATATCCATCCTTATCTTTCTTAATCCTTTTATTAAATTTCATAAACTTTCTAAACTTCTTTACCAACATTGCAACCTCATCATTATCTTCACTTTCTTCATTACTTGAGTTCTCCCCCGTGACTTTTAAGGCAATTGTTTTCTTTCTAGACTTCTCTCCTTGTCTCTCTACCATCTCATGTGTCTTAAGTGTTCCAAGGAGTTGTTCTTTTGTCATTTCATTAAGTTCATGAGCTTTCTCGATTACAATTCTCTTAACTTCCCAATCTCATGGCAAAAACTTAAGGATTTTGGAATTTATTTTAAGATTAGTAAATGTCTTTCCAAGAACACTCAAAGGATTGATGATATTGATGAATCTATTATGCATCTCATCAATTGTTTCATTTGGATCCATTCTAAAGCTTTCAAATTGTCTACATAATAAGCTTATTTTTATATCCCTTATTCTACTAGTTCCTTCATATGTGCATTGTAATTCATCCCATATTTCTTTGGCACTTTTACATGTGCATATTCTATTGAAATCATTTTCATTTATGGAATAATGCAAAATGTTCATGGTAACTTCATTTAAATCAACTAATTTCCAATCATCACCTGATTAATCTCTTTCTTCTTTTCCTTCTATCTTAAATGGTCCTTAGTTAACTACAAGTCTATTTTGTGCTCTCAAGAATATGTACATCCTACACTTGCAATATGGATAATTGCTACCAGTTAAGAGAGAAGGCCTATCGATTGCTTGTCCTTCCAAGAAGCCTAATGCATTAGATGTCATGATCTTTACTCTAATATGCGATTAAGCAAGTGATTAGAGACTAGCTCTAATACTAATTGAAGAACACTAGGCTAAACTCAAGAAGCGGGAGTGAACTGATTTTAAGGAAAATTTTCAATTCTTTTTCAATATGAACGACTAAATGCAATAATAGGAGTAATCAAAGCAACAATAGTACAATAATAAATGCGGAAATTTAAAGAGATAGGGATAAAAAAGATCAAGCTCGGATTTAATGTAGAGTTCGAACCACCACCTAGTTTCTACAGACACACAATGCCTCCAACTAAAAACTTCACTTTCACTTTATTGATTTCACAACCCAATTGCTCTAAGAGCAGCATAAGCTTACACAATCTCTTTTACATACAACTAACTCAAATGTATCATTTTCTTCGCTCGAGATTACAAATATAAGGACTTTCAAGCAATACAACTATGTTTCTTTTTGTTTAATAGCAAATAAGTGTATAAAAGACTAAAGAGAAGTAGAATAAGCCCATAAATGTAAGAGAAAATCTTTAAATTGTAGTAGAATATCATATCTTAAAAGCCTTTGATCAGATTGTTGAGCTTTTATAACAACTCATTAAATTCTTCCCGTTACCATACATTACATGCTCTAACGGCTACTTTAAACTAACTTACCAGCATATCGGTACCTTGAACTACTAGCAAGCCAGTAAAAAATACTCGACCAACAAGTGAACTAGTAAGCGGGCTCCTCTAAGTTAGTAAACTTTTTTTTTTTTTGTGTTTTTCAAGGCTTTATATCGTCAGCCTAGTTTTACCTTAACCCATCAACTTGATAAGCTAAATATCACCTAAAAATTATTTTCATACACAACAAACAAATACTATTTGCATTCTATCTTCAAGATCATTTGATCACCACTTAAAAGATTAAATTTCTTATAGAAATAATTTATATATTTAATCATTAAGCAAGCTAATTAATCTTATTCAATTATCTCAATATAATCAAATAATACTTAGTTTAATCATCTACTTGTTTTGTTCTCTTCAAAAACAATATGTTTAAATATATACTTTTTGTTTTATTCTCATCAAAATCAAATAGTAAACCCTAAGTTTAACACATTCCATATGCTTCTACTGTTAGAATTCTAATGTATGCTCAGGTTTGTATAAGACTTGGCATTGCTTTTGCTGTTGGAATATTAGGAAGATATCAAAGTAATCTAGGTATGGATCGCTTGAGAGTAGCCAAAAAGGGTGATGAGATACCTTAAGGGTACTAAAGACTACATGCTTATGTATAAGAGAATCGAAAATTTAGAGATAGTTAGTTATTCAAATTCGGACTTCGCTGGATGTGTTGATTCATGAAAATCAACGTCAAGATATGTGTTTATGCTTACTAACAAAGCCATTTCTTGGAAGAGTGCAAAACAAACATTGATAGCCACTTCTACCATGGAAGCTAAGTTTATTTCTTGCTTTGAGGTAATTGCACATGGTGTATGGTTGAAGAGTTTCATATCCGAGTTTAGAATGGTAAATTTCATCTCTAAGCCACTGAAGATGTACTGTGACAATTCAACTGTAATTTTCTTAGCTAAGATTAGCAAAAGTGGAATTCAAAGTAAACACATTAACATCAAGTATTTAGCCATAAGGGAATGCATATAGGAATATAAAGTGGTCATTGAGCATATAAGCATTAAATTGATGTTAACTGATCCTTTAACAAAAGGCATGCTACTAAAAGGTTTTAAGGATCACGTAGTACAATTAGGACTTGGTCCTAATGTATGATATATGTTTTGGTCATTTATGTTGAAACTCACTTCAATTGGTTGTTTTTATTTTTAGTATACACATTTGGTTTCAAAAAAACAACTATATTCATTTAGACCTTGAAATAAACATGAGGTTTATTCATAAAGTTTACTGACATTAAAGAAATAAGATGCATTGTGATACATAGAAGGTAATACTCATTCTAAGAGGACCTATCGCCATGATCCTTATATTTCATTTGTTTAAAAATAAGGAATTCATAGAATTTAGTATAAAAATATGCGGGCCAAGTAGGAGAATATAATACGTATTTTATATTTAAGTAATTTATTTATATAAAATACATAAAGTGGTTACATAAGGCTCAAACCCATTATCTAATTGTGACTTACATATTTTTTTATAAACCATGTTAGTTTAGGGTTTTCTTTTGTAGTCCTTGATGAAAGGACCATATATATATGAATGAAAACCACTTGAGTCTCTAGCCTCTACATACTCAAAATCTTAAAAAAACAATACAACATTAAGAGAGTTGACTGAGAGACTAGAAGTATCCAAGTCCCAAAACCGAAACAATCTAGAGAGAAAATCAAATAATCAATGGCTAGAGATGTGTCGATTATATTTTGCTACATTAATTTTATATATAATTTGGCATACAAACAAAGATCTTTAATCTAACAGCATGTTCCTAGTACATCTAAGAATATACAACAAATTTATCATGATCCTTCGAATTTAGACACAAATTTCCTTCTCAGAAAGCCAATACTGCATTTGGTTTGTAGAATAGTTACCTTATGAAATATCCATTATTGCAACATAAATAAGTGTAATTCCTGTTTCATAATCAAAGAAAAGAAATAGATATTTTTTTATATTTTCATACATCTTTCCATGCTTTACTCATAAAACCCCAAATAATGTTATGGACTAAGAAAAGGGTGTAGTGGTATTATTGTTTTTAATCTATTACTAATACAGTTTTCGGTGTAACGAAACAAAAATAATTATTATTAGTTTTTAAATCTATCTTTTAAAAATTGTAATTTTGTTTCTCCTTCATCCCGTTCCATCTGTCCAATATGCCAAATCAACATTGAATATAGAAAAAATAATGAAGTTTATCCTTCCTGCGTTGGCGGCTATAGTCGTCTAATGGAAAAAGAAGGTGGCCATTCATTATTCTTCAAAACTTACGAATATATGCTACAAAAAAAAAAATTAAAATAAATAAATAAATCCGAATTCACCCGACTTGATCAATGACACAAATATATCTAACGTCATACTTGTCACGAATTGGTCAATAATATGTGAACTTTACAGTATTATATTGCCAACTTTGAAATTAAATATGTCATAAGACAATCAAATTGAAAATATACGTTTCTGAATTCTTCACTAAATAACTTGTCATTTGTCATTTGCAAGTATGAATATAAAAATAATCCACCCCTAACTATGAGATCATAATTAATATTAATTTCTTTTAAATTTACCGACTCCCATCGTGTATGTTCTCAGGTCAAACGCATTGCTACATTCGTGGAACAAAACACATCCATCTTCATATTTTTGTGGAAATCAATCAAATTATGGAGTCAGGAAAACTGTTTACGTTATTCGCGATCACAGCTGCGGTGGTTGAATTGGCTGCAGCAGTTACTCACAACGTCGGCTCTCCTAATGGTGACTGGGACACAACCACAGATCTCAAAACTTGGGCTGATTCTCAAGCATTCGTAGTAGGAGACACTCTAGGTAATATTTGTTTTTTCAATTTTTTCTTTTTCCTTTTCTGATCAAATTAGGAGCATCTGTTAATCATAAATGACATTCTTCGCAAAACTTGGTGACATTGTAATATACTTGTTGTCTCCAGTGTTCCAGTATGGATCAACTCATGATGTCACTGAAGTTTCAAAGAGTGACTACGATTCCTGCCAAGCTACAAACGTTATAAGCCAAGACAATAGTGGAAACACTGTAATTCAACTTTCTTCTGCTGGAGTGAGATACTTCATACGCACAACAGCAGGACACCGCCAACAAGGAATGAAACTTGAGGTAAATACCACTGAAGCTTCATCTCCTGCCACCCCGCTCCCATCTTCACCAACTAACCCATCATCTAATGAAACTCCTGCCACTCCCCCCCCCCCCCCCCCCCCCCCCCCCCCCCCCCCCCACCCCCATCTGAAGATAAGACATCTACGGAACGTAGAAGATCCTCCCAGGACAAGAAGCCTTTTTATTTGATTGCTCCAGCTGCAATTGCAGTTGTGATCATATTGTTGTCAGTTTGTGTTGTTATAGGAGGAGAAAGCCAAAAAACGGTAATGATCATTCGCAGAAGTATGAACTTTTAAAACATTAACGATTCAAACTTTAGCTAACCAACACTTGAAAAATGTTGCTTCAAGTCAGAAAATGGGAAAGACATTCAGGAGAATCAAGCATTTCATTTATATGACAGTGAGCAACGAATAAAAGAGTTTATAAATGCAAATCAGCTTCAAGAGCAAGATACCAAAGGCATAGATGTGCCATTTTTTCATTTGGAAATCATCCTATCAGCCACTGATAACTTCTCCAATGAGAACAAGCTTGGACAGGGTGGTTTCGGACCTGTTTATTAGGTAAGGATGCTCCCATCAGCTCTCGATCTTTTGTTACTCCATAGACTTGCATAAAACCATTCCTGTGACAACATTTTCAGGGAACATTTCCTGGAGGACAACAAATGGCAATAAAGAGACTGTCAAGTGCCTCAGGACAGGGTTTAGAGGAATTCAAAAATGAGGTCGTGCTAATTGTAAAACTACATCATCGAAATCTTGTCAGGCTATTGGGATACTGCACAGAAGGAGAGGAAAAAAATATTACTATATGAATACATGCCAAATGGAAGCTTGGATTCATTTATATTTGGTCAGCCCCTTTAACTGAACTGTTGGTTAAGTTAGATTTTATGAAGTTGCTCTCAATTAGCACAATCCTAACTTGAATACATGTAAACCATTATAGATAACACCAAGTGTTTATTGCTGACGTGGGAGCTACGCTCTGAGATAATCCTAGGAATCACTCGTGGCATGCTTTATCTTCACCAGGATTCCAGGCTAAGAATCATTCATCGAGATATAAAATCAAGTAATATTCTACTAGATGAGGAAATGAACCCCAAGATTTCAGACTTTGGCTTGGTAAGGATATTCGAAAACAAACAAACTGAAGCAAACACAAAAAGGGTTATCGGAAGCTAGTAAGTAAATGCGTACCATCATTTGATTTCCACTTTACTTTTTCAAGGAAATTATATGCAAGGGATCAATTTGACTACTCTAGAATTGTTGCAACATACTGGATATATGTCTCCAGAGTATGCATTAGATGGATTCTTTTCGTTCAAATCTGATGTTTTCAGCTTTGGAGTTGTTGTCCTTGAGATAATCGGTGGCAAAAGAAATACTGCATTTTATCAATCTATAGGAACACTTAACCTCATCAATCATGTAAGTAACTCATTACAAACAATAAATCTTCTCCCTTAGAAATTTTGTAATACCAATAAAATTGATATAATATATATTTACCAGGCATGGAAATTTTGGAGTGAAGATAATGCATTGGACTTCATGGATCATGTGTTGCATGAAAGCTGCAACACAAGTGAAGTATTGAAGTGTATAAATGTGGCACTTCTATGAGTACAAGAAGAACCGATCCATCGTCCCACAACGTCGAATGTTGTTTTCATGCTTGGAAGTGAAAGTGCATCTCTTCCAGCTACGAAAAAACCAGGATTTGCTGTCAACAGAAGCCTCTCTACTACATCATTTTCAAGTAAACCAAAAACAAGCTATGAGATGCCACTACACTAGTCGATGACAAATAGAGTAATGTAGCTTTTATTTGGTGGATTCCATGGAATAGGATCCTATGCAACCATTTTGTTTTATAATTTTAATAAAGAAGTTATTTGGCTGTAATTCCTTACTTTCTCCTAGGAAAAATAAATAAAAAGTAGTGCATACTTAAAGCAATGCCGATCTCTTATATTTGACATTCATCTTTGCTAGAGAAAAAGGAAAAACAAACTTATGCAGAGCTACAATTTGTTAGTAAGTAGGTGGATCTAAGTATTTTGCACAATTATTTCTAGTTCATGTTAAGGAGCTACCAACAATACTCACCTAGGTCAACATCTTAAAATAAAAATAGTCTAGACTTTTGAGATACATATAGTCTATCAAGTATATGCTAAAGAGAAGGCGAAGCCAACTGTGATCTAGAGATACTACCGAGATAGGTTCGGGACGGGTTTTATAAAAGCCAAATTCAAACCTAACCTCTTATCCTATAAGGCTTTCTAGGACCTTCCCTGAACTTATAGGGTTTTTACCCAATTTTTAGAAACACTTGAACCCATCTCGATAAGTGCTCTCATTTGCTATAGAGAAAACACATAGTAATTAGAGAAACTAAATATCAAACATAAGTAAACTTCAACGAGAATATATAACTAGAACTGATAGATTGCCAACCTCAAGACCTATCACCTAAGCACAACTAAGAGGCTTACAATAACTTATTGAGAGGACTCAAGCGTCTCAAATCGACCTTGACAAGCTTCAGTATCAAGACGGAAATCTGTCAAACTATTTGAGTGCTCAACTTAGACGTACTTTAGCTTACTCCATCCACTATCTAAATGCCAACTTGCCAAGTGCCAAGGTCCTTATACACCAAGCTCTCTTATCCTACCCTCTTGAGCTACAACCTCATTTGATCACCTCAGTAGGCTTCAGTACAGCTCAACAATAGGAACCCCAACACCAGCGCAGTTAGAATACAACACCCTAAGATTCTAAAACACGAACCCACTGATAAGTTACTAACTATCCTTATTTTTTTTACATTTGTGCTATATTCCTTTTTTGCTTTTATCATATTTGGCCCTTTTTATTTGTACTAGGAATCTCCTTTATACTTTATGTAATTTTTGTTATTGTATTGTTACCTTAAGGGACTTACCATAAATAGTCTCTCATTTGTAGTTGCGGATAACTTTATCAATTTTAAGAACCCAAATATTACCTTATTTTCCCTACTCTTACGAGATACACTCTCCGAATAATAACCTTTACACTCTTATCTAGTCTTATCAAGTAACTCGAGATTAGTGATAATTGAACCTTAGTATCAGCTTATGTGTCATATTAGGCAAAGTACTAAGTCGTGCAATGTTCATTAGTACGTCACATCTTATGAGCAACTTTACTGAAGCTACTGTAATTGTCAACCCATTCCCCTTCTTCTTTGATATCTCAAAAGACCCATTAGCTACTTTCTTCTATTGTAAGCCCTAGTGATTAACTCAACTCCTAACGTAATTTGGGATTTTAAAAGGGCCACAACCATATAAAGCTTTGAAAGGAGTCATATCAATTGTAGCATAATGGATAGTGTTAAAGCAATACTCTATCCATCATAAGAACTTAGTTTAATCCTTAAGTGAATCCACAACAAATGATCTCAAATAGTGTTTCAAATAATGATTAAGAACCTCTTATTGTCCATCTATTTAAGGGTAATAAGCTGAACTCATCTTTAAAGCAGTGCCATTATACTAAAACAACTCCTTCCAAAATTTGCTAATAAAAACTCTATCTCTATTACACATAATGGACTATAGTATCCCATGCAATTTAACCACAATATCAACAAATAGTCTTACAACTAAAACTACTGTATAATGTGCACAATACTTTATTAACCTATCCACCACAACCATTATAACTAAATACCTAAGAGATATTGGTAATCTAGTTATAAAATCCATAGAGATATCCTCAAAAACATTTTGAGGAATAGGTAATGGCTAAAATAAGCCAGCTAGTAATGTGGTAACATATTTAATTTGTTGGTATACATGGCAAAGCTTCGCAAATTTCTCTACATTTAGCCTCATAATCTCCCAAAAAAAGGTAGAAGAAAGCCTTTCAAAAGTCTTCAAAACACCTTAATAACCCCTTAAGGGTGTAGCATGAAACTTCAATATCGGAGTATAAGTCAAAGGAGACTTTTTAAGAATAAAAATCTTATCTCCAAAATAAGTGAGATCATCTCGAAAGCTTAAAGGCACAATAGCAACGCCCTTTTAAAACATCGATCCTTCATTTCAATCTACTTTATCATTCGTTAACTGTTATTTAATCATAGTAATATGATTAAAAGATAGTACAGTAAAGGCCAAGAATTGTACCTAATCTTTAAACTGCCTATATAAGGTATCAACAACTCTATTATCATATCCTAGTTCATATTGGGCCTCATAATCATAACCAACAATTTCACTAAATCTTGTTGTTGTTTCAAAGTTTGAATTACCTAATTTTAAATCTCCTTAAGGCTTTTTCTAATCGGGTCTGATAATAAAATGCCTACCTAAAAGATGCTGTTGCCATTCCATACTAATTTCATTCCTACTACTAACTCATGCATATAAGCACCAACCTTTGAAGCCACATGCTAAACTTCTTACTAAAATAGGCTATAGGTTGATATCCTTGAAGTAATACAACTCATAGGCCAACTCCTAAAGCAACAGTTTCCACAATAAAAGTTTTTGAAAAATCCGGTAGAGCCAAGATAGGTACAATACATATTTCTTCAACATATTCGTCGAAGGATGTGCAATGCATGCATAATCCTTGACAAAGCACCTATAGTAGCTAGTAATATGTAAGAAACCATGCAACTACTTGGGATTGATAGGTTGTGGCCATTGTTATGTAGTCTTTACCTTATCTAGATTTGGTTATAGTCCTTCATTTGAAACTAAATGACCTAAATAGTTAATAGTTGGTTGAGCAAAAGAGCACTTGGCCTTCTTCACATAAAAAGAGTTGTCCCTTAAACATTATAGTGCTATATCCAAATGTACTAATTGATCTTCCATAGTTTTACTATATATAAGGATATCATCAAAGAACACAATGATAGATTTCCTTAAGTAGTCCCTAAATATATTGTTCACAATAGATTGGAAAACAGCTAGTGCATTTAGAGGACTAAATGGCATTACTAAGAATTTGTAATCATGGGTCTTAAAAGTAGTTTTATGAATGTCAAATAGGTACATACAAATTTGATGATACCTAACATACAAATCCATCTTAAAAAAAAAAAAAACTGCAATTCCCCCTAGCTCATCAAGTAATTCATCAATAATGGGAATAGGAAATTTCTTCAATATAATTGCTTGATTAAAAGCTTTGTAATCCATGCAAAAACACTAAGATCTATCCTTTTTCTTAATTAGCAAAACAAGTGAAGAAAAATAACTTATGCTTAGTCGTATCATACCACTTTCTAACATTTCTTTCGCCAACTTTTCTATTTCTCCCTTTTGAAAATGAGAATACCTATAAGGGCTAACATTGATAGCTTGCTTCACGTCTTTCAAATGAATGTAGGGTTAAACCTCACATAATGGTGGCAAGGATGGAGTTGCGAATAAATCTAGAAATATACCTAATAATGCTTCAACTGCATTGTTGTAGGTAGTATCCATGGATGAATACTCTATTTGTGCTACTAAGTAATACAAACATGCCACATTATCCAACGGTACTATTATTTCAAATAAATTAGTTTTATTTATTATGATTGACAAATTATTACGATACAACAATTTATATCAGTAGAACAAGGATAAAGAATTCTATAAATAGAGTTATTCATACATTACTTTATTTTGTAGCTTACAGAGTTGATTATGCTCAATCTCCTTAATCCCTAAATGTTTATTACCCTGTAACTCCGCTTTCTAATTATGCACAACAAAACTCATGGTAAGCTTAATATAATCCATAGTTATTAGACCCAAAGTGGTTAGTCACTCCAAGAACCAATTCCATACCTTAAATTTATAAGACATTAAAATCTACTACTGTAAACCCTAGGAAAACAGTAGCTGAACCCTAACTCAAGTTCGAGTATCCTAAACTGTACAATAAGTCAACAAGGCTAGTAACAAATAAAAGATTACGAAGTTTAATAAATCAAATATAACACTGATAACAAAACCCTAGGAATTGATCGAAAACCTCAATCGCGTATTAAAACCCTAAAACTGATTTATGCACCATTGATCAAAATTGAACCCGAATTTGTTCGAAACCCTAAAATTATAAATACAAACCTATAAAATAGTTAAATATTACTCAATAGTGATAAAATTATAGTCAATTGTAATTTTCGACTAAAACGTCTATTTGCGTAAAATTATAACGAAATCGCTATAATAACTTGTAAAAATTATAATTGTAACGGGTACCAATTAAATTGATAAATTTTCACAAAAATTTTAAAATTAATTTACAATGAGAATTATTATAATTTATATGTTTCGAAACATTACATATATTTATTATTAATTTTTATTTTCCTTCTCTTTCATTTTCATTTTATCTCTTTTCTCTCTTTTCTCATTCTCTTTATTTCTCACATTCTGGAAATGAAATCCAAACCAGCAGCCCACATAAGGAATTGCATTTGCCATGTGTTAAGTTATAATTAAACTATCCCATCTTCATTAATTCACAAGATTAGGATAAGATTTATTTGTTTTTCTTTATTTTCCTAAACTTGCTAATTACTGCATATAAAAGCAAGAAACAAAGTCTAGAATTTTTTTAACCGAAACCTAGAAGCAAAAAAAAAACGTGAAGAGGAAAAACTAAAAAGAAGGAAGAAAAAGAAGAAGGAAAGAAGAAGGAAAAGAAGAAAAGAAATTAAGCTAAAAATCTCAAAAATAAGAAAATATACTCAAAATAATAAAAATATCAAATATATGATTTAAATAATTATTAAAACATAAATATGTTAAGAAAAATGAAAATTAATATTTTATGTAATAATTTTTATGATATTTTTATATCACAATTTAAATTACAAGTCACAACGTCCAAAACGGATCTTGTTACGAGAAAATACGTTCAAAAACGATCAAAATGGACTATAAGTTCATAACGATCCGAGCCAAAACAAAAAAGTTACATGCGATTCGATAAAAAGGTCGAATTGACAATTTCACGTAACTAAGTGAAGTAGACCTTACAAATTAAAACACTAGTTAGCTTTAAATTCTCAAACTTATAAATTTCTATTATTCTCAAGTGATCTCGATATCGACCCTAAGCTGCCCCTAAACTACTACGACCCCTAAGCTAGCCATAACTGAGTAAGTTTTTCCTAATGATTCCATACTTATTTATGCTTGTAGTTAGTGAATATAAATTATGAATTATAAATGAATATGTATGGGATTGGGTTATGCTTGTGCATGATAATTGTTGTAAATAGTGAATTTACTTTAAATTTCAATAATATAATGTTTGTTGCATAATGATTGTTTGTAGCTTGAAATGATCACTGAATAAATAAGACTAAATTTTATTCGACTAGAAAAGTTAACTTAGATCATGCATAAATCATGCACTGCATAACCAATTTCAGCAATCACATTACACGGAGGTAGCGAGAGGCCATACGTGGGTTGATTATTGATTATTATTGATTTCGTACGGTACACACATGCGATATGACCTTACCCCGACCCGTGGGATGACTAGGCGTTAAAGGCGCCAACCGCCTAGCTAAGGGTTGAATCTAGAGGCCTTCGTTTAGGGGTGAATAAGGGCTACGTGAACCTACTCACAATCATATGTAGAACTTATTTTGATAAGGTTAGTAATGGATGTACCATTACATTTTAAATACGAAACACGAAGTTTCGTTATGAAATAAGTTCTAATATGATACCCAAATCTGACTATAACAATGAATCTCCAACCTTAACTTCGGAGGGCGTTAAATCTGAGTTGCATGCAGTACCTGGTCACCTGCATGTATTTGTTTAGCATACTGTTTGTCATGCATTCATTTGGTTGAACTTAATGTTGTATAATTTGATTTCTGTATGGTTGAGGGAAATTATTTCACTAAGCTAGTTAACTTATACCCTTATAGTCTTCTTTCGTAGGCCGACCTTTTTATGAAGTCAGGCTGTTGCATGCCCAAGGTTAGTTTTCTACACGGGGTCAATGAGAGAGTTGGATGAGATCGGAGAGTACTTCTGATAGTTTATAAACCTGAATATGTAATTATTATACTAGTTGAACTTAAGACATGTTTCAAACTTTGTATTTGTAAGCTTTTATACAAATAGACCATGTGTTATGTTTTTATAATATTATTATTTATTATGAAATGATATTACTTAAGCTTGTGCAGAGTTGTAGCAGTTGTAGCCTTGTGTATCATATAAAAGAGTCGTCGATTGTAAGGGAATTCAATCTGTAATCCTTTATACGATATATGGTGATTGTCACGACTAGCCCCTTCAAGTTGTGACAACTACAAATAACATTTGCTCCAGCTTAAGTAGAACTCCCTTACACAAAAATGTGCCTACATTTCAAACAAGCACAAAAAATTTTGGAATAGCTAAAATTGGCAATTTCAACTATTTAGCAACATTTGTTTGTATGAAATTGTGTAAACTCCCAGAGTCTACCAAAATATTCACCACATGGCCATGAATTAAACCCTGCGATCTCAAAGATTTAGGTGCTAAAACACTTAATATAGTATGGTAGCTAATTTCAACATTATCATTCTCATCTACTTCATGTATATTGTCATCCACAATATCAACATTATACTCCTCAAAATGCTCCTCTTTTTCTACTATATCCCCACAATCTTGTTCAATCATCATTAAAAACTTAGCTTTCTATAAGTGACCCTTATGAAACATCTCATCATAGTTATAACAAAGCCTTTTTTCTTTTCTTTTCGCAAGTTTAGTAGCAAACGCACTTTTCATAGGTAAATTTTTCTTAGGTAAGGAATTATTATATAGGCTTTTGGTTTCTAGTTTGGATGAGTAAAATTTGGTTTAAAAGAAAAGGTAGGTTTGGAATTTTATAAATTTGGTTTAGAGAAGTGTTGGTTGAGGTAAGAAAATTAAACATGATGTCGTAATTTGGTCTCATGAAGTTCAGTTATGCTCATTGCTTCTAACAATTAAGTTGGTTATGCTACTAGAACTTCATCCTGTAATATAGCGATTAACCTTGAAATAAAGCAACTTTTTAAAAAAATGATCTGACAACCCAATCACTCTATTAGAAAGAGCCTCAAATTCACTCTAATATTAAGCTATTTGCCAACTTCTTTGTAAACCAATTTTGCCAACTTCTCTTGAAAATCTTCATACATG
Organism: Lumnitzera racemosa; assembly: GCA_024138005.1. Classification (NCBI taxonomy): domain Eukaryota; kingdom Viridiplantae; phylum Streptophyta; class Magnoliopsida; order Myrtales; family Combretaceae; genus Lumnitzera; species Lumnitzera racemosa. The sequence goes on from JAMXBC010000002.1 coordinate 20,687,876, forward strand.
GAAGGTATAAACCATAGTTCCAAGGCATGAAGAAATGCAGGCCATGTAGAAAGCATTTCATTATTAGACTACTCTTGAAACCAATTAAGTACTTATCCTTCCATCATAAGAGAAGCCATTTTAAGCCTTTTAGGAACAGGGATTTCATGATAACCAAAGAATTAAATAACTTTGAATGTCCAAGATTTAGGATCTTAGCCTAAAAACTTAAGAAGATCAAGTTTAATATTCTAACTATACGAATGCGACTTCCCTACTTGATGAGAAGATGATGAAAAATTTGTATGCTAAGACTGTTGTAATGAATTTGTTTGATTCTCACAAAGCACTTTAAATGTTTGCATCATATTCTTTATGTTATCATTAATTTCTTTGATCATGTTTTCCATAATATCGGTTTTAGCAAAAACTTAGTCTAAACGAGATTCTAAAAAATGTACCGCTTCTTATAAGTTCGAAATGCTACGAGTATTGTTAGCTGTGGTTGAAATGAAGGAAAACATAAGACAAGAGCACCAATTGTTAGGCCTACTTAGCTAAGCCTATTATCTCAATTTCTTCAAGTATAACCTAAACTTTGTAGTATAACCACTCTTTATGTAAAATATCCTCTCCTCGTATCTAAATGTTTTTATCAGTCTTTTCAAGGTAATGTCTTCTTTGTTTCTCTCTCTCTAACTCTCTTTTGAATCCTTTACTGTTCTAAAGTAGGGTGTCAAAAGAAACCCTAATTATGATGAGTTAATATATGAATCTTTATGTCAAAATATAGATTTGTAGTCCCTAATGTTAGTTATGTGCTTTGATTTACTTCTTGTGTAGTGATTTGGATGAATTAATATAACCCTAAGCATTACTTTGTGTGAGGTGTGAATTAATGGAAAATTATCCATAAGATATCAAAGGAGGAGATGATGAAAAGAGGTGTTTTGCCAATCTTCAAGTATTAGCCAACTCTTAGCCTAAGGATCAAGTGTTTATAGGGTAAACAGCATCCCCTTTTTTTATTTCCTTTTACTATTTATATGTTCATCTTTTGTATAGTTTGTGGTTGCAACTGTATAAATTGTAATCACTAAAACTATTACAAGTCTATTACGATTCCTAACTATTTGTAACTCCTATTCAGTTGTAAAAGTAGATTTGTATATGTAACTCCTAATTTATCATGTTGTCATTCAGATGGTTTGGTCTTTGATAACTTCTCCTCATACGAGATCTATTATCTTCAAATATAACATTTTCTCATTAAGTTCTTTCTAAGTCCCAATACCCAACCTAAAACTCTTTTGGATTATAAAACTCTCCCCATAGTCCATCATAAAACCCTATGAATTGGATCACATAAGGTAATTATTGAGGTCGAGTGGATAATGACCTACCTAATATCGCTAAATTGATCAGGATGTTAAATAAGTAGAAGGTACTGCTAGGATCAATCAACTAAACTACCTAATATTGCATAACAATTCTATTTAATAGAGTGGGGTTCATTGACAAGCTTCTCCCTCTCTTTTAAGTATTTTTTATTTTGTTTCCAACTCATATATGTTTTAATTACATTATACATGGGTATAGGGTGTTTTACATTTTTTTTTTAGTATCTTATTTTTTTTTCCTATTATATGTCTTATTTGTATCTATTTGAATTATGAAATTTGAAAAACTATTTTTGTATTTAATTTTTTTCACTTCTTTTTAGCCTAAATTTTTCTACGTTTTTATTATTTTCCTTAATCTAATCATTATTAAATCATATCCATTAACACTCAACTAAGAATTAAGAAAATTTTAAGTTTTTAAATATCTTTTGAAAAATACTTGGAGTCACCACTGAATCATATGAAAACCAATTAGATAGATTGATTATAATTTAAACACTGAATCACATGAAAACCAATTTTGAAAAACGGTTTTTGAAAACCAAATATTGAGTATGTGAGCTAACCTATTAAACCCTAATTAGATACTACTTTTAATTTTCCGAACTTAAATTTATTTTCAAGATACCGATTCTAGCGTAAAAGAAATAAAAATAAAATTAACTCTACTTACGCAAAAAAAAAGAAGAAAAATAAAGCTTATTTACAAAGGGAAGATAAAAAAAAATTTCCCAATTTTAAGTCATTCTATAGGTGTTTACGTACTCTTTAATAGGAATCAAACTTTCTATAGTTGATTCCAAAAAAAAATTAATTTGTGAGTAAATTTTAATTTTAAAAACTAGATAATTTTATGTCTCTTAGTCATTTTATTTTATTTGGAGGAATATATCTAAAAAAAGTCACAATTTTTTAATATTTTGTTTTGAAAAATTATAAGAGGAAAAGTCATAATTTTGAAAAAGGGATAATTAAAATTTTATTCTTTTGAAAGATGATTTTTCTAGGTTATAAAACATTATTATTTTTTTTCCTACTATTTGTATATTTTTATTTTTGACCAAAAAAATGAATAAACAGACAAATATACATTTTCATTCATTCTTTCTTTTTTTTTTTCTTTTCTCTTCTTTTTTTTCTTTTTTTATTGTTTTTTTTATTACAATAGAATAAGACATTAAAGGGAAAAAAAAAAGAAAAGAAAAAAAAATAACATACAAATACAAACACACATAAATGCAAAATAGAAGGGAGTAGGACCAGGGTATATGCGTAGGTTAAATCCTAGGCGTTCGAGCGATCGAGTCAAGTCAAGTTAGCTAAAGATCCACAGGTCACAAACTGGGTCTTAAAGAAGAAGAAGATAAATAAAAGCAAAAAGCTTAATGCAAGTCGTTGCATACATTAAATTGAAAGGGAAAAGACGATCTTATAAGTTTTTATTGGAAATAGTAAGGGTAGAATTGGTGCCTCAATGTTTTGTGGCTGTTCAGTGGTGGTTCAAGTTTGGGTCAAAAATGGTTGGTAATGGTTGTTCTCAAGGATCATTCGAAAAGAAGCAAGATGTTAGGTTGGTGTTTCTAGCCACGATGAGTTCAACCGTCGTATCGATTTAGTGTCAAAACTACAGTATGATGGTGTTCACACGGTGGTCAAGGGTTTCAAAGTGGTTAATGTTGGTAGAGATAGCTATAGGGCATAATGGCTAATGGGAAAGAGTGGGTTTGAAAGCTTAAGGTATGGTGGTGCTACTAAGATCGATAAGTTAGCTTGATAAGAGGGATATATGAAGAAAAGAGTGAGAGTAGGTAGAGAGATAGAGTGGGTAAAGAGAGAAAGATCTTGGAGAAGCTTGTAGGTAGTATGGGATGAAGAGATTGATGTTTGGGATACTTGTTCTAGCTCCTATTTATAGTATTGGAGTTTGAATCAAAGATGGAATGTCAAAATAGCTATGAATTTTCTCATTAAAAGCATATAGTTTTGACTCAAATTAATGTGCAATTCGAATGTACAAACTCGTAATTGATGGTCAATATGTCTTTATCGGAGTTTGATCTTACTATTTGGATTGAATAGAAGCTTCGAAATTGCCTAGAATTGCTTAAGTCAACATGGAGCTTAGGTTACGGAATTAATTTTTCTCAAATTTTGGACTCAAAATTGGCCAGTAAATGAATGATCTGGATATGTTTTATGGATGGGATTAAATCTAAGCCATGCCTAGTACATGATTCTACCATTAATTTGGGTATAATCATGTGGAAATCATACCAAAAAGTGGCTCAAATGTAAGCCATTAAATTGAAGAAAAGGAAAAAAAATCTAGGGAATTCGAATGAGAGAGAAGGAATTAGATGGAAAGTGGGTGTGATCACATGCAGTGCAATTAACCACCCGTTGGGTGGACAAGGTCTTTTACCTAGTCCAACTCAATTTCTCTTTGTTTTTTTTAAGAAAAAAAAAACATATTGAAGTAAATAAAGAATAAATAAAATAAAATAAAAGTTATACTAGACCTACTAACAAAAAAATAACCTTCCTAGATTGGAGCTAAAATAAAATCACATACACAAGTGTTAAATAAACACACAATAAATAAAAATAAATAATTTTGAAATCGTGTCCAATGAAATGACCCTTTTCATGTGATCTAATGACCCTTTTCAAGTGAAAGACTTATGGCTTTTATTTTACCTATGGTTTTTGTTTTCCTAAAACAGTTGTTCCTAAAAGTTTTGTATTTTTCTTTCTTTTTTTAATTTTTTATTTTATTGAATTATGATCCTTTTTCCTTATTTTAAAAAAAAATAAATTATATAAGAATAAAATTAGAGTGTGTACAACTTTCAAACCTGATTTTTGGATGAATAAAACTTTTGGTATCTCACGATAATTATAAAGTGCCAAAGAAAACAAAATCCCAAAACTAGGAAGAGAAAGTGCATCTCTTCCGGCTCCCAGAAAACCAGGATTGGCCGTTAATAAAAGCCTCCCTACTGGTACATCTTCTTTGAGTAAACCAAAAAAACCATCTATGAGGTGTCAACTGGAGTAGTCCAACACCGACAATGTAATATCGCTTTTATTTAGTGGATCCGTGGAATAAGATTTTACGCAGTTCGTTTTGTTTTATGATTTTAATAAAGTAGTTATTTGGCTCCAATTCCTTACTTTTATCCCGGGAAAAAAAATTTCTAATTTAAACTTTCATTTTTGGTAGGCGGTTGGGTGAAGAACTCATGCAGAACCACAATTTATCAATAAATGGGTGGATCTTAGTGTTTTGCCCAATCGTTTCTAGAATATGTTAAGTGGCTACCAACAAAACAAAAGCTCAAGTAGCTTATCTTTAAACAAAGACAATGTAAACTACGCATGAATATGTTTTTGGATTAGGAGAGATAAAGGATAGGTGGTGGCATCAAAATCAAGGGAAAGCCATCGGTAGATCTATGGCAACTTTGAGAAGTTTTATGTGTTAGGTAGAATCTTTGTCTACCTCAGCTGACCCAAGGTATGCACTACCAACTTTCACTTTTAAACAACTCATGCGCAGAGCTACAACCATGGCCAACACGAGCACGGGTCCTTCACATCGATTCATTGGTCTGGTTCTTGCACCAGTGACACATACCATGGTAAATTTTTCTTTAAGTTAAATTTTAAATTGAAAATTAAAAATAAATGAAATTTTAAATTAAAAAATTGGAGTCTAAGATCCGTGTAGCGTTTAAAGGCCAAGGAGGAGTTTTTTTCCCCCACATCCTTACCAAAAGAAAGTCTCATTATTAAAAATGTGGGATAAAAAATACAGTGGTTGTAGAGAAAATCAAAACCTAAAAGCTAATTTCACATTACCAAGAATGAGATTTTTTTTTAGTAGAAATCTATGTATAGCAAACTAGAATACATTAAAAGTACATTTATTCCTTGTGTTGTCAACAATATATTAAATGCTATAAATTAGAATTTTTTGTTTCATATTCACATTAAATCAGTCTAAATTTTCAATGTTATTTAATTTTTCAATTTTTAATTTTAGTTTTTATTTTCTTTTACCTATTATTTTCTTTTTATCTTTTCTTAAGGGTCAATACCTATTAGGTTAGGCAAATCCAACTCAATGACCACTCTTACGACACATTCACTTCATGAAATGAGAATTTTATTCCCTCTTTATTCCTTATTACAATGTTCTTCATTTTTTGTCATGGAATCATAATTCCGTAGGAATCTCTATTACTTGATTTCAAGTAATAAGAAATTCTTAATTTAATTAAGGAATCATGATTCCTCATTACTATTGTCATCGCCACCACTACAACCGCCAGTACTACTGCCGCTACCATCGTAGCCACCATCACCATCACCACCACCTCCACCACCTCCACCACTGTTACTGCAGTTGCTAACACTACTATCGCTCCTACTATCGTCATCATAACCACCGTAACTACCGCTACCATTACCCCCATCAACCATCAACCATCAACCATCACCACTACTACAGCCACAACCATTGCTATCGCTATCGCTACTACCGCCGCTACTGTTGCCGCCATCCCGCAGATAATTTAGTCATTAAAGTTATGTTATATGTCTATTTTTAAATTACTTATAAATTCAACTAAATAAAATAATATGTATTACACCCTTATTTCATTCCTTATGGAATTCCAATTCCATTCTATTTTATTAAGTGAATGAGCCATTAGAGTTTTCATCCCAATGGGTCCTTAAATAAGTTAAAATTGTCGAAGCAAGTTTGGTTTTATTTTTAGACCCGATGCTCCTGTTATGATACGAGTCTCTAGTTCCAACCTACACTACACCTAAGTCTAACCATGCACTAAGAATCTATTAATGAGGTTAGACTTTTTCTAAATTCCGCTTAAGTAAGCGAAGAAGAAGGAAACATATTGTGTATAAAATCCAATTATTATGACTCAAATATGTCATTTATATGATTACAAATTAGACTTTTCCTACCATTAGGGGTCATATATAATCTACTAAGTATGGATAAGTGGGTATAGTACGAGATCTCACCTATACTTTACCTTATAGGTACTGATTTTTAAGTTTTTATACTTGAAATATATCGTGTAGTACTTTGGAATCACCTTATACTATGTATAAAACTGCGTAAGCAGGTTAAGTGAGACAACCCATTCTACATTGGCCCATAAGTTAAATGGGTTAGCCCCCTTTATCTTACTTGCAAATGTAGGTTAGAAATTTCAACCCCACCTACCCTATCATGGGTTGATAGGTTAAGTGGTCCAACCAACCAACCAACAATACTCTAAGGTTTTTTTATATATAAACGTAATATTTTCAAATATTTAGTAAACTTATATATAATTATTATCAATACACCATCTCTTATTTATTCTTTACATTGCTATTAAGCTAAAAAAGCTTGTAAATCACAAAAAAAATTCTTGCATCGTGGACTTTTTCCTTTTCTATTAATTATCAATCTACATTTACTAAGTAGTTTTGGTTGTCTAATGATATCATTTTACAGGAATAAATGCATAAATTTAACATAGCAAAATAATAATAACAATAATAATAATAATAAATGAGTACATAGATTTATACCTAAGGCATGCAATTGCCTTTTTACATGAAAATTTCAAATTGCAATGAACTTTAAAGAGAAGAAGAAAAAAAGTAATATTTAATAATAAATTATCACATCAATATGTCAACAATAACGACAATTCACAATTCAGTTAATTGTTTAGATTAAAAAATTATGCGAAATCTTCCAACAACATTATTGGTTTCTTTCTTCTTTCTCTCTCTCTCCTTTTTTTCATTTTAGACATACTTAAAATATTAATATTATTAGCTATTACTTATTATTATTACTTATAACACTAAGTAGCTAGTTAAGAAGTAAAGTAACATGTCACTTACATGAAGTAAACTATAATTTAACTTAAACTTTCTTTCTTTCTTTTTTTTTTTTTTTTGGGTTAATGCGGCCCAACCCGTCTTGCAATGGGTTAGCCTATTTTGACTCATGGGTTAAAAAAATCCATATTTAAGCAAGTTAAAAATTTTTAACTCAACCCACATTTTTTGCGAGTTAAGTGGGTCGGCCCGCATCACCTACCCTTCTTGAACAACTCTAACCGTATACCCTATAGATTTAACAAAGTATAAGATATCTTGTGAAACCTATATTTTTTTTCTTTATCTTCATTCAAAATTTGATATTGGACGCATAATTAATATTAAAATTATAACCACACTATCACTAGACCCACTAATAATAATTTGTACAGCTACAACATATTTTAAATTGAGATAAAATTAAACTTTCGTAAATAAAATAGAGAATATTTCTATAGTTGAAAATGTTCGAATCCTTGATTACGTCATCCTTAAATTTCTTTTTTTTTTTTATTTACAAATCATTCAAATAAAATTTTTTATCAAACCATAAGATTATCATACATTAAATAAAAAAGTCATGTGCATGTAATTCCATTATAATAAATGTTAGATAATAAATTGGGAACCAATATATTTTTAAAACCTTCCTAGATTGAAGTTAGTAAAAGAGGAAGAAGACGGTTAAGGAAAAAAAGGTAATAAAAGAAGGGAGAGATTTTTACCAATAGGAGAAAGAGAAAGAGAAGGAGAAGGAAGAGGAGAATAAGGGACTATATAGTATAAGGCTTTATTATGAGTTAAATTTTTATTGTTATTTTTTTTTTAAGATTAAAAAAAATAGGAATAGTATTAATTTTTTATTTATTAATATCATTTAATTATTATTACATAGTAAATATAAGGTACTGTAAATATAAATATTAGAGTATAAGCTCCTAAGCAGGATAAGGTGCCTTGATTTCTTATCCATATTCCATCTTGTGAGAGCAAGTTCATAGAAATTATTACCTAGAATCTACCATGTATACCTCATTACACACCTAAAGTCTATTCGGTGGAGCAAAGTCTAAGTGCATACCTTATATAATAAGGCTACCCACTCATTCTTACCATAAAGCATAAGTAAAAGAAAATTCGATTGATCAAGAGGTTGAATCAAGGATGCAATCGAGGACAAGTCTAAGACAAATTTTATAAAACTCTAAGTTGCCAATATAGTGTTTAGTATTTCTCAAAACCCTAATAAAAATCCTTATTCTTATTACTAAAACTTGCCCTTATAAGGCTTTAGGTTTCCTAAGACTCTATAAAGTTTTTTCTTCTAATACTAAAATCCGCCTCTAAAGTTATTATGAACACAATATTCAAATCACCCCATCATGATTACATAAAATACTTTATTTTACTTTTAATTTTTAAGTTGTTGTTTATATATTCTTAAATGAATTATAGAAACAAATGCTTAATATACATGTTAATTTTCTTAATAAAAAAATTATAAGTAAAATCAATAAAATAATCCATTATTTCTTGCTTGGTTGGTTTCTCATCGGATTTTTCTTTCTAAGTCCTAAAATCCAATCCCAAATCCTGTAAGATTTTTAACCATCTTCTGAAGCCCAATCCGACAACAACCTATTTGATTGTATCCTAGGTTAAATAAGCATAAGAAACTGCGGAGAGGTAAAAATCGATTGAGCCACCTCAAGTTCCACCAATGATCCAATCAGATTCATTGGGATCCCTTGATCAGCTTCTCTCGTTCTTTTTTTTTTTATTCTTTTTCTTTTTTTTCTTTTATTATGTTCATTTTTGCTTTAACTCATATATGTTTCAATCATAGTGTATACAACTATTATTTTTTTTAATCTTTTTTTAATCATCTTATCCGTGTATTATTTTATCTAATATATGTCTAGATTGTGACTATTTAAAATATGACATCTAAAAAATTTATCTTATCTATATCTATGTTGTTTCATTCCAAACCTTATATCTAAATGAGTTACTTCTTTTATATCTTATCATAATAATTGTAAAGCAAGAGTTAAAAAGTGACAATTCATGTATTTTCAAGAAAAAAAAATTAAATCCAATTTATAATAAAAATTATTCAATTAATTAGTAAAATTAATAAAATAAGGTTAAATAAGTCTAGTTTGATTTGTTAAATATAAGCAGATATAAAGTGGACATGATATAACGGCCCATATGTACTTCACTTTTAGGTACCAATCAACTTAAATTTTATAGCTGGAGTGAGTCTATCATGTGTTACGTAGTTACTATCTAGGAACCAATACCAAATTAAACATATGGGTACAAGATAACCCGAAAACATGCTTTCATTTTTATCACAATATAATAAATTTTTATTTTAAACAAGTTACTCAACAACCTGTAAATCTTCTTGCGCATCTACAATAAGAACATTTATCAACTAGGTAATCTTCAATAATTTTTTTTTTTTTTTTTGGAATTTAAGCATATATTTTTCAATCACATACTTTTCATGAAGACATACATCATAAACCTAATAATATAATTCCAAAAGATTTATCATAGAATATTATGACAAAATTACAATCTATCATGAATTCTTAATAATTATCTATCTTATGATTTTTCGATTAAAAGCGTCGCGGAGGAGATATGAATTATTAAGAAGATCCATATTTACAGGGCATCAAAATAAAATCCTAATCAATATAATGAATGGAGGTACTGATCTACGAAACCATTGAACTTTGATATTTCAAGTATTTTGTGGCAATAAAAGTGATAATTTAAGAGCCTGTTGCAAAATAAGAAGTCTTATTTATGAAAATGAGTGATTATAAATCATTCTAAACTTAACGAAGAGTTAGAAAACTTAATTATATCATTGTGAATTAAAAAAAATTACTGGCTCAAAAAAATCAAATTGATTCCATATTTAATATTTCAATAGGATTTACACTAAGGCCATGAAAATATGGCGATAATTTTTCTTATTTCTCTGGGATAAGAAATTCTAGTAAAAATATATAAAAAAAAAAGAGTAAGCTAATATATTTAAAGATAGGTGAGTGATGGATATTTGAAATCATTAGAAAGAAAAGATTGAATCATAAATAATAATGAGGAAATATGGAAAAGAAAACTAAGCTGATATTAGCATATAATCGACATTAATCAAACCACTGTTAAAAAAATATTAAAAAAGAGAGAGAGGAATGAATCGTGTATGCTTTAGGGATTTGTAATAATGGGTTTTGGCCTGAGAATTTAATAAGTTAAAACTATTATATCTTTTCATGTTTGTAGAAAGTTAAATATATATTGAGTTAAATCCATTATTTATTTAGCCTTAATTCCATAAACCAATTCAGGGTTCAAAAAGTCTAACCCATAATTAGGATAACTTAGGGAGATTATTGGACTAATTCTTTTGCTTTCAACTTCTCTAAGTAGGCTCACCATCAATAAGGTAGGCTACTTGTCATGAGACCATAGTAAGCTCATCTAAAATGAATGAGTTTAATTGTGTTCATTGATCATATACATAATATGATGGATGTCATCAAACATAAAAGTCTATAAATATGAATAAATAAACTAGTCTTCTCATTAGAGACCTCTCAAGAGCTATAAAAATTAGAGAATAGTATTATCCTATGAACTATCCATTCCCAAAAATCAAAATAATGCTCAACCGAGAAATGTGTCAATACTCAAAGGATATGGAGATATTTCTACATGTCTGAATTGGTTTCAAAAAATTGAAAGTAAAATCTACACTGTAAGCTTCACTATTGTAATATTCTAACTCATTCTATGTTTTCTAGGGCTTGTTCGAAAAATTTACTCTTTAAAAACCTATAGAATATAATGGCCAATCGTTATTGAAAAATATGTTTCTTCTTGTTACATGGGAAAGCCTTCATATAGACAAAGATATTTAGATCCTGAGCTAATTTTTACTAGAATAAATACTAAAATGGTTACATTTAAAAATTTAAATGGTGTTAAAATAAACCAAAAGCAGTTGAAGACCTATTAAAGGCTATTGAAAACAGTTATCATGCAGTCAAAAACTATTAAAACTATTAGTAGTTGTTAATTATATGTGATAGTTTTATAGCCATGACGGTTTCTTTATCACTTTCAAGCTATGATATAACAATTTCCTCCTCTTCATAAAATACAGCCTTAATCCTCAAGATTGAAGGAAAAACTCGCCAAATATCAAATATCTATGGACCTTCATGAGAAATTTGATGATCTTGTACTCCATGTTTTATCCATGATATTCTTGAAAAATGGACTATGAGTCCAAGTCCCATAAAAATTATCGAACGTCAAAATGTAGAAAGCCCGTTGGTCATGTTTCTAGAAATGTGTATGGTGTGGTAATGATGACCATGGGACTTTTGGAGTGTTGACAATAATTTGCCAATTTTTACTGAGATCTTGCTATTTCATATTCATGACTGGGCTTAGATTTTTCTCTTCTCACGGAAGCATTTCTTAATCTTCATCTTGCACGAACCAATCACCTCATTTCCATGGCCAATACATGATATCTTCTTTAAGTTGTTGCTATGTCTTATCGCCTTCTTCGATATGTTTGCATTTGTCGTTTTTTTCTTAGCTGGTGTTTCAGCTGATGCAAGTTCCTTCATCGCAACCACACCATCGATTGGCTCATCGACAACGGGTTCTTGGATCGTCAAATCAAGGATTGGTTATACGATTTCTTGTTCATTGTTGGAATGGTTTGCTTCAAGGTATTTTGCACTAGGCACAATTGATACGCTTCAAATCTTTTTTCATGTGAGAAAAAATTAGATTCCCCCACCACGGTTGATCGACTCAAATAACAAGACGAGACTACTTAATTGTTGCACTCATAGCTCACTAAAAGTCTAGTTGGCTTGTTCGAGGAAGCCACTCTCCATCTCCGAAAGATAGAGGCCAAGCGTTACTCAAAAAGTATATCTCCTTCTTTGTTTTCTTTATGATACATGAGAAAAGCCTTATATAGACAAAGACAATTGAATCCTAATTGTTAATTACCATTAGAATGGTTATAGTTAAATATTTAAAATGTTATAAAAATTGTCTAAATGCAATCAAAGACTTATTAAAAGCTATTAATGACAGTAAAATTACATACGAAAACTGTTAAAACTATTAAAAGCGGTCAACAATGTGTGAGAATTTTGTAGCCAGGTTTCTTTGTCTCCCTTTAAGGCTATGATGTAACAATTGCCCATTCCCAATATATCTGACTGTGCAATGTATAGCGGGTTTTAAACTTCAGTTGGGTTACCGCTGGCCCCTCATACGATAAAGAGTCATAAATGAAAAAAATATAACATAAAAGAGTATTACATTGACATGTGAAATGGGTAATTTAAAAGTTATGTATATATGGCTCATTAAAGACAAAATCGTCACCATTTTCCCGCTTAATTTAATAATGTAATAAAATTATTTCTATATAATAAATTATAATGCCCTAAAAGGTTGTATATAAATCAATCGTAAAGCTACCATGTCTACTAAATATCTATCACATAATAATCGTCTCATGAGTTAGAGGTCACAAGACTATTTAATTATGTGGTCATTACACCTAGTCATACCATATAAAGATAATCACAAAATCTAATGATTTACGGCTTTTCAAGTTGTACAGAGTCTGTACCTCGTACCAAAATGTAAAATAGAATGTCTATAATGTACAATACGGAGATACAATCCTACTTGAGTAACTATAAGTTAGATCTCTAGCTCTGACAAAATTCATACATAGTAATGCATAACTTCTATTAAGGTCATACGTCTTAATACTATTAGTTTGGAATAAGGTAACTTTTATTAATGCAGAGTCCTAGCCTATCCTCTCCTTCTAAAGTTTTAATATGCGAAAATATTCTACTTATAAAGTTGTGGTAAAAAAAAAAAAGAAAAAATCAACCTATAAAAAGGTAAACTCTATCATCATAGCTTAGTAACATGGGTAAACTATCATTATCACATGTAAATGCAATAATACATAAGTTATCAACCATATGCTTTATGTAAACAATCGCATGAGTACAAACATATGATAACCAACATGAAGTTACGGATATAACCCCAACATACGCTTAGAACTACACAACATAATACAAGCCTCAATGGTAGCTAGGACCTCAATTTTTAGAAACTCGTAATATTTCCTATGTTACTTAGTTTGCTAATGGCAGAGTAAGGTTAATCCCAACCTCACAACGATACTATATAGTAGTGATGGCCTTCAAAAATATAAGATTTCTTACAATGCTGGTCAATCTTCATTTTAAAACTCGAGTGGTTAATTAAGCCAATGTAGTGTGATCAATCAATATATTGGAGACACTAAATATGTGAAATGATAATATTCAAACATGCAAAACCATTATAGCCACGATTCATACGATTTGAGAAACATCAATTTGACAACTATAAGTTTAAGTTACTTCATTTGTACAAACTAACTCTACTAGCTAACAATGTCTTTGTTTTGGTAGAAGAAACTTAATTCTATGTAGAAGGAAGATGAATTGCATCTAGAAGGAATAACAAGGTAAAATAGAACCAAAAACAATTATGTATAGTAGGAAGAACAAGTTCTATACGAAAACAAGAATAATATTGTATAGAAGAAAGAATAAATTCTAAAAGAAGCAAGAACAATTATATATAAAAAGAAGAACAGGTTTTATATAAAAGCAAGATCAAATTCATACAAGAAGGGAAAATAAGTTTTAAATGAATGTAGGGTCAACTCAATATAAAAGAAAGAACAAGTTTTGTTTAGAAGTAAGATCAACTCTATATAAGGGAAAGAACAAGTTCTATACAAAAGAGAGAATAATTCTATATAGAAGAGAATGTTTTATGTAAAAGTAAGAAGAATTGACCTCAATTTCATACAATTTCACATCACAATCCACATACTTCATCAATTTCTCATTTTGATTAATTTCATCAACTTCATAATTTATGGATATCAAGTACAACGAATGTAGTAATTCATAGAATTGTCTAACTTACCTTGGCAACATTGTGCCCCAATTGAAGTAATCTATGGATACTTCACTATTTACCCAAGGGTAGCAATATACTTGAAGTAGGTTCAAACTAAAAGTTGCATTCTATTCTTAACTATTTTCTATTCTAACTTATATTATGATTTATAATGCGTACATCTTTCTTGTTTTCAATACATTTTGAATGTAATGATAATAATTATGAAATGTATTACACTTATATGATATAAATAGCAAAATAAAAAGCAATTAAATGGACAAAATTGCAATTAACAGATATGTAATACTAAAGAATATGAAGTTTATAGATTTTCTTTGCATTTTCACATGTAAATCTCTATTGAAAATGCAATTAAATTTATTCTTATCATTCATGAACTTAATTATGATGATTTATGTATTTACAAGCTTATATCTATGTACGTAAGTACATATGCTTGTTGCTTAAGAACTTAAGGGAGGAACATGCTTATGATTATCAATTAATTATATCAGAGATTTAAATTAACTAGGATAATAAACTAATTATGATTGAGGATTTGGACAAACAAAGGAAAATTAGTAGGAATGATTAGGAGTTTGCTAAAGAGTTGTATGTATGGAATAGTCCAAGCATGAAAAATTGCAACCCAAGTTAACTTAAATTTCTTAAGCTAAGCTATCAAGAAAATTGAAAAGAGAATTTTGTCATTCTAGATGATGACAAAGAAGACTCGAGGACTTAAAGGTATAAATGAGTATATGACCATGAGGAGCTATACATGTGGTCAAAAAATCAATGCTTCATTTGATGACTTTCAGAAATGATATTTGAAGAAATCCATTAACCTTAGAGATCAAAATCCATCTTGAAGTAAGTACTCCTTGAAATATTTATGGAGATGATTTAGTACTAAAATGAAAAGGGGACAAAGGATCATGTTAAATGAAATTGAATAAGAATATCACTTGATGCTAAAGATAACTAAACAATGTCCTTAGGATTTAATTCAAATTTTGAGTAACTTGACTGAGTATGTTAAGTCTTAGTAAGCTTTTATCACTACTTATTCATGCCTTTAAGTCTACCCTCTTCATTTTGATCTCCTTACTAATATCTATACAGGGAAGTTTCCCCTTTCTTCGACGTCTTTGATTTTATCAATGTTTCCCTATCTTGACTTTAACTACACTAAAGAGAGACACAATAGGAACTTAAAGATAAAGTATCTCAAGTGTTTCCCTCATCAAGAAAATTTTAAGGAAAAAATTTACTATTAGGTGTAAGCCCTAAAGATAAGCTAAATAACCGTAGGATCATACTTTGTACACAAAGTTTAGGACGATTGGTTAAAAGATCCGATCAAACCTAAATTATAAACTATAGTCATAAATATTAGTAAAAATGACCCCGTAAACTTGAATTTAGAAAATAAGTAAAAAAATAAGAGATTATAAAATTTTTAAATTTTAAGTATATTACTTGTTAATTATCGAAAAAATGAAAAGTGCAATCTAATAACTAACGAATTACTAGAAATAAATTATATGTATACTAAAAATCATAAAATGAACTAAATAATAATTAAGAATATTTACTTATACTCTACATGTATTTACGTATAGATAAAAAATATACGAAATTACCTAAATTGCCCAAAATTAGCTAAAAATTTGCTAAATAATTAAAGAAAATTATAAAAAAAATTAAGAAAAAATAAAAAAAATCAAGGAAAGGGGCAAAAAACCAAATCAAGTCATGGCAGCAAGGTAAGTAAGAAACAAAAATTAACCAATCAAAAACAAACAACACAAAAGATAAATTGGAAAAGATATGTGCATTATCTTGTCTAATTAATATATAATAATTTCGTTAAAGCCCTATAAATAGCAAGAAAATTTAAAAAACTCATTTGGATAGTTAGAAGCTTAAGAAAATTGGGAAAAGTTGAAAACAAGAGAGAAAATTAGGGTTTGGAAAATTTTTTCTACAATCTGTATAGTAAGAACTTCTAAACCAAACCCATACACCACCACTACCTGGATCTGACCTACCACCACTGCCCTACTCCAAACCCACCGCCTGGACCAGCCGATACACCTAAACTGGTGTTGAAGGCCAAAAAGCCATTGAATCAGGTGAATCTCACATCTTCTCTAATTTTGTAAAATTTCTTAAAATTATTTATTTTTCCCAAAAAATTATGAAATTTATTATTCTAAGGTTTTATTGTATGTAAATTTAAGAAAAAATAGTTATTAAGTTTAAGCACATCTGTACATATAGGATTCTTAAGAAATTAGATAAAACTAAATATAATTAGAATTAGAAATAAATAGGCTTAGGAGTATAGTTTGGAGTTCAAATTTTTTCTGTAGAATACTTAAGTGATATAGAACAGTGCTATGAAGGCATTTTTTTTAAATTAATTTTCAAAATTTTTAAGTAATTTTTTAGCTCTAAAATGATTTTAAAAAGGGTAATTTTTGGTTAATTAGGTAATTAAATGATTAGTTACTGATTCAACAGGTAATTAGATGTTTAAAGATGTTAATATCTAATATGGAAACATAATCCTAACATTTGGAGTGTTAATTGTAATTAATATGGGGATTATGTAATAGTTATAGGAAATTTAATAATATGTGAATTTGGGATTTTAATAAATAGAAAATAATAGGTTAATTTAGATAATATAATAATAAAATCAATACATAATAAATCTGGTACAAAAATTAATTTTAGGTAATTGGATAAAAAATATAAGATTTCCTCACATCGAGAGTAAATCCAGTACCCCAACTAAGATTAGAACATACCGAATATATTAGAATACTAAATTAAGACCCAGTGTGATATTAGAATACTCGAGCTTAATGTGATTAATTTCCCATTAAGATTCGAGTGTATTTAGGATTCCTCGTAGTTAAAGACAATGTAGAATCAAAACGGGAATATAATTTAGAAACCGAACCCCGAACTAAGGTAAAGCGAATCATTAATAAATAATAGGTATACATAGAGAAGTGAGTTAAATTATAACTTAGAATATGTATCATCAAAGTATAAGTACTAAAAGACGTATTTATATTATAGGATACTTAGAGACGAACCGACCTGCAATTAAGTGATTGGGCGACCAAGAATTCCAAATAAATTGGGTTATTACTTCACTATATTGGAGTACTATTTTAGGGTACTCAAAGACTTAGAATTGTGTATGATTATGATTGTAAGTAGTTTATGCATGTGTTTGTGTATCTGAATTCGTGTTGAAATTTTTGTTGTGATTAATTGTTTATTATGACTAGATTGGTATGAAATTTTCTGAACACCCTAAATGGAACTTAATCTTAATCAACTCTAATGCCCTAAATTATCATGCATCGCAACCCTTTAGGGGATTATTAGGATTCTCCAACCAAACACCGACACCTTGGAAAAAGATAGCGCTGGATAGCAAATTAGTCTTTTTCTCATTGTTAATCGAACTAAGTGACGGGAGAAGAGGTCGCAGTGAGGATGAGGGCATTAGTTCGTAAGATAGTCTTAGGAACAATAGTATCTCCATTGCATAACCCTGGGTTTGATTATAAGCTGTTACATAATATGAAAACTCCTCAACTTGGATTAGAGTGGGTGAAATTTCTCTGATTTCGCAATGGACCGGACTACATTATCTGATGACACTTGCTTGTTGCATTGCATGAAAATAATTGCTTGATAATCTTTTTTGTATTTGTATTTGTATTTGTTTTTGTATACATTCATGAGTCTCTAATTCAACTTACTAAGCTGTAATTACTCATACCCGTATAGACCCTTTTGCAAGTCCTAATCTCTAAATATTCCAAGTAATATGCCGCCTTACAACTATCCAAAGGTCAGTTTTTTTGAAACCCAGGGTGTAAAGATCAATTTGCCTAGTAGTTAATATATATCTAGAGTCTCCTTAGTAACTTAAGACCGATAGTTAATATGTAAATTAGCTAACTATTACATTTGATGTAGAATTTCCTGGGAAATTCTGTAGAATGCAAATGTAATTATATATGTTGACCTAAAGTTCTTGATAATTACTGTAAGTTTAGCTAAATTCTTAATTGGACTGTTTACTTCAAAGAGATGAGTTGTTGACACCTTGTATAGATCATGTTTATGGTAGGTACTATGAAGTTAGTTACTATCATAGAATGATTTATACGGCGGGACTGTTATGACTCTGTGGTTTTGAGGCATAATATTAGGCAAGGATGAAATACTTCAAATAGTGTCATTTTGTTTTTAATTTATTTTTATAAAGGGAAAAGTATAAAAAAAATCCTTAATGTTTACCTATATATACAAATCAGTCCTTAACCTTTTATTTAATCCATTTTAGTCCTCAACGTTTTCATAAATTTATAAAAAAAAGTCCTTCCGTTAGTTTTTCCGTTATATGTAGACACGTTGAGGACTAAAATAGACTAAATAAAAAAGGTTAAGTGCTAATTTGCATATACAAGTAAACATTAAGAACCAATTTATATATACAAGTAAACATTAGAGATTATTTTATACTTATATAGATTAATTATATGCTAAAACATATCCACGGTAACGAAAAATTTAACAAAATTAATAGAATGACTTATTTGATATGACTTGAAGAAATTGAGAACTAAAATGAACTAATTCATAAAAACATGAAACACAAAAGACTTTTTTGTACTTCTCCCTTCTATAAAAGGATTGAAACTATAATTTATTCTGCAAAACCCCCCACAGACCTAATAAGAGCAATATAAAGTCTCTCCTTTCTCCTCCTAATCAGTACCACCAACATCCCTTCTCTTTTGTCATCGTACAAGTTTTTCTAACAAATTATAAAGCAAAAATATTTTAAATATGGATAGATTATTGATCATTGCAATAACAAAATTTAACTCTAGTTATATACCATTTTTGGTTCAAGGAAATCAAAAAGGATAAAAGTAGGTGTATGATGGAATTCACAAAGGTAGATATGTAGCTAGGAGGATTCTATAATTTTATTACATTAGCAACAAGGTAAGAACCCTAAACAATGAACCCAATTGGGATTTCCTCTAAAATTAGGGCTAAATCATTCTTTAGGTATGCATAATAAACTTGGAGAAAATAGAACCTTCAAATTTAGATTTAAATAATAATATTATTGATTTCAAACTCACTAGAATAACATTTGTTGAGATTGTAGAAATGTAGGATAAATCATAGAATATGGTGATATTATTAGAGAAAGTTTAAGTAGAATTATTAAATTTTTCATTTTACTATTATTTTGATGATTATAGGATTGATAAAGTGATGGGGAATGAATTTCACAGTTAGGGACTCAATTCATGATATAAGTAGAGTCTCTAATAAGTAGAGTTGAAAAAGCAAGCATAAAGATAACATATATCGATCGTAATGAGAAGGAATCAACCAAATAGTAAATTCAACCATCAATCAACTACACTAGGGATTTGGAAAAGCAATCAATCGAATTTAAAAATTGGACAACAACTTTATCTAGTATAGGGATCTAGTCCACCTAATATTCTCTATAGCCAACAAGCTATTTTGAGCATTCAGAGTTACGAGCACTAACCTCTTGGTATCAATTAAGGTATTAATTGATTGTTGTTGCATAATTATAGGATTTCCTTCAAAGTTGAATTATATTATTGGTCAGCTAAACCTAAGTATGCTGATTATTGTTGTTTGTGGCATATGTATACAACATTAGATAAAACAATCTAATAAGTACCCAACAAAAGCTTGTTTATTATTTGCACTTCCACTAAGGTTGTAACCATTAAAATAGATAGATCATGAACAAGGTTTTCACCACCTATTAGGGATCGAGCATTTAGAATGAAGTGAATGGTAGTTTAGGCACTAAATTAGCATGTATCTATATGTAGGCCATTGATATGATTAATTATTCTAACATGGGTTAAGTTTTCTAAAGCAACATTACTATTAAGACATGTAGTGTTACAGGAAGCTACTATAGTCAATAATCATCAACTAATTATTTAGTGGTTGCTATGAGTTGTAGTCCTACTATGAGACAATTTAACACTAACGATCAAATGATTTGATATAATTCTTAGACTCTCGAGATCTATGCATCTAATCTTAGGCATCGAGTTTGTCTATGCTTGCTTTCTCCTACCTAAACAAGATAACTAATAGGGCATGTGTATCCTAATTAGATTGTATGTACATTGGTACATCTGTTTAGGTATGCATATGGCTTGTCATATGTATGTCTTTACACACAATTCCTCACTATTAGGCATCACAACATATCAAGTTTGAGATATGTGATTTTGTGTACAAAAGATACAAAAGAAATTGACATCTATGACTACCTAAGAAATGACCTTCCTTAAAAGAGAGTGGAGAATGACAATTGTGTATCTTATAACTTCAAGCCATGAAAGAATTTAGTTTACAATTATGAGAACAATTAAATTTAAATTAAGTTGAACTTTGGAGACTTTTTTTAGTGGATTAAGAGTTTAGGATTTTCCTTTTAATTTGACTAATTAAGGCGATCATTGAATATTGAGGACAAAACTATCATACTATAAGAAGAAAATATATGATTTACTATATATATTGCAGATTGTTGTAGCAATTTTTTCAACCAAGTATAAAAATATGCAGCGGATTGATCATGTTTTTCAGATTCAAGGTGTAACATATTCCTTTCTTACAAATTGCATTTGGTCTATAGAATATATATCTCATGAGATATCAATTCTGCTGAATAAGAGAGTGCAACTCCTTTCTATGATCAAAGGAATATCTATTATTTGGTTTTTCCCTTATATCAAACCATAGCTCAACATTTGATTCCATTTCATCCATTCAATGTGCCAAATCAACAATAGATAGAGAAAAAACAATGAAATTTATCTTTCCTCCGTTGGCGGCTATAGTCATCTATGAAAAAATAAGGTGACCATTAACTTCATTTTTCCCTCCAGACTTTTACCAATTTTTTCTACCAAAAAGATTACGAATTCAGACGACTTGATCATGGCTCTAATGTGTCGTCACACTTTTTACGAACGGGTCAACAATATGCATTTTCCATCATATTCAAATCATTCCATCCATAAGACTGGGCACGTTGTGAAGATAATACAAAGTCAAAAAATTATATTTGCGGGAGCCACCCTCTTAGCATTAAGTGAATTTTACATTTTTATATTACCCCTTTGATATTAAGATAAGTTATATGAAGAAACAATCAAATCAAATCAAATCAAAAATAAAGATTTCTGGGTCATTAAGGAAACAACCTGTCATTTGCAAGTACGAATATACTAATAATCCAAACTCAACTAAAAAGTCATAAATTAGTATTAACTTCTTTCATATTTACCAGCACCTATCGTGTTTTTTCCCCTATATATACGAGTCCTTAGGTCAACTGCAATGCAACCAACTCAAATCATCTACATTTGTAGAAACCCAAACACATTCATCTTTACATTGTTGTTGTGGAAATTCATCAAATCATGGAGACACGGAAATTGTTTGCATTCTTCGCGATGGCTGCTGTGGTAGTTGAGTTGGCTGCAGCAGCTACTCACAACGTCGGCGCTCCTAATGGTGGCTGGGACACAACCACAGATCTCCAAACTTGGGCTGATTCTCAAACATTCATAGTAGGAGACTCTCTAGGTAATATTCGTTTTTCTTTATTTTTTTTATTTTTTTCCTTTTCTAATCAAATTAGGAGCATCTGTTAATCATAAATGACATTCTTGGTGACATTGCGATATACTTGTCTCCAGTGTTCCAGTATGGATCAACTCATGATGTAACTGAAGTTTCAAAGAGTGACTATGACTCCTGCCAAGCTACAAACTTTATAAGCCAAAACAATAGTGGAAACACTGCGATTCAACTTTCTTCCGCGGGAGTGAGATATTTCATATGCTCAACAGCAGGACACTGCCAACAAGGAATGAAGCTTGAGGTAAATACCACTGAAGCTTCATCTCCATCACCTTCTCCTCCTGCCACCCAGCCCTCGTCCTCACCAACTACCCCACCACCATCATCCGATTCTCCATCATCACCGGTTCCTACCTCTCCTGAATCCTCTCCTGCCCCAGAGGCATCCAATCCTACTGTACCCTCGCCACCAAGCAATACAGCTGAGCCACCCAATTCATCAGCAAAGAGAGGTGGTTCCCCGGTTCATCTCGCCATTGGGTTCTGTTTTAGCATGATGATGATGATGATGCTAGCATTTTAAGAATGATGTTTAAATGGATCCACATGGTCTTCTTTTTCTTTTTCTTTTTTTTTATTAATATTTGTGAAACTTGATTTCTTCATTTTCTGTTTCCTTGTTAATTCAGAAATTCATTTTTATATATCGTAATAAAATGATCAGCGGGTTGCTACCTAAATCTGTCTCTTCCTTCATTATCCTTTACCTCAGAATGACCTTAATTAGTATTCCTGGAGATTTTCTACAATAAAGTCTTCTTTGACTTGTCGTTTTAACATCGTTTTGGTATAGTTCTAACACTATTTTAAGATCAGGATTCGGATAATAGAGGCATGAAAAATATGGAAATATACACAAAACAGGCGTATAATAGATACTAAATAGATGAACACATGTAGATTATAAACCGGTAAGATAAGACAGAAAACAAACGAAACAGATGAATCCGAAATCAACTCGACAACCCATTTGATGTACAACTGATGAATCAATATACGGTCGTCAATGACAATTGGGGTAATTAGTAAGCTATATTATTACAAAAACGAAATACTGGATAAAAACTTCATAACTTTGAGCTGACAGATTTAGCATTTTCAATTATTGACCTATGGTTATCAAGAGTATTTTATAGGAAACAGATCCTCTCAATTTTCCTAAATTTACAAATCAATAGATTAATTTTATTTTTATTTTTAAAATACTCTATGATGACATCTTTTTTTTTTAATCTCAATTATTAATTACATATAGCGTGAACAAATTGAGGAAAATAGAGAAAAAGTAATGAAGATGATCCAAACCCTACTTCATAACCAATATACAAGAATGGATTCACTAGATAGTATACGCTATAGGTAAATACACATTAAGTGTAATTATCAATCGAATTCAAACGTATGGAAATGATAGTAGGTAGTTATCTAAAAAACTATAAACATTGTTACATGTTTAAGTATGATTAATAGTTATACACTATATATATATATATGTATGTAGCATGTACTACTTAATAGCTATATTATTACAAAAATGAAATGTAGAATAAAAACTTCATTACTTTGAGTTGAAAGATTTAGCATTATCAACAATTGACTTATGATTATCTAGAGTATTTTATGAAAAATGGATTCTCTTAATTTTTTCTCTCTCTCAATTTTTCTAAATTTACAAATCAATAGATAAATTTTTTTTTTATTTTTGAAATACTCTATGATGTCACCTTTTTTCTTTTAATCTCAATCATTAATTACATATGGTATCATCTTAAGAGAATAAATTGAGGGGAATGGAGAAGATCCAAATCCTATTTTATGACTAATATACATATTATAAGAAATAATTTACTAAATAGTATACGCCATGAGTAAATACAAATTAAGTGCAATTATCAATCAAATTCAAACGTATAGAAGTAATAGTGAATAGTTATCCAAAAAACTATTAATATTGTTACATACTCAAGTATGATTAATAGTTATATATTATATATACATACATATGGCACGTACTACTTATTAAAATTATTTTTAAAAAAAAAATTCTACGTAGATCTAACCACTTTCCAGCCTGTAATGGTTGCAGCGTGCATTCACATGGTTCTAACTAATACCATAAACAAATCGAACATTATAAGTTTCATAATAGTAGTAAAATCCTTAACATGCTCATAATGAATTATGTACTAATCATTGGGGGAAAAAAAATTCAACAAGAAGATAGAGCAAGTCCGGCATGTCATGTTCGACATTCGTATTAAAATATGGATTTCAAGACAATCATGCTACCAACTTGTAAGAACTTTTTATGACTAAAAATAAACGGTCAAATGTCCATAAACCAAACCCAGTGATAAATTGGAAGGACTTTTTTTTTTTTTTTTCTTTCTCCTTTTATATCTAGTCAGCTAGAAACTACGAAGACTGCAAAACAGGGATCTCCATGCTTCGCGCCAAAACGAAGAAGCTAAGAAAACTCAAGACTACAACGTTATACGTTTAAATTAAATTTGCGAATGTTTGCTCTTTCGGCTTGTACGATACTTTTGAGAAGTATAGTTGAAATGTGGCCTAATTTTCAATTAGAAGATTGCATCTCCTTTCAATATCAAAAATTATATTAAAAACCTATGGTCATAGATAACACATATGACGCACAAGAAGATTGAAAATCAGAAAGAAACATCGATTCTAACCGGGATAGGATTAGGATTTTCTTTCACTAAGAAAGCATTTGCTATATAGGAGAAGAGGCCAGCTGAACAAGGAGGTAATTTGGGTAGGGCGTGGTTCTGTTGAATATGATTTGCCCCAATTAATCGAACAAGATCTATTGTTACAATTTGGTTTTTATTTTTCTAATTTCAAACCTAACCTTATGAATTGAATTTATAAGTTTTCCAAAGTTAGAAGAAAACCATTTGATTTGCATTTTGAACTAAGAATCTTAAAATGTTTAGGAAAACTACTCACATTTTGAATCTCAATTGTATCCAATATAAATTTCCATATAAGTAATGGTAATATATTTATCATGCTGATAAATCATAACTATGATACACTATAATATTGAAATATTGTATTATGCAATTAAAGATTTTGAGAGTCACTATGATGATAGTGACATAAAATTAATCATATATTTTGGTCAACTTTTAACTAGGATGAAATCTATTTATTTCTAATTTATTACATAAACAAATGGAGATATCTCATCTTAAATATTCCAATTTTATGCATACTCTTATTTGTAAGAGTCATAACTTTTTTTCCTCTTTTTACTTTGTACGAGGTGAGGAGAAATGACAAGAAGGAATATTGGATTTATAATCCGGATGAGTTCCTCTTGTATCTCTTTGTGATGATAAATGACCTACTTAACTCAGTGGTTAGAGTATTGCTTTCATACGGCGGGAGTCATTGGTTCGGGTTCCGAGTTTGTCTAACTTCAATTACTAGTTTCAAAGAATCTATTTTTTATCACACTTATTTATTTTCTTAAATTCTATTAAAAAAAAAAAGTACTTAATCCCTTTCCTTCTTTTCGATTTCGCTTCTTTTGTTTGTTTTGGTTTGTTTTTTTTTTTTTTGTAACCAATGGAAACTTAAGAGTGTTCAAATCATACATCATCAGATGATTCTAGAAGGAAGGTGCTAGGCTATAGAAAAAAACAAGAATGGAAAAGAAGGATAAATTCAAGAAAGAATATCTTTTACGTATCCACCAAGTTTGTCAACTTTCTCGGAAATGATACACAGAAAAACTACTCCCTGATGAATTGTATGATTATTGGAGTTATCTTAATGACCAAAAAAAGACCAACCTTAACAAGGAATTTAGAACTCGAATTGAAGTTATAGATAAAGAATGTATTACTCAAAATGTACTAGAAAAAAAGACTAGATTGTGTAATAATAAGGCTAAAAAAGAATATTTTCCTAAAATATATGATCCCTTTTTGAATGGCTCCTATCGTGGAAGACTCAAAATCAAATTTTCACCATCAAAGATGGTTGAAACTTCCATAAAAAATGATATAGAGACAAGTCTGATAAATAAGATTCATGGTATACTTTTTCCTACCGATTATGAGAAATTTGATGAAAAAATAGATACATTTGATAAAAACGCATTATCAAGAGAAAAAAAACGTTCTTTCTTCCCATTTTATAAAAGCGAACAAAGAAAAATGGATTCCGAAGATGAAATGAAAATTGTCGGATGAAAAAATCATATAAAAAAAAGGGTTCAGTTCATTCATAAACATTTTAAACTTGAACAAAAAGTTTGAACCTAATTTATGGTACGATCTAATTCAATTGTCGTTCAATTAGTTTTGTTACCTAACTTTAGTGGTTAAGAACACTCCAACTATTCCAATAATGTCCTTCGTAGTAATCATGAGCCCATGGTTAGTCGTCATTGTTTGGAGGTAAGACCACCAAAATATTCACTTGGCTGAATAGAATGATCGGGGGAATAAAATTGGTATTACCAATAAATAGAATAATGATGTAATAAAGGATGAATGCATATTATGGTGTTTGCTTGAATGGAGTGGAATAGAATACACATTGTTCACTTAGTGGAATTGCATAAGGAGTAAGTAATGAACAAAGAATGAAACCAAAATACCCCATTTAAAAATCATAATAAAATAAAATCAATAGAAAAGATGGAAAAGGAAATCGAAATCAAATGACAATCACCCTAAAAGTTGTTGAAGGAACCCTAACCCAAGCGATTGTCAAATCCACCAACCATCTCCATGAGAATCGCTTCACTACTACCAACCATCGCAACTAGACCATCCCTCTTCTCACTCTAAGCAATAAGTCTCTCCATCTCACTCAAGGAAGGTATTATGTAGGCACTCAATCAACCTTTCTCTATCACTCTTTCTCTCTCCTCCTTGTAAATCATTATCTATCAACCACCTTTGTAGGAATCAATACACTATCACCAGCCAGACCATCTCTCTTCTCAATCTAAGCAATAGCTCCCTCCATCTTACTCAAGGAAGCTATTGTGTCGGTAACTAATCAACCTCTCTCTCTATCATTCTTTCTCTTTCCTCCTTGTAACTCATTCCTTTACACACACTACTTCATGTAAATGTATCTCTTTGCTGTAGTTTAGATGCATGATTCATCATGAGATTAGGGAATAGAAGTTTAGAATAGCAAATGAGTTTTTTTGGAGATTGATAGTTGTAAGTTTGATAATTTGTGATTTTGAATGAGGGCAACATTGGAATAAAAAAAGGTGAATTGGGAAGGGAATCACAATCCTTTTGTTTTGGCAAAGAATCTGAATGCAAAGAATGAATGGAATCAACTTTCCTATTGAATTGAAATTACCAATGGAAAAAGTAATTAAATAGTATAATAGAGAAGGTGGTAAGAAATAGAGAGGGGATGGGCATTCTATTCAACCTAAGTGAACATGGTGTAAGTAGTTAGTGCCTCATGTACTTAGAGACATGTGCTTGGCAGAGGTGGTCACACCTTAAAGGACCTCAAAGTGGTAAAGTGGCTAATGTCTCTATTAGTAATCATAAT
This sequence comes from Lumnitzera racemosa, assembly GCA_024138005.1. NCBI lineage: Eukaryota > Viridiplantae > Streptophyta > Magnoliopsida > Myrtales > Combretaceae > Lumnitzera > Lumnitzera racemosa. The sequence goes on from JAMXBC010000002.1 coordinate 20,715,538, forward strand.
TTGCTCGCTAAGTAGGTGCACATATAGGGAAAATAATAAAATTATTACCTGAAGTTTGGACAAAATCAATAAACATGGTAAAAGCTTGATTTTTCCTAACATTTAACATATTTAAGCTTTAGGTGTAAATTGACAAGTTAGATCAAATATGACATTTATTAATTTTAGATTTAACTATACAACTAAAAAATAATTAAAGTTTAGTAGTGTTTTTAATATTACTCTCATATCCAATAGTATTGTCCTATGGTGGTTATTAGCTTTTAGGGTACGTAGAGGGTTAAATCCGATCATGGGCTTTAAGCTAGGTAATGAAATTAATTTGACTTTTTAAGCTAAGATAACAAGACCTAAAGAGTCAAGCCCACGAAATCGAGATGATTAAGGGGGGTTTGACCTAATTGACTTAGAGTAAATATTGTTAGACTGGCTTGTCTACTCTTAACTTTTCATAGAAAAGATCAAACACTAAAAAGAAGTTTTCAATTAAGCTTAGACCCAAAACAAGCCCATAAAGGAATCCATTTACAAAGGGATTAATTATAGCTGTTAATTGTTATTATGATCTAACAAATGACATCAACGATCAACTTCTATAAATACCTAAGGCACCTCCTCATTTTGGAGAGGACAAATTTGGGCTCAAGCATCATTATGCTGCCAGAATAGAATTTCAAAAGATCAAACAAAGATTAAAATGAAGAAAGCGATACGTCTCGACAACAATAGTGTAGATTGTTGTTTTCTAGTTCTCCCATCTATCATGTATGCATTTGAACCTCCTAAAACTACTTACTTCTCTTTTTTGCCTCATTCTCTTCTAATCATCCTATATGTGCCATTCCATATTACTTCTCTAAGGTCATGTATAGTGTACAAGGCACATTGCATGTACGTAACCATCTCATTCAAACCATACACCTACGAGCTATATGTATAGTAATCAACCCTAATGCTTATGCCCATATGTGAGCAAGGTTCTATTGGTGGTCGAATATCTTTATCTACATACTCTAGTTTAAGCCATGATTTCACCCTTACTATTGTTAGGAGAATTAGGTGTACACACTTACTATGTCTTCATTTTTGTACTTTGTTACTGTCGATGAGCCAACTTTCATCATTGTATGTCATTCTTTTCTAACTATTATGAAATTTAAGATATTATGACAATGTTGGTAGAGGTCATTAGCTTAGAGATCTTTATCATTAGATGGTGGGATGTCATTTCTCATCTCACTACACCAATGTTGCTTTGTAGAAATTATTTATTAAGTAATCCTTCTCCCTTTAACTCTAAAAGAGTTGCAACCATGTCTAATATTATGGCCAAGTCTATCATATGATTCATGTCATCTTTCAAAAACCATCAAGTCACTTATAGTTCTTAAGTCAATGAATGTGCTTCTATACCTTTAACATTCAAGACTTACATTTTGTGTCTTTTCATATGAAACTTCACTAAACTATGGGGTATCACAATCTCCATCCTCTACCCCCCACCCTCCTTTCCTTCCCCCACAAGCCAAAACACACAACGTCCTCATTGCAACACTTTACAATTTGGCCTAGTAAATAACCAAGCAACACACTAATGAGCTTTTTTTAACTACCTAATTTAAAAGTTTCAAATTTGTATTAATAATGTATTTACTACCATAATGTTATAAGCTAATACCAATCTCTCCCATAATATATATATATATATATAGGACTTTGCTTAACCATGACATATCATAATAATGCAAAGGAATATTTTCTTTCATCCTTTAATATTTATACAAGTATGTTGATTTGCAAATTCAAATCAAGGTAGAGATTTATCAAGTTTACATCTTAAATATACACAAGGCCCAATAGTGAAAACATTTGGGTAAAGAAATGGAGAGGGCTAAATCAAGGTCATTAAGCCCTCACTAATTTGCTACTTTATATTTTATTGGTGTCTAAATTATTTCCTATTACATGTATTGGGGTTTGGCTTTTTATAATTCCATATATATGTTATATATATATCGCATAGAGTTTGTGAGTAAATAGATTACATTAAGGACTTATTAGAGAAATCGGGTACTTTAAAGATGTACAAGAATCATTGAACTGTTATTTTTAAATTATAGTGTGTAGATTCAGTTTTACCTATGGCGTTATGCATGTCACATCTTTTATATTTGCGCGTGGTATCATCGATAGCCACACACGCAGGTGTCCATGGTTTGTGGTTACACAAACACTATGTCGTCTTTATTTGGTAACATTAACCACTAAACGTTTTCATTTAGAAGCGGGATGGCATTAGATGGAGAACATGGAGGACCATGCTAGGAAATATGCCATAAATTCCCACTAGAGTAAAAAATATGGCGAAGTTCAAGCCCTCCGGTCTGCTATGTCCTGTATTATCGTTGATCATTTTCCTCCTCCTGTAATAAAAAAGTTAGCTATGCTTTTGAAATATCACCAACACGACAAGTGGCACAAGGAGGTGGCTTGGCTATCTTAGGCCGACCAAGGAAATCCTACTTCATGGTGCAGTATGGAGGAGGCGCCAAGATTCATGGTGGTCCAAGAAGTAGGTGGTGGTCTCGATTCAGAGTCAAGGATGCAGGGAGATGCAGACACGCAAATAGACTCATGTAATGAGGTTGCCTAGGAGGAGTGGGTGGAGGTATTTCATGGTACCTGCATAGCTCCCTCGTCCTACAAGAATGGTTCAAGAAAGGTAGGTTTCTTAAACTCCCACTGTATATCATGCTTCTAAGTTGTCTGAATCTAAAATCTATTTATCCGCTTTGATTCGACTTCGAGTTCCTAACTGTCATTCACTTATTATTTATTGGGTTGAACCAAAACTGTCACTTTTCCACAGTAATTCATCTAATACAAAATCTCTAATTCCCCCTTCGATTTCTTTTGGATTATTCATCCTCTTCTCACGTTGCGTTAATAGTTGTGACAAATGCAAGTTTTTCCATAAGTATAGCTAATTTAGGAATATTTATAGCATCTGTTTTATGTAAATCCCTTTATTCATCTTTAAAATATTAGAGCTTACTAAATTTTTATTTTAAAAAGGGTCCTAATAGAATTCTGTAGGATAAAATAATATATGTGATATATGATTTGTTATATAAACCTGGCTAGGAAGACATGTTACCAAGAGGATATTCAAGTTTTATCAAATTCATATTTAAAGATATGACAGAAGCATGACATGATCATGTACAGTGAGCAGCAGAACAACGTGCCATCAATGACAAAAATTAGAATGTTCAACAAAAACCAAATGAATGAAGACTGCCGTATTTACCAAGCACATTCATGTCGCCATTAATCACCTTGATCACGCTCGGGGAAGATGATGGACTCTTTTGGTGTCCATATGCGATGTGATAAGATATAGAGTCTTCTTCTGCTAGGCAGGATAGAGATATACAAATTCAATTTTCGCCACCGTGCTATATGTCTCCCAAGGATGATATACTAGGATGTAATGAAGAAAGGAACTGAACCAGCAAACCAGGAGAGAAAAGCTGTGAAGATTAGTGAGAATTAGAGCAATCCTAGTAAAATAAGAAGCGAAATAGATGTTATATGATCACAAGTACAAGTTGGTTAAGTACCTTAGTGCTAATTCTTGGTGGCACAAGTACAATGATGTTGCAGTACAACTCGCACAAGTACTTCTAACTAACATTCAACAGTTCCATCAGCATACGCCATTTTAAGTGGAACCTTTTAAAGAGTAAACTATCAACATAGCCAACTCTCATCTGAATGGTCCTATTTGGTAATACAGTTCACATAGCATTTGACTAGAAAACTATGAAATCATCTACTATTATGTAAAGCGGCTCAGTTGGATTTATTTTAATTAATCTATAAAATAATTCATTATGGACTATCTAATAGGGTAGGCTTTCTCTTTTTTTTTTTTTTTTCAACACCAATTGTTACACAGGTAATTTTGAAATGAGAGAAATTGAACCTAATGCAATCCATTTGAAAGATCGGCATTTATATTATTCAACAGCGACAGCCTTAATATGGTGGGCTTTCTTCTTCCTTTTTTTTTCTTTTGTCAAATTTATTTTTCTATACTATTTCGCTAATATGGTATCGTTCTCTGCTAGTGTCATTTGGCGATTGGATTTGGGGCTGATTAGCTATCTCCATAGCCTGCTCCTTTAATCCGTGCGGGTTAAATGAGCTAAACATGCTTTTCATTCCACGTGCGTAGCAAGCTTCCGATGGGTAATTGTAACCATACATAAAGACTATAATATTAGTAAAAACATTATAAATTTTTATTATACCTCATAAATAAGTTCATAAAAACAAAAGCAAATCAAATGTTGAATTTAATAATCATAAAATCAACAATACTAACTTTAAGGAATTATAGACGAACCATTTTTTACAACTGCTTTTTCATCCCTATACCCAATCGTAATTATATAATACAAGGGGATTTTCTAAGTCGCTAACTATAAATCCTTTGCTTGAAAACCATAGATATACAACATGATTGTAGTGTTAAACTCTTTCAGAAAGTACCTTTTCGAAATCATTTTATTAAGAATCGCCATCGAAAGCAATTGTTAAATTGATAGATGGCTAAAAATAAGTTTGAAAGGAGCAAAGCGAGGTAAAGGCACCTATACGAAGTCAGTCAAAGAATTTTTACCATATTAAATCCTCCCTAACAATTGGGCATAGCAGACTGACTCTTACAAGGATAGATTGTTTTGAGATAAAATACGCTATTAGGATAACTACGGTCTTTGAGAAGCCTCGAAGAGATCACTAGACTAGAAATTTTGAAGGCAAGTTTATAAGAATGTCAACTACATAGTGAACCGAAAAATTCTAACTTTGTAGACGATACCAATCTTCCATACCTTACTCTATATAAAAAGACCTGAGTACAGCATGTAGAGATAAGCTACTAATGCTATTATGATTAGCTCCAATATAGATTGTATAGTAAAAAAGATTTACAATTTCTTACATAAAGAAAGCTTATGTCTTCTTATGTGAGTGACACAAAAAAGAAAAGCAAAATTCGAATTAATAGAGTAAACAGTACAGGAAGAGCTAGTGCTTTAGCACTCTGAGTTCTATGCTTCTAAACTTAAGTATCCATAGAGAAGAAAACAATCACAAAAGAGAAAAGTGTATGAAACAAATGTAACTCTCTGTATTCGATGATAAGAAAGTGAAGTTTCTTCTGTTGGAGTACTAGGCATCTAACTAATTGTAACTAACTTTGATAAATGCATGTGTTAGAAATAACTTGGACTTAGCAAAAGAAAACTTCTTATTTGAAGTTAGTTTTGTTAAGAAATTTATAAGTTGCTATTTGGAAAAAACATAGACAAGACAGGAAACCAAAGGCAACTTGATCTCAAGTAAAGTGAGTATCAATAGATTATACTTGGTACAACTATGAAAGCAAGGATGATTAGCTCAAAGGAGGGCAAACTTGTTGTCATAATAAAGAACCACCGAAGAAGAAAAAGGCACTTGAAGATCCTATAACATATAAGAAATCCACAAGTCACGAGTAGCAACTACCATAGATCTATATTCAACCTCTATGGATGAAGTAACAACCATTGGTTGCTTTTTCGTCTTCCAAAAAATAAGAAAAGACCCCAACAACATACAATATCCTGAAATGGACTTGTAATCATCTAAGCAAGCCCCTCAATCGAAGTTAGAGTAACCAAGAAGCTCAAAAGAAGAGTGCGAGGAAGAAAACAAACCAAGATCAATAGTTCCTTGAGATAGCATAATACTTAAAAGGCAACACTAAGATGTCCAACAAAGACCAAGCTAAGAATCGATTGACGTAGTTGTTAAAATCGTAGTTCTACCTAAGCGTTTTTATGAGTTTATAATCTTATATAACTTTTCCAAATTAACTCGTCTATAAAATCATTTTCTTATAGACACTTATGTTTTTAATCATGTTTACCAATTCTTTATATATATGAAGTGTGTGTGTGTGTGTATAAACTTCTACTATCCTATAGACTATTATAAGCTATTAAATTATCTTCCATATCCTATTCCAATTTTTTTTTTTTCCTTTTTCTTTGTCTTCTAATCCCTTGTTTAATATTCATAGCCTTATTTGGGTATCAACTCCAATAGAAAAGTTTATAATAAAAATTCATATATTTAAGTTTATACCATTGATAACTCAAAAGAGTTAAAACATTTGGGTCTCATCAATTCATCGCTTTCTCCTAATAAAATAATGTAAAAAAAATTACTTTCAACTCTACTTATCGTTCTTCTAAGAATGTTAAGTTATAGATTAAGAATTTTTACATGGAAAAAGAACTTAACTTTTTTATTCTTTATTCCCATCATATGTATTTCCAATTTCCTATTACTATTATGAGCATATTATAGTTTTTTAAAACTATTTTATATAGATAATAGAAACTTACGTTTTTACATTTCAATTTTACAGATCTTCTAATGATTTTAGATAAAATCACGAGCTTGATAACTTTGTTAATTAAGTTTTTTAATAGCAAAGGTTATGTTAGGCCTGGTGTTAGTAAGATACAATAGATGCCCAACAATCATTCTATATAAAGTAGGATCATCAAGAGACTCTCCAACATCAAGACAAAGATTAACATACGAGGGAAATGATTTAACAACAGGCTTAGCAACAAATAAACTAGTATCAAAAAGGATATCTATAATGAACTTCATTTGATTAAGTAAAATACCTTTATCTAAGTAATAAATCTCCATGCCTAAGAAGTAACGAGTAGCACCAAGGTCAAAATAGTGAAAATCGAATGCAATTGTTGTTTAAGAGCAAAAATGGCTTCCAAATTAGTGTTTGTAAGAAGCATATCATTGACGTCAAGTAACACCACCAATGAACTAGAGAAATCATCATGAGTGAAAAGAGAATTATCATGAACAGATTGATGAAAGCTATACTAAATCAAAAACTTGGATATTTCCAAATTCCACTAATGAGTAACCTGCTTCAGACCATATAAAGATTACAGCAATCCAAAAACTTTACCTAGTTTAGCTTTAGTACAATCGAGAGGAGACTCCATATAGATTTCTTTATTAAGATAATCGTGAACAAAAGTGTTATTAATGTCAATTTGTAACAATGGCCATTATCAAATAGCTACTACAACTAAAAGAATTCGAAAAGTACTAAGATTAGCAATAGGTGAAAAGGTAATATGATAATCTTCACCAACAACTGAGGTATATCCTTTGGCTACCAAACACACCATATAGTGTTCAATGGAACCATCAAGAAGATACTTCATTTTAAAGACCCAACAACACCTGATAGCTTGTTTATCTTTGGGAAGAGAAGTTAATTCCTAAGTATTATTGTTTTTAAGAGCTTAGAGCTCTTGGTTCGTAGCTTTAACCCAATAAGCAGGTTGGGAAGCTTGAATGATTTTGGTTCCTTAATCATTAAAACATTAGCCATTGATTGCACATAATCAATAGGATAAGAAGAAAAAGTATAAAAAGAGAATAAAGGACACTTAGCAGTAGAAGAAGAAGAAGAAGAGAGGAAGAGGAAGAAGGACTAATGGGAGAAGTCTGCACATGATGTAAAAAATGCACATAATCTTGTAACCACTATGGAGGCTGAGACACTTTAGTAGAACATCTAATAAAAGAACAAGAAGCAAATGGAACATTAGCTATTTGATGTGTGGGAATAGAGGAATCAACAAAGGAAGCCTCATTATTATTAAAAGAAATAGCAAGTAAATGAACAAAAGAGGAAGAGGAAGATTGAACTCCAGTTTCCTTGAAAGGAAAAGTTGATTCACAAAAGACCACATCCTTACAAACTAATATCTTCCTACTTTCTAAATCATAAACTTTATTAGCTTTATACCTAGATGCATATCCCAAGAAAATACACCTTAAATTTCATGAGTCAAATTTATCTTTGTGAGAAAACAAATGAGCTACAAAACACAAGCATCCACCCTCGAGTAATCATAGCAAGGAATATAGCCAAATAACAATTCATAAGGAAAATGCCAACTAAGACTAGCAATTAGCATGCAATTAATCAAATAAGTTACATCTAACATACAATCACCCCTAAACATCTTAGGCAAACTAGCATGTAACATTAGAGTTTGTGAAATATCAAGCAAATGGCAATGTTTCTACATTACTCTCCCATTTTGTTAGAGAATATATGGAACTGATTTCTTATGCACAATCTAAAAGTCAACAAACTCTATTCCATTGTCACTCCTATTATATTTACAAGTAAGGGAAAAATGATTATTCACATAAAGAAAAAATTTTCTCTAAGTAGAAAACACCTGAGTCTTATGTTTCAACATATAAGTGAAAATCCCTCGTGAATAGTCATCTACTATAGTAAGAAAATAATGCTTCCTAAAGTAAGTAGCTACATGATAAGGTGCCCCAAATATCCATGTGCAACAAGACAAACAACATGGAAGAAGTAGAATCACTTAGATGAAAGGCAACCAATGAAACTTTGCTATGTAACATGTGTCACATATCAATTTCTTGAATTCAAGTCCTTTACAATAACACATATGTTCCATTTTGGATAGAGAATAGCACCCAAGATGAGCATGAATCAATTAAAGATCAAAAACCAAAGTACTAGCAATAACATTACGAAAAGGAACATTCAAAGGCTTAATAATAGAAGAAAAAGAAACACATGAATGATTATTCAAAGAATTTGTATAAGAAACATTCATAAAACTATTACATTAACTAGGAATAGTATCTAAAACATGAAAACCCTTATGAAGATAAGCTTTAGCAATGCATTTTTCAATTCTCCAATCCAAAAGCAACACACATGCTCACCAAATGTAACGATAATTGGGGAATTTGAAAGAAGTTTAGGAATGGATAATAAGTTGTGTTTGAAGTTAACGAAACAAAAAAAAAAAACATTATAACAAACAAGATAAGCATTTATAGTAATCGAACCACATTCATGAATTGTCTTAGTGGATCCATCAAGCAAACACACTAAGATAGGTGGTCAAAGAGAACATTTGGAATGAAGAAGAGAAGCAAAGGGGTGTCATGTGGTTATTAGCCCTTATATCAATGCTCCAAGTACCAAAACTACTATTCAAAAAAACTAAATGTGCAATAGAAATAGTACCTGTAAACAAAGTGGATACTTCATTCACCTTTTCTTTAGTAAAAACTCGTTTTCATTGCATCATACGCATTACTTCATTACAAATGGACTACACCAACTGAGAATTAACTACAAAGACTATTCAATAAATCTACGAGCAAAATCATTATCAAGTGGTGTATCATAATGAGAAACTAAACTAGGCTTGTTACTATAGCAATTGACAACCATTACATTCTTGGAACCTTACTTCTTATTTCTACGACCTTTATACCAATCAAGGTAGCCAATTAAAAAAAGCATATCTCAATTGAATGACCCTTAAGATTACGATTTTTACAAAAAAAAAAAAAAAAAGGTTTTTCTTTCTTTTTCTTTCCATTTACCGTAGATTTAGAAGTCTTGACAACAAAAACTAAACCATTTCACTTCACTAGTCATAAGAGTTGTAACTTGGTGCTACTTCTTTATTCGCAAAACCAAATAGAAAGCCCTACTCACACTAGGTAAAGGATCTAAAAAGTATTTGATTCCTAACTGACTCACATTTATTTGACGATCCCATAAGGAATTGCATCAACTTCGACCATGCTTCATATTCACCTAATCTTTCTTTCATGTCATAAGTATAGTAATTCATCCTACCACAAGTGCAAGTTAAGTATGGATTCAATGCTTGAAGTTCTTCCTAAAACTTCTTCAATTTATTGTAGTAAATAGTCACAAAACTATTATATTATCTAATATTTTCCAATTCACATTGTAATTGAAAAATGAGCAAGCCATATGTTTGGTCATAGTAATCTATAATTTCTTTCCACAATTCATGAGAAGACTAATGCAATTTCACTCACCATTGATTTCAATAACCAACGTATAACCTTGTAATTGCATCTTAACCACTTATGAAATCATTCAAACTATTCTCTGGCTTGAGTATGGAGTCATCTATAAACCCTAACTTGATCTTAGCACTCGACACCATTTATACTAATTGATTCCATCCTAAGAAATTATTTCAATTAAAAATGATACCTTCTAGCACCATTATAGGACTATCTGACCCAACTAAGTAAAGAGGATCCATACTAACCTAATTGATCACCAGATGGAGCTCTGATACCAAGTAGGAAGAGCAAGTGTTTCAACACTTAAGTTCTATACTTCTATACTTTTGAACTTAAGTAGCCAAAAGAGAGAACTTTGAAAGAGATATGTAACTTTTGTATTCCATGATTAGAAATTGAAGTTTTTATATTAGTGTGCTAGGCACCTAACTGACCTTAACCAACTTTATAAAACATATGCCCTAAAAACAAATAGAAAAACTAAAATAGTCTAACAACTCTTACATACTATATCAACAAAACAATTTAACTATATAACTTTTCTTTTTTGATGGTTTTTCCTCATCATTCGACAAAAAAATCAAAGTTAAGCGATGCAGGGAGGAGAAAGAGAGTAGCTTTATGCTGGTTTCATTACAAGGGCAAGGGATGGACCAAGAGAGTCAAAAAGGTTCTTTAACCAGTATTTTGTAGAGCATGCTGTCAATGCTTAATTTCAAGTAAATGTTTCTATCTTTCAACAAAGATCATATGGGCATGTAGGTTAATAGACTAAAACTATCTCCATCTGATTGGCAATCAAGCTACGGACAAGAGGTCTTTCATTGTATGTCTAACCTTTTCCATTCATATGGGTAAGATTGGTGCAAAGCAATAATAGAGTACCATAAAAAGTCTTTTTAAACTTAGCATTAAGGACATTACAATGATATGGAAGAGAATTTCCTCTCTCCAAATTAAATATTTAGCGTATAGTCTTAGTCCTCAATTTTAAAGGCAAGGGGTTAAAAGCACATAAAACAAACATATAAGCACATTTATAAATTGTGGGGGAAAACATACTTTTCATGGATTAAGTTTTTGGAGAAAACATACTTTTCATGCATTAAGTTGCTTTTTCATCGAGATGGTCAGGTAGAGATTAAGGAAGATTTGCATAATACCACTTTGCTATAACAAAAGCTAATATTTCATTTGCTTCACGAAATTTGTAATGCTTAATTGATATTCCATGGTTTAATGTAATAAATTTTTAAAATCAAAGTAAAGTAAAGTTTAACTTAAAAGTTAAATCTAACTATATATAAAACTTTACAACTGGCACAAGGATAAATCTTAAAAGGTATGATATTGTAATTATAATAATTTAAAAAATTTATCTATAACTTTGAATAATGATCCAAAATACATCATTAATTCAAGAGGTACTATGCACTTATTGGATGAGATAACTCTATCTTTAATGACATATAAGGAATTATTTTTCTTGTTATAATTGTTCTATTAGTTTAGGTCCCACTAAAGCTGGCAATTTGGGATCTAATACAGTAGATTTAAACACAATGTGACATAATTTAAATAGGTTAGTGTATAGAAAAAAAATCAACATAAAGTACAAATTGATAAAACTTGTTTAAATATAATTAAATTCTTGTTAGGTTTTAAGTCAAGCCCTTAGATCTGGATACAAGACACGCTATATATTATTCTATATTTGTATTTTATTGCATAAATCGTTTTTTCCAAGTCAAGATCTTAATAAAATGTATGAGATTCGTTACTTTTAGTTATACTCTCTTCTTACTGCATTGTAGTTCAATGGACAAAAAATTATAAGCTTATATGTAAATTCTTTAACTGTTTCTCTTAAAAATCAGACAGATAATATGATAAATTTAGAAATTAATATTAGCAATAAGACTAATATCCATTTAGGCCATAGATCTACTTAATTTAGTAATATTATGTAACTTAAATTTAGTAACGTTATATATTATTCTTACTGTATTATAGTTTAAATGAGTAAAAAGTTACAAATTTATGTATAAATTATTTGATTTTTTTCGTGAAAATCTAACAAATAATATGATAAATTTAGAAATCAATATTTAGTAATATTAATATACATTTCATGGTTCTACTTAATGTAATTTTGTTATGTAACTTAAATTTTCAGTTATTTTATTCTTAGTAAAATTTTGATTTACTGTACTTTTGTTTGAGTTATAGTTCTATATCAAGTAGAAAGATAATATGTTATTTTTCTTTGTAAAATTTATATATTATTGTCATTTTTTTCTCATTTTATCTATATATATGTTTTATAAATTTAATTATAACTTTTTAATCGATAAATAAATTTAATCGAAATATAAGACACATTGAGTTACACGTTTAGGATACATGATTAATAAACAAAATTATATTACAAGTTAAGATTTTCTTAGTACTAACCCGTTTAAATATGAAAGTGGGACATTATACGGTAATATGAATCGTAAAAAGACTTTCTTCTATTTGTGACTTGTGAGATCTAAGGTTAGAGCAATTACAGATTACAGTATAATAATTTTGAACTGGTTTAGTGACATAGATGTCAGAAACAATAGGGAGATTTTTTGTTTTTGTATGTCTCTGATTCGGGTTTTTTTCTTTGGTCAATCCAAAGAAAAGTAACGGTAAAATTAAATAGGCCATTGTTTGCTCACTTGCCGTCATTTGGTGATTCGTCTGAAGATGGCCTGCGGAAGCATTGTCAGGATCTTCTCATACAGCGTTCCCTCCAAGCTTTCTTACTCTTCACGGACAAACGATTTCCATTAAAATTATCGGTTTATTTGATCACCGACAACATATTCACATGTCTCGATGACAATCAGCCAAACGGATTTACAACTTACAGTTGAAGATGAAGTTGTCCAGGCACTTAAAGTTTGTTCTAATCGATATTAGATAGGCTAAACCTTTCGGTTCTCATGTGAGTGATTTCACGGAGTCCAACAGGTTATCGTTCCTAGTAAATGCTAGTGAGAAATTAACTTTGAAGATAAATCAAAATTGAAATTTGGAATTAATAATTTAATTCTCACCAAAAATAAAAACGAAGTTTATGGAGTCGACCAACTATAATTAAATGCATGCAGTTGGGTTTATTGCATGTTGACCTTCTAGCTATACGATTTTTACACTCGACCCCCTAAATTCAAGAGAACGTGAGCTTAGGCGTCTGTAAGTCCAAAACATAATTTTACGAAAAATGTAAATAATCCCTTTACACTTTATTCTAATACTTATGTATTCCTAAATTTTTAAATGTTACAAATAATTTTTTAAATTTTAATAAATTAAGAAAATAATAGACACTTGCTTTTTAGTTAAAAAAAATACTAAGTTTAAAATTTAGGGAGTGTTATTATATTTTGATAAGTTTAAGAGGTACTTTTGCATTAATATTGAAGTCTATGGTAGGTTATTTTGTAGGTTTTTTAGGGTTACATAATTTGCTAAAGTTCAAAGAAATTACTTACAATTTTTTAAAAGTTTAGAGATAGTATTCATACTCATTTGCATTTTTCACTTATATTTATATCCTGATCATCTATTATAAGTAATATATTTTGGTTTGGGAGGTAAATTATATCTTTTGAATGATTTTTACTTTCCCTTTCAAGGGGATTGTTGCACTCGCTTCTACATGGGGGTAGCAATTCATTAGTAGATATAATCCATATGTTGTTTTATATCAAATTCGTTTTAATACTGAAAATACATGGAATTACAATAAAATAGAAAATAATTACTTTATAACATTATATATTCATATTATAATTATTTCTTTCATATTGTATCAACATCAGTCATATTTTTTTCTTTATAATCCTGATCTTAATCATATAGGATCATATTTATCTCATCATATATTGTATCATCTCAAAGCGGATTGGCATGAGAATTAGGAAGGAAAATTGGGAAGGAATGAATTTGGGGTAGCGATTTGATTAGTTTTCCTTGCTTGAAAAGAAGGAAAGTTGGGAAGGAATAAATTTGAGGAGAAAACAAATTGGGGCCTATAATAATTTAATTCCTCCTAAAATAAAGAGAAAAGAGAGGAAATGTGGAAATTTGGATAAATTTTTTATTTTTCCCTTTATAGTTAACTAAATTATTAATTATTATTGGTATTTTAATAATTGTAGTATTATATATTTCTTATCTTTAATGGTAATTAGTTTTTCCTTACTTTTATTTCCCTACTCTAAACCAACGTATGTAAAGAAATTAAATCCTCCTACATTTTGCATCCTTCCATTTCCTTTCTTCCTAATATATTTCCTCTTCTCTCTTTTTTTTTTTCCCCCTCTTTCCAAACATGTGTAAGAGTCAAATAAAAAATCCAAAGTAGTTTTTCCTATTCCTCTCTATAAGCCCCACAACCAACTACTCAAGGTTCCAATTAACTAAAAGATCCGATCGAGTTTAAATTATAAAATAAAGTTAAAAATATTAGTAAAAATGATCCCGTAAATTTGAATTTAGGAAACTAAACAATAAAATAAAAGAATATAAAATTTTTAAATTTTAAGTGTATAACCCGTTATTTATCGAAAATGCGTAAAATGTATTTCGATAACTAACGAATTGTTAGAAATAAATTATATGCAGACTAAAAATCATAGAATGGCCTAAATAATATTTAGGAATATTTATTTGTACTATATATAAATTTACATATAAGTAGAAATATGCGTAATTACTTAAAATACGTGAAATGTGTTAAAATAATACTAAATAATTAAATAAAATTCATAATTAATTAATAAAAAATAAAAATATATAGAAAAATGAGGAAAAGTCCAGAAGTGGAGCGTGACAATCTAAAAATTAAAGAAGGAAATCAACCAATAAAAATGCAACAATTAAAAAGTGAAAGAAAAAATAGATAAGGTAATTATCTTGTCTAATTAATACACAATAATTCTCTAACACCTCTATAAATAGCAAGAAAATTTCAGAAGCTCATTTGGTCAGTTTGAAGAGTAAGAAAATTAGAGAGAAGTAAAATTGAGAGTAAATTAGGGTTTTACAAAACTTTAGCAAAAATCTGTGCTATTTGGACTTCTAAGAAATACCTAGACCTAATGAGCAACTAGAAGTAGACAGACATCACCACCATACAGTAGTAGTAATGCCTAGGTGGGTCGACACACTCATGGCCACCGACAGTGGCCGGAGCCACCCAAACCAGTGAATTCGATTTCTAGCCCGATTTTGTGTAATTTTATAAAAATAGTAAATATTCTTAAAAATTATGAATTTTATTATTTTGAAATATTTTAGTATTTAGTTTTTGGAAAAAATATTATTTTAATGAAAATATATACCATGATATATGATCCTTAAGAAATCATGTAAAATCGAGCATATTTTGATTTAGAAATAAACGATTTTAGGAGTGTAGTTTTAAGCCCAAAATTTTTGTATAGACTACTTAAGTGATATAAAATAGTGCTATGAACTCCTTTTTCAAAAATGAATTTTCAAAAATTTTAGATAATTTTTAGGTCTAAAATGAGGTATAAAATGGATAATTTTGGGTTAATTAGGTGATTAAATAGATAATTATTGATTTAGTAAATCATTATATGTTTTAAGATGTTAAAATCTAATTAATTATGATACTTATAGCATTTAGGGTATTAGATATAATTATTAGGCTAATTATGTAGTAAATAAGTAATAGAGAAAAATAATAAATTTTAAGTTAATTTTATAAATTAGGGAAATTAGGTATAAAATCCGATTTAGGATGAATTTAAACATTTTGAAAGATAATTGACGATGGAAGATAGTAATTAGAGTGATAGAAATATTAGATATGTATTATGTATATAATAAGTGATAATACATAATATGCAATTATTGGAAATATAATAAATAAAAGATATTAGGATAAAAATTGATATTATATAAATAATAGGAATATATAATAAATCTGATAGAAAACTTAAATTTATGTAATTATATAAAAAATATAAAAATTTTTCACATCAAGAATAAATTCAGTATGCTAATAAAGATTTAAGTATACCAGTGAAATAAAATACTGATTAGGGTAATTGTGGTATTTAGGATATCTAGAAGTAATGTGATTAATTTTAAATTATGAGTTGAAATGAGTTTCTATGGTTCGGGTACAAAACAATACTTAGAAATTGAATTAAAACCTAATTTTGAAATCGATGCGGAAACTGAAACCAAACCTAGCTCCAAACTTAAAATAATTATAAAAGATTTGAGAATCTCAATAATTGGACATATTAAACCCAAAACAATAGGTAACAATAAATGTTATAAGATAAAACCAATCTATAATAGTTATATGAAAAACTGAAACTACGTTTGTGTTATAGGGATGATCGGCGATAGCCTGAGCAAGTCAAACCTCGAGTAAGTAAACGAGGAGTTGAAGTAAGTTATGATTATTACGTTACTGTATTTTGGAGGCTTGAGATTATACTTGATTATACTTGTTAGATAGTTGGTTTTATGCATGTGCTTGATTATGAGTGATGTTGTGATTCTATTTATTGTTCTGGTTTTTATTGTATGAAGTGATCGATCACCCTAAACTGAATTTAACAAATATATGACTTGTCAACATAAATCGAACCTGTATAGCAACTTATTAGGAGAAACCTAAGATTCTTCAGCCTAATACCGATCCTTTTAAAAGAGATAGCGCTGGATAGCATAATGATTCTTTTTTTCATCCTTAATCAAACTAAGTGATAGGTGAGAAGGTTGCGATAAAGGTAAAGTCACTAATTCGAAAGTGATAACGGAAGGAGCAATGTCTCCATTGTACAAGTTTGGGTTTAGTCGTGAGCTGTCGCAATTTTTTTAATCTCACAATGAGCCGAACAACGTTGTGCAATAGCATTTACTTAAACATATATTGCACTTAATAAGTTAGTTGATAACCTTATTTGTATGGTTGCTCACATTTCTATAAACGTCGTTACAGGTGTTGATTAGGAAACGGCTTACAACTACTTTAAAGTTAGCAACTAGAGGATCTTATAGAGCAAAGAAAAATATTTGACGAATAAGTATATATTTTTAAAATCTAAGCTTTTATCTTAAAATTTTTCATTTCTAAATAATGTATTAATTAGAAAATAGATTACGGTGAAACGTTGTAAACGTTAAATGTAATAATTAAATTCTAGTGTATATATATATTCTTATTTTTTTAGGTAAATAATTTATTTAAATTACGAACTATTTACTTCAAAACAGGTTAATCGTAAACGCCTTGTGTAGATCAAGTCTAAGATAGCGATTGTAAATCTAACATCTATCTTAAAATGATCTATACGATAAAACTGTTACAATTCTGCCACTTCAAAACGTAATACTCACTTATCTCAATAGAAAACCAAAGTAGTGCAGTGCTTAAGGAAAATGACCTTTGCTTGGAAAATACAATGTAATGGGATCATTATGCCAATGGCTGGGGTTGACACTAACGCGGTCCTTTCTCCTAAAAGGTCATAGCAAACTGGGCAGACTGTCAAAAGAAATCATCTAGCAAGGTTTGTTACAAGCGGATAGTTATAGGCTTAATAGCTTAAGGCATTGTTTTTCTTGCTTGTTATATTCCGAGAAATCATTCCTTTCAAAGACGATTTCCAACTTCTTATAACTTGTAAAAGGTATATAAAAATGTTTCAAACCGAAAGTGTTTGTATATCATTTAGCAAGTATATAAAAATGTTTCAAACCGAAAGTGTTTGTATATCATTTAGCAAATGGGTCGAAGGTGTATATATACTTTCTACATGTTATGGGAGGTAAATGCTTACTGGAACTTTGAGGGGTATCTTATATAATACCAACGATGTATTTGTTAATGGCATAATCTACTTATTTAATTCCAAGGCGATGAATATGAGCTAACCTATTTTAAGATGAGGAAAAGAAACTAAAAGGAAAGAAAACGAGAAAGAAAGAAAATAGAAAAAAAAAAAACTTATTTAGTTAAAAATAAAAAATAAAAAAGAAGTAAGAATGAACTATTATAAATGGAAAGGATATTAAATATTCTTTTAAAGTATCCTTAAAATTTTATAATTTTTTTCTAATAAAAGGTATATAAGTATATTCAAACACTTCTAGAAAGAATTTGAATATTTTCCATTTGCTTTCATTCATTTTTTCTTCTAATTTGACATTCTTTTAATTTATGCAATATTACATAATAACATCATGATATTATTTTTTTTTTTAATCGCAATCATTAATTATAAGTGATAACATTATAAAATAATGAATTAAGAGAAATAAAAAAATTAAATAAAGAGAATCTATTTCCTTGGATGAATAATTTTTATGGGATTCATAAAAAAATTTATTAAAATTTCCTTTCCTTTCCTTTACTTAAAAAAAAAAAAAGAAAAAGAAAAAAAAGTAATAACTAGGAAGAAAACAATTCATCTCTTATTAACTCCAACTCTAACTTTTCTTCCAACCCTCCCTTTTCTTCCCCCTCGATCCAAACATAGGGCCAATGACGTTAGCACGGATCCAGCCAAAACCCACCAAGTTATTATCGGAAAAGGAAGATATCGGACTTACAGAATCTGAAGACTTCTGAGTTGTGATACTGTTACTGGCAAGGAAACTTTACACTCAAGACGGCAATGCAAATCACCTTCTTTATCAGAAAAAAAAGGCAATTTAGTCAAGTGAATTGACGCATTTTGACAATTTTCGCATAAAAAATGCGTACAAGATTTTATGCAATTATCAAACTAAACTATTGCTTCAACGAGGCTTTTTCATTTTAATTCTACCTACAGGATAAAGCAGAATAAATAATTGATTAGAAAAAGGAATCCAATGCAAAGACAGAAGGGTCCACCAACAAAACGAATTTGCAATTAAATAAAAGAAAATATTATCAGATGTTGCAACATTGTTAAGATTTAACATGAAATTTACATTTAGTAAATTGTATAACCAATATTAAAATTTTAATTAATGTTCCGAGTACCTCTTAACGGATTCTAAGATAAATAATATCAACAATAGCGTAAACCCCACCAGCCATCAAAACCCCAACAGTGATCTATACAACTCCAAATTGAAGAAAGAAAAGAAAAATGGAAAACAAATAATGATAAAAAAGTAACTCTCATCAACTAAAAACAAAAATATTAAACAAAATTTAAAGATCTCACTCTTTTAACTCACTAGCTGAAAAAATATAGCATCTAGGCATGCACAGGACCCGGAGTCACGGGGACTGGGCTAGGCGGGCTATTAGTCGGCGCTGGAACAGCAGGAGCTGGCGGTGGAGGAGATGATAATTCCACTGCTGCTGCTGGTGGCGGCGGCGGAAACGACAGCTGAGGTGGTGGCGGAGATGGGTTTGTGAGTGGTGGAGTAGGCAACAAAGATGGCGGTGGTGGTGGGTACGTGGTAGTTAATGGAGCTGTGGGTGTGTTAGATGTAGGTGGATTCAGATTTGGGGTAGAAGGAGAAGTAGAGGTGGAAGGAGAAGGGTTATCGATATTTGGATTGGGAGGGGTAAATTGGGTATTTGGTGAATTGGGGTTGTTGGGGAAATAGGGATTGGGGTTGCAGGAGCCATCGGAAGAGCATTTATGGGATGACTTGTGAATGCCATGACGAAGAGGACCGAGTCCCAATACAAGCCCTAGAACCACAAGCACTGTGACTATGAAGATGAAGATCTTTGTTGCTTTCCCTACATAACACATTTTTCTTGTGGCTTGTCCTTTTTCTTTTTCTGGTAGTCTTGTAATGGGAAATTCAGGAGCTGAAATGAGATGAGACGAGGAGTGACTGGGAGTTGAATGTAATGGGTTAAGTGTAACGGTTTCGAGTGACTCTAGAGATCTATGAAGGAACCAAAAAGACCATATATTAATTTTTTTAAATCGAAAACGTATAAAAATAAAAAATAAAAAATTTTATTATTTACAACAGGTATAAACCGAGTACCTTGACCATGTAATTTAAGCCATTTTGGTAGGGTTGCTTTGGTGTCGTGTGTTGTCTGTTGGAATAAAAGAAGGGAGGATGGTCATTGGGGGGGTCGTTGCGCGGGGGAGGGGGAGAGAGAGGGGTAAGATAGAGATAGAGAGAGGAGTGAGGAGAGAAGACAATAGTGTACTGCAGCACGTGAAGCCCAATTAAAGACAACCAAAACTCAAAAGCAGTTTTTTTTTTTTTTTTTTTGCTAAAATCTAAAAAGCAGTTTAGTTAACTTGGTTTTGCCAAGGAATGCTTTGTTTCAGCTGGCGCTTGGCCTAATCGTCTGCCTGTCAATTTGTTGGTACTCATCAAAAAGAACATGAAAGCATGACGAAATGTGCAAAATCTAGTATCATACGAGGGATTTGGATTAAGGCAGTTGGTCAAAGATGCTTTCAACTCACTGGACAATAAATGTTTAGACTGTTCTGTATTTTGGCTTTCTACAGTAGTTATCGCTTATATCGATAATAATTCATCCCGTTATAAGATTAGAAATACAATGGAGAAGAATATATAGCCCGTTATATAAAACCTAAATCCATCTTAATACCTTTATTAGATATTTTGAAATCGTTTTAAACCATTATGTTATAGTTGTTTTATCGAAATAAATATATAGTGGGATCACAATTTTAGTTTAAAACATTTTTATCCTGTCTAAAAGTGTTTTTAAAAATTAGAATGACGATTCTTCAAAATCAATGGCTTCAATATAAGAGAAAATTCAATTTCTTCTTATGGAGGGTAAAATTACAATTTCATTATATCCTTAATAGTTAAGAATTTACTCATTTAGTTTTTAATCTAAAATAATATATTAATAACCTCTATAAATAGTCGACTTTTGGCCTAAAGCTCCAAAGGCTTAAGCCTAAGCCCATCAAAAGAGCTCAGTTGGTGCAGCATTAAGGTCTCCTTAACTTGGATAAAGAATAGTTCGATCCATGCCCAAACATTACAAGAGTCTTCTTTCATAGATCCTCCATCCCCACTCTCTAACCATAGGAGAAGAACTTATCTCCCTTTCCAACCATGGTCTTCAAGGTACTTGTTAGCTAGTTCAACTAAATTCGTCTTCCTCATCTCATCTCTTTCTTTCTTATTATTAAATGCTAAATGACTACCTAATACACAACTTGTAGCTCAGCTGCAAGGCTGGGGCAACCACCTTTTGCCAATGTCCACTCTATAAGTCTTTACCAACCAACAGAAAGAGTAGAAATCCTTTTTCGTATTGACAGTACCACCTCCTTAAAATTTACATAAGCTAATCCCTTAGTACTACATGTCCAAGCAAGTCATATCCTTTAACCTATAAATAGGAGAAAGGTCACCAAATAAAGAAACCTTTTAACACTCTTAAGAACTCTATCATTTACTTACTATCTCATTCACCAAAACCTTACTACTCTTCCCGCTAACTTAAGTGTTAAAAGACTCTCACTAGTTGTACCACAATAAGCCTTCTTGTAGGTTCACCACCGTACATAACTCTCAAAATACTAAGAGTTCACCCAAGAATCATACCCATGATATCAATCATCACAAACATCCAACAATTAAGGGTATTTTTGAAAAATATGATTATGTACGCATAACGTTCCATTTCAATTATGATATAACCATATATAATATTGGAATAAAATCAAAAATTCTGCAAAGTTTCTAGACACAACAATGGATTAATTATTTCATCTTTGTTTCAATTCCAATACAATCAATTTTATTTTAAACTATTCATACATACTAAACATGATTTAAAACTTTTGCCTGGATGGAGGAACCCCTCCTACTCAACTAATAGAAACTCACAGCTCGCTTAAAATCCATCCATTAGTTAATACAATTTCACTAAAGTAGTTGCAATTTATATTCTAGTTATTCTTAAATCAAGTAAAAAGGCAAAATAGTTACTAAAACTTATAAAATAAATAATATTATAAGCTTAGTTTAATATTATTAATTTTACAATTTAAGCTTATAATATTATTTATTATCAAAATAAATAATATGTTTGATAATAATATTTGAATTATACATTTATAAATTAATAAATAATATATAGGACTTAGCAATTTTAGATTCCATATTTGTTGATTAATTTTTGCCTCGACATCTAACCCAAAACTCCATTGAGATTTAACATTTTTCGGGTATTACCCTAACGGATAAATATTAAGTTTAGATAAGTTGAATACTTTATAAGAGTTTACTCATTTGCATCCCTGAATAGGAAGTAAACCGATTATCCATAAAAGCCAGTAAGATTTACAATTTAACTAGTTATACATCATGAAAAAGGAAAGATACCTCCAGATTTATGTTGAGAATACCAAAAGTGTTGGGGTATTAGAATCAAGGATGGGTAACTGAAACATCGTGTAAGGGCAATCGTTCCAGATGATGCATGCAATATATAGATAGGGCTTTCAACTATCAAATGTCATTAATCAAGTTTTTTTTACTGGCTAGTTGCTGTGATATGTTGCCTAAGGTGTTTCATCGTAGTGAAGAGAATCATTATAGGTATCATATTATTGAATTCGAGGGAAGGCTTTCTTGTTCTCTCTCAAATTATTGCCATTAAAGATAAAGCAAATGGAAGTAAAAAAACCTTGGCTCATCCGTCGATCAGTCTTCTAGAACGAAGTTGTAACCATGCAGATAGCAACGACGACAATTGGATAAAACAACTCTGAGACTTAGTATATATATGCATATTATAATGTTTGCTAAGGAATCTAAGCCATTAGAAGACTTAGGACAGTAATATATTGTTGTTTATTATATTTATATGATATAATTAAATTCGTGTCTACTACATCAGTTCGATTATGTGTGTGATTTTTCGATGGCATACGCATTGTGGTTTGCAGTGGTTATCTTACTACGCATTATTGTTGCTCACCATTTGGGATTTTAATGTTTCAGATGATGTAGATAGACTGGGCCGGGGTTCTGGACGTGGCTATTGGGCTATAAATGGATCCAATTAGATTTAGGTTAATAAGTTTTCCTTCATGTACTTTAAGAATTTGGAGACTTAAAAGTCGTGATAAATAAATTCAACTTAGTATGAGAATTCTAAAAGTAAACTTAAATGCTGCTTACGGAACTCTTAGTTGGTCAGCATTATATAATCATGGTATGAGTATGTGACTTATTCAGTATGTTTATCATGATGTCGGAATCTAGAGATATTATGGACGATCGGATGAAAAGTATGAGCAGAATATGGGGTGGGATTTGATCTCAGGATGATTTTACTCTTGTCTTTATTCATTGTAGAAGATTTAATATATATTGATTTAATTCATTTGCGAGATTCCATGTGATGTATATCATATTGATACGCCAGAAATTATTAGATTATTTTGCAAGTAATAGATACCAAAGATGATAGATGACCTTAAGAACTTTATTTTGTTTAGAAAAAATGAGAAATAGGAATAACATCTAAGAAATGACAATTAAATATATATATATATATTTATATAACTATAATAAAAATGAACTCATTTGTGAAATATTTATAAACATGTAATTAAACATATGCATAGGTATAATGCGATAACATCTATTGAAATCATGTATGATGGAATAAAAGATACATATATCAAAACATACTCATATAATGTATAACCATCATAATATTATATATTTAAATAAAAAATATACTTACACATCTACATATATATAATTGTTACAACAAACTCTTATATATAGCCAAATACGTACAAAAAAATACATACTCAAACAAGACGCTTCATTGAAAATGGAAAAACATCGTTTCAATAGATCAAAAGAAACATAAGTCCGTCTTGACTACCCCCAAGAACTACAATGTCACTACGAAACACCTAAATGAAATAGGCAACGGTGAATCATATGTAAACTCTCATATATATAGAGAAAAAAAAAAAAAAAGACTAAACCTTTAAAATGGGTAATAGTGTAACAATTCAAAGGATTATATTAATTTATGAAAAAAGGTTCAATAGGTATTATAACTTCACATATATATATAATACAATATATATGCAATAGAAGTTGTAATAGAAAACGTACATGGAAATTAGATGACTAATTAAAATATTCAAAGGAAAAGAAGAATATTATATTTATTAAGATGTATACATATAGGAAGGGCATGAAGATTTCTTTGATCTCTTCTTGTGCTCAATATCGATCGTCGTGTAAATCATCCGATCGTGTTTTATCTTGTCAAGGTGAGTTGAGTGGCCAAATGGGTATCTCTTTTATGTCT
Organism: Lumnitzera racemosa; assembly: GCA_024138005.1. Lineage (NCBI taxonomy): Eukaryota > Viridiplantae > Streptophyta > Magnoliopsida > Myrtales > Combretaceae > Lumnitzera > Lumnitzera racemosa. The sequence goes on from JAMXBC010000002.1 coordinate 20,739,884, forward strand.
GGGATAGAGAAATGTTGTGATTGATCACCCTGCTTTTGTAAATATTTATGTTAAGTTGTATGAGATATTAGTTCTACAACACTAAAATAATGGTAATATGTATAACAAAATAAAGAATAAACAAGTCAACGGATAAATAATCGAGTACATAAATAAATAAATAAATGATTGATAACATAAAACAAGGTATTTAGACGAATAAATATATGTTTATCCGTATCTGCTGCAATAAGTTTGCAATGAGAAATAATAATTGCGATAATAGTAAGAGCAGATAAAATAAAAATGATATTAAAATAAATAAATTAGTGTATTTGTTAAACCTTAAAAGTAATGCAAGGTAGTGTTATTAATATATGTAACAACAATAAGCCTAACCTATGTATGTAATAACTAAATAACATGATATAAATATATATATATATACATAATGATAACAATAGCTAAATATAAATATACATACATAATGACAATGCTAACTAAACCTCCTCCTTGCGATGTTAAATGATGGGCAGCCAGTAAAGGAGAAAAGGGACAATTTGTAAGTAAAGCGGTCTAAGGTTGACCATGGTTATAGAGTCAGTGATTGTAGGATCATGAGACCACTTGAAAGTTAAGCAACTGAAGGTCGCTGGTATATAAGTAAAGATGACTTTAGTCCCTAGGTGTCGTAATCTAAGATGATATGCAGAATAGCTTTTAAGGAGAACTAGAAAATATGGAGAGCAGCTTTTAACGAGAACTAAAGTTTATAAGGTGAAAGGAAGATGTGCAAATTGTATGAGAAGAAAAAAATAGAAGAAGGTATGTGGATCTGAAGTATTCCAGGTAAAAGACGGACGGATCTTAAAGAAAAAAGATATATAATTGACGATATTAGATGCCACTTAGGTGCATTAGAAAAATGATGATGGATATATTTAAGTATTTTAAGTTAGTCCAACAAAGGATAGAAAGGGTATTGTCTGGGTTGGCTAATGGATGAATCTTTAGCAAGACTTTGGAAATCTAAGAAATTTAGTGGAATTTATTGATATGTATACGATGAATTAGTAGGAAGTAGAAGAAGAAGACTCATCATGATTAATAATTGAGAATATTAGAGGAGATACGTTAACTTTGACTAAAGATTTAGTTAAATTCAAGTTAAAAAAAATATGGAAGAGTTCTATGTGTATAAAAATAAGCTTAAATAAGGAATAGCTATAGGTGAATTGATTTAGATCCTACAGCTATGTTATGAAAATTTAATAAGAGTGACAAAGAGAAAGTTGTCGTTAAAGAGAAATGTAAAGATATGGATGATTAAAAGCATTTATTATTCTCATTATGTGAATTACCTCTTGTTGATCTTATTAGTTAATTTTACTATGGTGATCCTTCCCTTTTATTGGATATAATCATATTGACTATTGTTAATCTAATCTTTTTCATACTCATTGCAGAGGGTCATTCAATAATTAGGATTTTGGCCCCAATTTAATGCCATTGACCAATTTAGTAGGCTAGTGATAAGGTTTAGAAAATCAAACTAAACCAAAAATGTTTTAGAGAGATACAGCTCAAAAGGCTAAAAAAAAAGGATCGCTAAACTATCTATTCCACTCTTAACCTTACTTGATTGACTTGTATGACAAAAGTAGGCTAAAAAGAGGTCTCCCTAAGCCTTTTTGGACTTCATTTGCCTCAAAAGGAGTTATCTAGATTTAAATAAGGGTTACGTGCTTATGCTATTATAGATGGGTTTCCCTCTTTATGTTATAAGTTGTTAGGCCCATCCAAACCTTAGGTTTAAATTAATGGTCCATATAAGAAAGAAGGGGGGAATCTTGGCCTTCAAATCGTCTAGGGTAATCCAACGGCTACTAGCAATGTCAAATCTTGACCATTTATCTCTGAGTAATCCAATGGTGAAGTTTAGCCTTTAAAATCTATAAATAAGAGGCTTCTCTTCCCATTTAGGTCATTTTGAGCATTGGTTAACTTAAGACAAACGTAGGAACTTTGCTAAAACTACTTCATAAAAGATCAAATGAACTATTCAATAAAGAACAAGGCAAGAATATTCAAAAAACGGCAAGGTTTCGTGTTCAGTCACACATACGCACAAGTGATTGAGTCTACCTATTCCTCCTCCTACAAATCTCTCCATTACATCCATACATATATCATTGGATTAAGCAATCTCTAAGATCGATCATCACACATGTAGCACATGATCGATCATCAGCAGCAACCCCACTTACACCCATAAACCATAAGTAATATGGTTATAGGATTTCAAAGCCAAAACTGCCATTCCAATTATTGAATTGGATCTTCTAATTTGATAATTGTTAATATCCTTTATTATATTCATCTCTCTACAAACGATCAGAAAAACCTACAAATAAAGATTGTTCTTTTTCTTTATTCTAAAACCCCAAAACACAAAAGTTCCAATTTGCATCCTTTGTTGCACATGTAGATTATGCTTAGAATCTAACATAGATTCTAAGCACATCATAGTACTCAATAATTTTACAATTCATAAAAAAGTAGACTTTTCGAGGACTTAAAATGATTATATAATGGGATAAACGTTATTTTTCCAAACATAAGTTTCAATAGTGAAATTAATTTAAGAGGGAAACAATGAAACAACCTAGAAAATTCACCTAAAGTACGTTGTAAAATTCACCTAAAGTCAGGGGTAAGGAGGTACTTTTATTATACCCAACTTTTCCCATAATTAGCATCAAATCTTAATTTTAGACCTCTCTCTTTTCTTCTCTTTAGAATTTCTACCCTCTTCCTTTCTTCCATACTGCCATTTCTCCATAATTTATCTAACTCTCAAGTCTTCTCCTATCTCTCTCTTTATCACTCTCTCTTTCTCTCCTATACTTACCTTTGCTTCCACCCCTTTTTATGCTTTCTCTTAATCTCACTCAATATGCCAAAGTATAGTATATGAAATCATTTCCCTTTGTTTAATTTTATGATTCCACTTCAATTACTAACCTTAGGTGTGTGTTTGCTAAAGGAAACAATCAATAACCCCTAGTGTTGACCATCATAGAAGCTATTCCCAGTCATTTCTAAGCAATCATTTACTCTTTTTTTCTAACTCTTATTAATATTTAACCTATTTACATAGGTTGTAGTAATGGTTTCTAACTCTTTTTTCTAGTCAGTAGCTAGAGACTATTGATAAGTGTAAGAGGGTTCATCTTGAGCAGGGCATCTATTCAGCAGACTGCAATAGCTCAGACTCTTAAGTTGTAGGGTGTAAAAAAAGAACTCGCCTTACCATGCTCTATAATACTCAGGCTTGAGACAAGGGTTCAGTAGCCTGAGTGCTATCATACCCATCAGGTTGATTAGGATTTAGGATCAAATTTGACTGGTCTTCATCCAAGTTCTCCTCAGGTTGGTAAGGGTTAAGGTTGGCAACATTAAACATGTTGAATACTCTAAAGTCTTTTGGTAGTTTTAGTCGGTATGCATTGTCGTTTATCTTTTGGAATATCTAGAATGGTCCATCAGCTTTAGCAAATAGCTTGTTCTTCCTTTTGCTATGAAATTTTTCTTTGCTCAAGTGTAGCCACACTTAGTCATTGGGATGAAACTACTTGTTCTTCCTTCCTTTGCCTTTCTCTTTTAGTTTTTTAGCAGCTTTATCAATATGTTAGGCAACTCATTAGTAGATTTGTTAGATCAACTGAGCTTTAGTTCTTGCTTCTAGATCTTCTTGGTCAATCGGGTGCATCAAGGTATAATTAAGGGGTAACTCAGGGTTGGAAATATAGACAACGTCAAATGGTATGTGTCCAATAATGGCTTATGTTATCCTATTGTAAGCAAATTCTACCATAAGCAGATAGATGTCCTAGTCGATTAAGTTCTTTCTCACTGTAGTTTAAAGTAAGGAGCCTAAAGAGTTATTGAAAATCTTTGTCTAACCATCAGTTTGGGGATGGCAAGAGCTACTAAACAGTAGTTTGGTTCCTATCTAATGCTAAAAAGTCCTTTAAAAATAGCTCAAGAATTTTGGGTCTCTATTTGACACCTCATTTCTTGGCACGCCATACAAGCAAACAATATCCTCCCAAAAGAGAAAAGTAATAGCCAAGGCATCGTCAGTTTTAGAGCAGAGTATAAAGTGTGCTATCTTACTAGATCTATCCACGATGATCATCATAGAATCTTTGTTTGGGGCAGTTCTTAGCAATCCAAGAACAAAGTCTATGTTCAACTTAATCTAGAGTCTAGTTAGGATAGGCAAAGGCATTGCATTCCCATGTTTAGCTCAACATTTGGTCCTCTTATAAGTAGCACAAGTCTCAATAATCCAATGCACATCTCACCTCATCTTAAGCTAAAAGAACTTTCCACTCAATAGCTCATATGTCTTCTTCTCTCCAAAATGGCCAAAGAGTCCTTTACTATGAGTTTCCCTTATTAATAGCACTCATACAAAACAAGTCAACACACATAGCTTACCAGTTTGGAATAGATATCCTTCTTGCATATAGTAGTCATCCACCATTCTTCCCTTTACACATCATCCAAACATAAGACAAAATGGGGGTCTTCAGGATATTGCTTTTTGATACTCACAAATCCTAACAGTCTTGTCTATAGTTTAGTTCAAAGAGCATGTCGGCGTAATAAGGTATCAACAACTACATTAACCTTACCCTGTTTGTACTCAATCACAAAGTTGAATCCCTCTAAGAATTTAACCCAAGCACTTACCTCTTCAATTATTTAGTCCAACTTCTAAGGTGCCTCAAGGATTCATCTATGTATAAATGACAAATTCTCTCAACAATAAATAGTGCTACCATACTTGAAGTACTCAAATAAAGGTTAGGAGTTCTTTATCATACACTAGGTAGTTTAATTGAAGTCCTCTAAGCAATTGGTTGGCCTTCTTGCATTAAGACAACACCTATCCCAACGCCTGACACGTCACACTTGAACTTAAAAATCCTCTTAAAGTCAAGTAAAATTAATATTAGTGCAAAAGTCAACCTTGCCTTTACCTCAACAAAATTTCTCTCCTTACTTGATTTCAATATTCTTATTTGTTAGATCAATAAAGGTTGCAATAATGGTACTGAAATTTCTAATGAATCTTTGGTAAAAGGATAAAAATCTATAGAAACTTCTCACCTCGGTACAAGTGGTTAGTATTAGCCATTCGACAATAGCTTAGATCTTCTCATCATCAACTTACAAACCTCCTCTACCAACTACATATCCTAGAAAAACCACTTCCTCCTAACAAAAACAACACTTCTTCAAATTATCGAATAATCTCTCGACATGTAGCACATTAAACATGACATCGAGATGCTTAAAGTAGCTTGGTAGGTTGGCACTATATACAAGGATGTCGTCAAAGTATATGACTATACACTTTTTGATCAAGTTTCTCAGCATATGATTCATCAATCTCATAAAAGTGCTCGATACATTTGATAAGCCAAAGGGTATTACCATCAATTCATAAAGATAATGCCTAGTCTTGAACACATTTTTTCACTCATCTCCCAACTTCATCTAGATCTGATGGTTGCCAAACTTCAGATCAATTTTATTAAAGACCCTAGCTCCATTCAATTTGTCTAACATGTCATCCAACTTACGAATAAGATATCGGTACTTGATTATGATCACCATCCTTTTTTTGTACAAGAAGTGCCAACATAGCATAGGGGCTGAGACTTTCCCTTATATATCCCTTTTCTAGTAGCTAATTGACTTATCTTTGAAGCTTTGCAAGTTGTTCAGGATTTATCCAATAAGCTGGCTTGTTTGGTAAGGCAGCACCAAGTATTAAGTCAATGCAATGTTTAATGCCTCAGAAAGAAGGTAATCCATTGAGAAACTATTTAGGAAACAGATTGGCATACTCATCCAATAGCTCCTTGACCTCTAAAGGTAGCTCAATCTACTCCTTCAGTTGTAATAATCATCTCATCAATAGAAAGGTCAACATGCAGGCCTTAATAACTTCTTGGAGCTCAACTCTACTTAGAATCAAGGCCTTCTTGGATCATTGAGAAAGTTTAACTTATAGATTGCTAACTTGACTTAGCATCATAGGGTTCAAAGTAATCTTCCCTCCATCTTTCACAAACACATACGTATTTCTGAAACCGTCTTAAATAACCCTTCGATAGAAAAGCTAAGGTCTACCTAATAACACATGAGATGTACACATGGATAGTATGTCACAAAGAATTTCATCAAAATAATTTACAATATGAATCTACAATAACATTTGCTAAGTGACATGTAGTACTCTATTCTCATTTATGTTACTCTCTGAAGTAGCAAAGTTGCAATAGTTCCGTCGTGTAAACTAACTTATGATAATAACTAACCTCACAGTTCTTACCATAGATTTAATTTACACAAGGCATCCATGACTTTTTGATTCGAAGTAAACAGTTAAATTAAATTTTAAACTAGAATTTACATAAAAAGTTAGAACCATCATTCATATATACATATAAATATTTACATCCATATTGTCTTAAAATACTAGGAAATTACACATACTACAGTAGTCAGCTAACTTACATCTCATACATCAATTCATATACCTAAAGTACTGTTAAGACATTAAAAAGACTCCTCACTCCCCATGGCTTCAAAAGAGAACTAACCTTCGAATAATTGTATCGCAACATATTAGTCAAAAGTTAAAACTTACAAGAGAATCTATATGAGTATGAGTAACCACAGCTCAATAACTTAAGTTAGAGATTTATAAAAGTATAACAAGCACAAACAAGGTTATCGGACAATTAATTATATGTAATGCAACAAGCAAGTGTCATTATATAATATGGTTTAATCCGTTGTAAAATCAGAGTAATTACATCCACTCTAATCCAAGTCGATAAGTTTCCATTAATACAACAGCTCACAATCAAACCTAGGTTTGTGCAATGGAGACAATACTCTCCCCCAGATTATCCTTCGAACTAATGTCTTCATCCTCATTGTAACCTCCTCTCCTGTCACTTAATTCGGCTAAGGATAAGGAAAAGACCCCTATGCTTTCCAGCGCTATCTTTTTTTAAGGTGTCGTTGTTTGGTCAAAGGATTGAATGCATATTAAACTAAGGTATTTAGGTTGTTTATGGTTAGGTACGGGTTAGAGTGATCAAACAATTTCACACCAGTTCATACACATCAATCACCAAACGCAACATAAGATTCAGTACAAAATCAAATGCCCAAGCACATGCGTACATAATTACTTACAAACACAATCTTAAGTCTTCGAATACTCCAAAATACGAGAAAGTATTAAACTTAACTTATTTATAATTCTTGGTCGCTCACGTAACTAATCATAGGTCAATTCGTCTTCGTGTATCCTATAATAGAAATACTCTCCTATAATAGAAATACTCTCTTTAGTATTTATCTCTTGATGATATATTATAGCTAATGATTTAGCTCAGTTCTCCTATATATATAGTAGTTATTATTGATTCATCCTAAGTTAGTTTAGGATTCGAGTTCCGAATTTGATTTCGATTTAGGTTTTAAATCAGTTCTACTTATGAGTATTATACATAAATCTTAAAAATGCGATCCGAACACTAACGTGAAATTAATCACACTAGGCTCGAATATCCTAATTATTATTTTTAGTTCTAAATCAGTATTCTATTTTACTCGGTACACTTAAATCCTTATTAATAAACCGAATTTATTCTTGATGTGAGAAAATTTTATATTTTTCATATAATTACCTAAATATATGTTCTCTACCTAATTTGATACATATTAATATTATTATTATATTATCCATTTTGACTTAATATTTATATTTACCAAAATTCCAATTTCACATATTATCAAAATTACCTATATTTACTACATAATACCCCTAAAAATCACATCTAACACCCTAAAATCACAATAATTATACCACATCAGAAATAACCATCTTAAAATCCCTAATTATATACTCAATTAGTAATTATTTATTTAATCATTAATTAACCCCAAAAATCCCTAATTATATACTTATTTTTTTAGCCAAAAATACTTAAAAATTTCAAAAATTAATTTTTGGAAAAGGGCTTAGTGACATTTTTCTATATCACCTAAGTAATCTATAAAAAAATTTTAAATCTAAACCTACACTTCTGAGCTTATTTATTTCTAATTTGAAACGTGTTTAGTTTTGCATGATTTCTTAAGCACCCTATATTTCTAGATGTAATTAAACCTAACCAATATTTTTTCATAAATCTACATACAATAAAACATCAAAATAATAAAATTCAAAATTTTCTAGATAAAATTAATAATTTTAATAGATTATAGAAAATCGGTTAGAATTTGGACTCGCCGAACTTTTGCACTTCCGACCACCAATGGCTGTCTAAGGTATGTTGGCCGGTCTAGGCGATTAGTTTAGGGTATAGTAGTAGTGGCAGCGGGTTGGTTCCATTTGGTGGTAGGTCGTAGGTTTGGTCCAATTGCCCTTCATATACAGTTTTTTTGTAAATTTTTTAAAAATCCTAATTCTCTCTAATTTTCTACAACTCCAAACAAACCAAATGAGCTTTTGGTGGAGTTTGGCTATTTATAAGGCTCTTAGAAAATTTTGGTGCATTAATTAGACTTGACAATAGCTTTATCTCCTCTAAATTGCCTTTCCAAGTGGATGAATTTAATTGACTAAATTTTTTTCTTTCTTCCCCCAGCTGCTATAACCTAAATCTAGATCATTACCCCACTTATTTGATTTTTCCTTGAGTTTCTTTAATTATTTGGCAATTTTCTAGTAATTTTCAAGCATTTTAGATAATTTCGTGTATTTTTACCTATGCATAAATGCATATGGAGTACAAGTAAATATTATTTGTGTTATTCTATGATTTTTAGTATGTATATAATTTATCTTTAGCAATTCATTAGTTATCGGAATTCATTTTACACCTTTCTAATAAATAACAGATAATATATTTAAAATTTAATATTATAATATTTTATTATTTTATTAGTTATTTTTCTAAATTCAAACTTACGAGATCATTTTTATTAATATTTTTAGCTTTGTTTTATAATTTAAGCTCGATTAGATCCTTTAGCCAATCGCCTAAACCTTACGTACTAAGTCCAATCCTACAGTTACAGGGCTTACAATTTAGCCAATATAATTTAATGGTTTTAGATGTAAGATGGTCGACAACTTCAACTTCTTAACTAGGTTAGCAAATCTACATGGGTGCAGCTTTCATTGTCTATTATGTGCGCACAAACCTACTCATTCACTTTACAAGTGATGTGAAATAAGTTATCTCTTTACTCCTCCTCAGTAGAGGGTTCTATAGTCATCACACATCAGATAACCAAAGTTAATTTATCAAGATCTTTAGTAAACACATCCTTTTCAACAAGCTCATCCCTCTGGGTTATATCATTCTTGGGAACAACCACTTCCTTAGGCTCCTCATCAGTATTATCCATGTTGAGTTTTAAACGTCTCCTTTGATAATCATTGTTCTTCTATTCGAACATTGGGTAACTATGTATCCAAATTCTTAATACTTAAAACATTTGATCTTGCTTATCTTCCTCCTATATCCTTATCCCTTTTCATAAGTTCTCGGTAGCACTTCACCATTAGTTGGTTATCTCTTCTATTTAGCTCTAACCTCTATTCTTCTACTCGACTCGACACTTTGCTTAGCTTAGTAGCTTCCTTAAGTAAGTCGGCTTAATTGTAAAGGTTGGCTCATTGGAGGTTAGCTCGACCCATTCTTCCTCTATCTTTTCACTCACTTATTTATTCTTATAGCCTCGTCCATTGTAATAAACTATTGAAATTCCACGATATCTCAAATGTCACTTCTCAATCTAGTGAGAAATTTAGATATTATTCAAGCAAATGGTTCATCTACTTTACATCAAATCACGAGTATTTAAAGCTCTTAAATATACTCATCAACAATTCAGCTTCCTTATCTCAACTATTGAAGATAAGCAAAAGTATCTTGTAAATAAGCATCTAACACGAATCTATTTCTAAGTATCATTTTTATCTCAGGCTAAATATTTACTTCCTTATATCCCTTTCATCTCCTCATAATTTGGAAGTTTTTCTACCATATCACGGCATAACCTGAAAACTCTACAGTAACAATCCTTACTTTCTCACAGTCTTCATACTAGTAATAATAAAAAATACGCTCTACCTTCTCTTCCCAATTTAAATAGTCATCAACATTTCTAAAACCATTGAAGCTCAGAATTTGAAGCTTTACATAGTCGACAACTCAGACTGTTCGAGATCGCTCCTCTTCCTTATTGTTCTCTTCTTGTTTTTCTTCATCCATATCACCTAAGTTAATTCTTCTCCACACACGTCCCCCTACTCCTTCACCTTGATCTTATTGAGCTAAGATCTATCCTCTCATAGGTTGAGTGGTTTGGGAAGTATTTAGCATAGCCTCGGCAGGTCGAAAGGTTAATGCATGAACAACTCTTATCAAATCAACTATAAGGTTAGTCATCTCATCAATTTGCTTATTTGTACTTTTAGGGGTATTTTAGGGTTGTCATTTACTATGGCAATGCCACTATTATCATCTCCAATACCAGCATTAACACTTAGATTTGTCATCTTCTCAATAAAGCTAAATAACAAACTCAAAATCCACGAAACAATAGACACTATCCTTTTTAAGCCGAACAACTCATACATACACTTCTCTACATGAAAATTCAAACTAACTATGAACATAGCAACTACTCCAAAGAACAACAAATCTAATTGAAACTTCTCGTGTTTTCATAGGTTAGAAATAAGGCAAAATAGAGTGCTTTGCAACAAACGTTTTATAATAACAACAAAACTTCAAATACTAACCAAAAACACTTAAACCAATCCCTCTTATATTCACAACACACTTAACAATAGTATTACACACTACACAGTAACATTCACAACTGAACAACAACTTACCCAAATGAACCTTTGCTCTAATACCAAGATGATATAAAGCGAGCTAAGGATTGATAGGGTTGGTCGTAAGGGTAGGTCTAAGCTTACAAAAAAACTTGAAAATAAGAATGGAAAGGGCATAAATACTGGAAAACAAACAAGTAAGCAAGCTATGATTAGCTCCGAGGATATGACACCCTAAGGAACTATTGAGGACTCACAAAGTAGTGTTGATATGATACATGAGCTAACTCTATGAGGATACTCACTACCTAACCTTGCTTCAAAGTTAAGATAAGAGTAAAACAAATAAGCAAAGAAAATGCCCATGAAAATAAAGTATATTATGTATTGATGATTTCTAATCGTTTTTGTGACTACATTTATAATAAGTATTTATACTCAAAACATTAGGACAATTACTACAAATGGAAAAGACTCAAAAGGATAATGTCTAAAATAAGTATTATATAAGGAATGTTTAAAGGGAATAAATGAAAATCTAGCAAAATGGGCATCCTATATGGAAGATTCTATCATAGGAGGTGCTCGAACACATGGTAGATGATCAGTAGTCATATGTGTGGCAAAACAAATAAACTGTACGGCTAACTTAACTGTTGTTGAGTAACAATGCTGAGCTGAACTGATTGTTCTAAGTTGTTAAGCTAAGCTAATAGCTCCTTTAGGGTGAATTTAGTTCAGATTTGCTCAATATAGTTTAGATTAATGTTGGTTAGATAGATGGTCGGGTAGGCTAAGCCGTTTTCTATGTATACCTTTGTCTAACAACTAAAGACTATTGATAGGTGCAAGAGGGTTAAGGTTAGGTAAGGCATTTAATTAGCAAACTATGGTAACTTGGACTCTTCAGTTGTAGAGAGTAAAAAAAGAGCTCACCTTACCATAATCTCTAGGCTTTGGGCTCGAGATCGAGTTAAGAGTCTGATGGCTTGATTCATATCATCTTGGAGCTCTAACACATCAACTATGTTGTCTCAAAGTCCTCTTAAAAATCTTGGGGGAAATTGTAAATAACTATCTAAAACTTTTACCTAGGTGTAGATTTACCTCCTAAACTTTGAAATATTACAAATCATCCCCTTAGACTTTGATAAAGCAGCAATACAAAGGATTTTCCTTTTTCAGTTGAAAAAGTCACACTATAATTAAAGTTTGGGAGGTATTAAAGTATGCTTTGATAAGTTTAGGGGGTGTTTCATAACAAATTTAAAGTTTAGGGGTTATGTTTAACATGTGGTGTTATTAGCCAATCTATTAAAGTTTAGGGAGATTATTTGCAACATCCGAAAGTTTAGGGCATCAAACTACACATAAGTCAAAGTTTAGTAGATTTAGATGCATTTTTCCCAAAATCTTGCAATGGGTTGATCTTATGGCTCTTGCACCTCGCAACAAGTCATTAGTGTCTCAAATTCTCTTCAACATTATTTCATACTTGTTTAAGATATTCGAATGCATGGAGCATTTCCCACTTTAAATAATTCGGGACAAAATATTGGCTCATTAATCTCTTCATGAGCCTCCAAATTCAAATTGGCTCTTCTCTTTTGATGTCTCTCTTGGTGACTAACTTATCCTACCACAAAATCACATAGCAAATGACAACAAAGCTAGCTTAATCTTATTATGGTCATCATACCCTACTTAAAGATTTTCTCTAGTCGAGGTACCCAATCTAGGTACTCTTCATGTCAACTACTTCTACTGTAGGTCAAAAGTTTAAATTTGATATTCTCAAGACCTTGGTTAGCAATTCTTGGCTCTTCTTATCTTCTTTAATCTCCTTGGCTTACGTTGGATTTACCACTACCATCATTTCTACGTTCATTACGATCTCTTTTCAGCTCATTAGAGCCTTTATTGCTTCTTTCATCTTGCTCTCTTCTTCTTCTTTCACCTTGGATAACTCCATATCAACCTTAAACCAAACCAGTAAGTTCCTATAATGATTCCACGACGTTCTACAATTGGTACTTGAGATCATCTACTTGACATCTCAAACTTCCATGAGTACTGTCTCTACCATAGTGTATGCTTTCATCCAACATCTTTATTGAGTGGAAATTGGTACACTTCATTTAGGGAATTTCATCAAACACATAGAAAACTAATGACATTGACACCTAAACTCATGCAATCTTTAAATCCATAGCTTACTTAATACTTCTTAACACCACGAGCAACTTCACTATCACTTCAAGAGCTAAAATTATCATCAAACAACAACAACAACAACAACAATAACAACAACAACAACAACAAGTGCGGCAATATAAAACCTACCCATAAATAACGGAAGAACAATTTAAGATTAAATTGGACATGAGAATGAAAGACCCATAAACTTACTATCAAAACTATGAAAACAGTAAAAGGGTTTGAAAAATCATTAGAGTGCATCAAATCTAAAGCTCTTATTCCAAAAGATAACATGCCTCAAACTTAAAGGGTTTAAGATTGAACCTGTGTGCAACTTATATTTGAAGAACAAAATAGGAGTATTTCAAGTTTTTTGCTTATAAAACAATAAAATAAATGGGCATAAATGTAAATATGGTTCGATGTGACTCACCAATCGAAAAAGACAAATTGGATTTAGTCAACATGGGTTTGATGCTACTTAGGAATACCAAATTGAGCTCATAAGGATCAAATGAGGACTAGATAAGAGATACTAATCCTTAAATGAAAATGTTCTCCATAATCTGAGAGGATTGATAAGAAGAAGAGGATGATAGAGGAAGAAGATTCACTCAATAATCACCACAATCAAATGTTTGTGTTTACAATCTTAATAAGTTGTAATACTAGTATAAGACAAGATACAATATCCTTAATAATCGCTCCTATTTACAAGTCTACTACTTATACTAGTCTTAAAACCTTAGTGGCAATCTTGTAAATATATATAAACATTGTTGAACCCTAAAAGTGGCCTATGAGGCAAATAAGTAACATAACAAAACTACATAAAAAAATATATATATGCATTTTAAAATGAGAATTGAAGGAACTCAAAATCCGGTTGTCATTAGGGTTGGAATGGAGTATATCATGTTTAGTATAAAACATGTTGAGAACTTATTAGATTGCATCAGAGTGAGTGCATTTGTAATCTGAAGTTCTTAGTCGAGCTACATAATAGGTCAATGCTCAAGAAGTTAGCTCGTACATGTGTTAGGGCATAGTTTTAAGCTATAAGTGGGAGGTAAGGTAGGTTCCCATGTTAGTGAAAGGTTGCCTAAGTTGTATTTTAATTACTAGAGGGATTAGAGATTCTGATCTCTGAGATCATTCCTTCAGCTTATGTTAGGCTTGCAACCTCTTTCTGTTAGTGGTTGATCATATCAACTTGCTTTTGACCAAAGGACAAGAGCTCGAGAGCTGATCAGGTTAATTAGTTTGAAGCTCATCCTTCGGTGTATGGTTTTGCAGACCGCGTTTCTTCCATGAATAAGACCTTCACCTAATAGCTCATTTCCTAAGTGAAGAGCTTGGCTTCATGGTTAAAGAGGTCAAATTTTGATTCTCAATAAAAACTTTTAGTCAAGTGGTTGACAAAGGCCCTTTAGTATTTGTTAGTATAACTATTCGCTACTTTTATCTTGAGGCATTACAAATTTCAATTGACTCAATTGCAAAGTTAGCTAACTAAATTTAAGAGTGATTGACTATTTTTCTCATTTATAATCGTAGTATCAACCTTTTCTTTTCTTTTCTTTTTTTTAAGAAGAGTAACCTACCTAAGTTGTATTATAGTCCCAATAATGAAATTTATGTTGAGAAATAAGTAGCAATCCTAAGAATGTAATCTTTTAATTTGATTAAAGTTTTAACAGCTTACTATACGTTCAGTTTTAGGATTTTGAACATCATTTTTGATAATTTCCAAAGCATGACACATATTCTAGGTATGTAATTACTATTTTGTACTACTTGCATATGTAGGTTAGAAGAATGAAATGAATATAATATTATCAAAACCCTCAAATTTGTTTTGATGTGCACAATTGTACCTATTACAAGTACCAAATATTGAAAGTAGTAATCATTGACTAGTAGTTGTAGTGTCCCATGAGGCATCAATTTGAGCAATATGATGTATAAGTTAAGCACTAAACTACCACATGTAAGTAAGCAGTTGTTGATTGCCTAGTTGCTACGATAAGGATCAATCTTCTGCAACAAGCTATAACCCTAAAATACCTTTCTAGATTATTACAATATACTAATTGCATTGATGAATAATACAAATCATGACTCTAAAAAGAGACGACTTTAAGACTTAGTATATATATTTTTATCTTATATATATTCGCTAAAGAGATTGAGCTACTTGAAGTCTTAAAACACCAAGACTAAGTTGTTTGCCATGTTTAAATAAGATAATTAAATTAATGCTTTTTACATTAACTCTTAGTATTTATGTGTTTGTTAGCAAAGCAGTTTGTATGTAGTTTTTAGTGGATACCATACTAGCTAGGCATTATTGCTTACCTATTTGGGATTTAATGTTTTAGATGATGTATGTAGCTTAGACCTTTAAACTCAAATGACAACAATGTTAATACAATTGTTATTAATAGGTTGATCTAATTAAGATGAGGTTTATGAGTTTTCCTTTAATTTTAAGTATTTCGAGATTTAAAAAAGTTGTAATAAGTATAGTTAATTTAGTATGAGAATACAAAAGACTTAATTTTTTATTTTTTATTTTTTGGGAATTTTTAATTGGTTTTAAGCTTTATACTCCTACTAAGTATGAGTATAGGATGCACTACTCAAATGCTTTATTTAGGTCATGACATTATGCGTCTATCAATATTAATTTGGAGGTATCTTAAGAAAAGTCAGAAAATTATACTATAATCATATATTGACATTGATTAAATAACTTGTGATTTAAAAGTATTTCTATGGAGACATTAAAAATTTACATTGGAATTTCTTTCAACAGAATAAGGATAAATCCATTATGATTCCAAATACCTAACAAATTAGTTAATATTTAATGAACTTAGACTATCTACATTAAGTATGCTAAAGCCAAGAAAACATTTTGGTACACTTAAACTAAGATAGTGGGTGAAGAATTATATGTAAGATTAATTGCGACATGATTTATCAAGTACAAAAAAATTTTAAAGGGGAGAATGAAACATAAAATATTAACTCTTTAAAAAATATAAATGTTGTGATAAAAATTTTATTTAAAATACAAATTGGATGCAAATCACTTAGATGATAGAAATGGCAATCATGCTAAAATGAGGATATAAAAGAAAAGTAGATAAACATGAAAATTAAATGGACCTAAATTCAAAATGCAAAATAAGGAAACTTTAGCCCATCTTAACCTTATAAACAAGATTTATAATCATACTTTAAATAAAATGAGGAGAATCTATGTTGGTCATACTAAATTAGTTAATATGTCTAAACCTAAAGTCTTAAATTTCTTAATATTATGAATTTCATTTACTAAATCAAAATATAAAGTAATCATGATGCACATAATTAATTGAAATAGGATTTTTGTCACATTTTTATCCATCTCTGATTTTAATATCAATTGAGCCCTAAGTGTGTATAAAACTTTAAGAATTTTAATTTTTTACTTTCTAATATGTTTTCCCAAAACACAAATTATCTCTTTTAAAGAACCATGATTAAAAGTGCAAATGTTGAGAACCTTGATAAAAACCAATAAAGATTATCAAATCAAAACTCATGTCCTTACAAAAATAGGTAACAATAACCGATATCAAGAAAACTAATTCTCTTTTGGTAATGCAATGAGAATACCTAGAAGAAAGAACAGTGGACTATATTCTAAGACTTATAAATAGGTTACAATTATTGTCTAGGAAAACAACAAAAACCTATAGAAGATAATTGTTTAGAACCTTAAGTCAAACACTAGATGTCAAATTAAAACCACCTAAGCACGTTATGACTTATTTGATTTACTTAAAAATTTCATAATATGGTTGGATCATAATAAATTATTGTTTCCTTAAAATGAAAATATTCATATTATATTAGTCAACTATTTGCAAATATAAGTGCAACTTGTGAAAAACAACATTACAATATTTGGAAAATCTAAACAAAGTAGCCTGTGAATTTAGATGGGGTTAAACCATCAATCACTTGGACACATCCTTCTTCTAATATTTATAGCTACCCAATCACTTATATCATAATAAAGTTTAACATCTAAAATTTCCTTCTCTCTCTATGAGATAATGTTAGCACTCGTGATTCATATTCTAATAATGTAAATATTAGTATAAAGTATGATACTAGTAAATCAGTGAAAAAACAAATGTAATAAAAATGGAAAGGGAATTTGATTTTGATTATTTCGAGAGAATCACTTTCCAAAGAGTAAAAGACCACTTTTTTGGATTGAAACCTATCTATATATTCTTATTAACATTATCCTATCTATAGAAATACATCTCAATCTACTAGTTTGTAGCAAGTAATTAACTTTTCCTCCTAATACAACTACTATTACAACTCTTATTACAATCTAATAAAAAATACTTACTTTTATCAAAATTGTAGAATTATTTGTTGATTATTTACATTTATACTGCTACCATCTTCAGAACAACCTTATCCTCAAGGTTAAAATAGAAAGAGCATGATCTTAAAAATCTCCATTGCAAAATCCACAAGCCTTGAATTCTAAGCCCATAAAACCTTCCATCGGTTCTTAGAATATTCTATTAGTGATCCATCAATAATAATTATTCGAATAGTAGTAGCATCGGCAACTTTATCTAACTCTATGTACCATCTTCGTAAAGCATGCTGTGAGTTCTTCACTAACTTAAACACTACCAAATGCAAGTGTGAAGGAGTATAAGGAAATGCAAAGTTAGGATCTATTTAAATGTTAGTATCAAGAACACTTCTATAATCTCGTAAGCAAATAGCTCCAGCTTTCTCGATGGCATTACATGAAACCTTTAGAAAGAGCATTATTGTATGTTTATAACTCACAAGATGAGGAAGGGAATTGGGATCATGTAACCTTACGTGTTGTCTAATAAGCGTATATATGCTCCTAATAAACATTTTTAAGCTAAACGGATTACGAGCAAGATTGGATAGCCTAGAATTTAAACTGTACAAAAAGAGAACTTCTTCCTTTAGATGAATGTTTGTAGACATACTAAGATTTAACCTTGAGATATTAAGATTTAGATGTAAACATTTCAAATATTCATTATCTTCACAACCGATATCCAAGTACCGCACTTCTTAACATACTTATATCCTCTTCTTCGCCCATCACTTTATCTTCTTCCACTTCTTTCTCTTCTGCCATTGAGGTATTTAACTTGGATAGAGAGGAATTTCTCACACTAACACTCTGATTTAATTGTTTCTTTACTAGCATAGTTTACAACTTATAAAGTTGCAGCATTAGTATATCAAATTCAATATTCACTTCATGTTGTAGTTGTTGTTGACTATTCTGCAAGGAATTAATCTTTTTTTCCAATATAGTAACTCGAGCATAGTTTAACATGGCGACAAGAACACCAAATATTAGCACTTTGAATTCCTATTTTAATAGTGTAAATATTGGTATGAAGTATGACATTAATGAATTAATGAAAGAATGAATATGATAAAAATGGAAATAAAATTTTATTTTAGTTATTTTGAGAGAATTACTATCTAAAGAGTGCAAGACTATTTTTCTAAATTGAAACTTGTTTATTTATTTTTATTGACATTACTCTATTTATAGAAATACATTTCAATCTCTTAGTTTATTATAAGTAACTAACTTTCCCTGCTAATATAGTTACTATTACAATTATTAAAACTACTATTATAATCTAGTAAAAAATACCAACTTCTATAACAATTGTACAATTATCTATTGATTATTTACTTTTATACTACTACTGTATACTTGATCGTAATAGATAATGCCTACAAAATTTCATCCTCATACTCTAAAGTTTTAATTTTTTGTTTTACTATTATTTTACTTTTCTAAAGTAAGGTACATAAGTTATCTTTGCTTTAACAACTGTAATACTAAAATGGAAAATAATTTTGGAGGGCCTCAAATTATTTTTCCCCCCATTTTGTTTCCTAAACTCTAAAGTTTTTTTTTTTTTTTGGGTATTTCAAAATTTTAAGTGATTATATTAATAATGTAAATATAATAATGAAATAAAAGCTAGGAAAAAAAATAAATAAGTGTTTGCATTGAAATTTTGGCCATATATAACTTTTATGGATGATATCTAAATTTTGTAAGCTTTATATCTTCAAGAAATTAATGACTTAGATTATAGTTTGCAAATAATGACTGGAATACACATATCCAAATAGTCACTTCAAGTAAAATTTTGAATGGAAACAGTCCTTAGGGTATAACACCTTACTCGTACCTTACTCTATAAGTATTTAGTCTAAAATTGTTATACCAAAAACCTATCTTATAACACATGGAAACCATTATGTATCCTATACCCTATAAATTCTATAGGGTATAAAGACCCTGTAAAACTTGTATTTTTTTTCTTTTTTACTTTATTTTCTTTCAAAATATTGTGCAGATACATAGTTAATATCAAATATATAATTATACTAATAGATGAAATAATAACATTTGAAAAGTTCTTATATTTGCAACATATCTAATTGTAAAAATATAAAACTTTAATGAGTAAAATAGAGAATAATCCCAATAATTGGAAGCATTCAACCTTAGTTGGGTAATGCTAAATTTTTTTTTTTTCCTTTCAAATCATTAAAGTAAATTTTTATTAAATCATAAAATTGTTATACACAAAATATAAAAGCAAGGTTTTACCCAATAAAATAAAAAGAATAAGAGAGATGAATAAGATACTAGACATAAAAGTGTATAATATTAAGGTTTTATTATAGGTTGGTATTAGGCACCCTATATACTTTTGGAGTAAAGGTTATAAGGTAGGTATAGGGTACCTAATATCATATTCATACCTTACCCTTTCGGAGCAGGTTTTAGAAAATTGCTACTCGAAACCTACCTTATGATTCTCTTTGATGGAAATTAAGCTACCAGACCCTTAACTTACGGCTAAGCCTAAGGCTTCGAAAGTTTGATGTGACGAATCCCCTTGCTTTAATTAACTGCTACTAAGGTCGAACTGATTATGGCTGCCAACCAAATCGTAATGTCGGGTCGTGTGATTTCTTATCTCTCGAAGGTTGTTTACTAAATGGATAATTACTTTGCCGATAGACTAATCCTATCAATTACTCCTACCAACATGCTTAACCCGACTCATAGTTCAGCAACATTGATGCTGATGGGCCAAGAGAACCCACAAGTCCTTAGCTACTCCTATGCTATGTCTGCTTTTACCAGGAATCCTTTCTTAGTACCCCTGCTTGGCATCCTTTCTTGGTACCCTTGCTTGGCTACACACCCTGATGGTATTGAATTATTCACATCTTTTGTACAAGCTTTGCCAACACACTACTACTATGAAAAATTTGTTATACGTAATCATTACTTTTTGTAAATATTCATTTTTACCCTTTTTAATTCCTTGTACATTACTTCTTTTTGGTACTATCCTTTTTATCTTTTCCATTTTCAAGTAAGTTTCCCTAAATTCTCGAATATAAATACCCATTATACTTGTAGTTGTAGATAATCTCTAATAATCAATCTACTGAATATTCCCTTATGTAAACATTGCTCTTGTTAGCTTGTTTACTCGTACTTCACTCTTATCCTAATCCTTAAGTAAGGCTAGGTGACAAGTGACCTTACCGGACTAACTCATGTATCATATCGAGTCGTACCATGAGTTTTCGAAAGTTTCACTGGTGCGCCATATCTTTTGAAGTTATTTGAGGGTTTGCTTGTTTTCCCTCTTTTATCATTTTCTTGCACACTTCCTATCATTCATTTCAAGCTTTCAGCAAACTTGGACTCATCCCTACAGCCGACCTTATTTGTTGTTGGCCCCAGTTTACATCATCTTAGTATCAAAGTAGAGGTTTCGTTTAGATTATTGTAGTTAGTTCTCGAAGTTCCCTCTTTATACTCTATTTTAGGTGTGTGAAACAAAGCAAATTTCTATGTTAACTTAGCTATTGTAATACTAGCTAGTAAGCTTCTAGTTTGAAGAAAGTATGTGTTATGTGATTTAGGGAGATAGTATTAGCTGTATCATCGAATTAAGGAGTTTAAAATTTGAATCTATCGAAAAAAAATAACAAAATTGAGTAACAATGCCAATATTAGGGATAATAACAATGGTATTGTCCACCACGGCTAGCAATCATAGGGTACCCCCTGAAGTATGGATGAGAAACTATATGAAGTGGTTAACCTTCTAGTGGACTTAACTCAAGCAGTTTATGCATTGGCTTACCAACCTATTGAAGTTGCGAATAATACTCCACAAGTTACCCGACTTGCTAGAGGTCAGAATCGAGCTCGGCGAGTTTAAGGTGGAGGAGTAGGTGAACGAGTGAGAAAAAGAATTGACTTAAGTGATATGGATGATGTTGAAGAAGAAGAGTATGAGAAGAAGAATAACCTTGAGCACCCCAAACATACAACCATATAAAGCTTTGGATTCCGAGCTTGAATGGATTTGGAAGTACAGATGACTACTTGGATTAGGAGGAAATGGTGGAACGTATTTTTTATTATTGTTAATATAAAGACTACAAGAAAGTAAGGACTATTGCTATCGAGTTCTCAAGTTAAGCCACCATGTAGTGGAAGAATTTTCAGGTCATCAGGTGACGAGAGGGATACCGAGAAATTAATACTTAACTTAAGATGAAGATAATACTTAGAAACAAATTTATGCTTAATACTTATTTGCAAGATACCGTTACTCGGCTTCAAGAGCTAAGATAAAGAAGTTGAACTATTGACGAGTATGTTCAAGAGTTCCAAATGCTTATGATTCGCTGTGAAGTAGAGGAACCATCAGCACGAACAGTTTCTAAGCTCCTTACTAGGTTGATAAGTGATATTCGAGATACTGTAGAACTCTAACAATTTGCTATAATGGATGAGGCTATACTGATAGCCTAACGAATTGAGAGCAGAGAAGAAACAAAATGCCAACCAAACCACCACTGAGTCGTACTGGTCATCTGAGCTGACCTATTCAGGGAAGTTATCAAGCCTAACCAAGCGCCGAGATGATTTGTAAAGTAGATGTTCGATCCAAGTATAAGGGCTAACTTGATAGTGACGTACTAACTCGAACATATAAGAAAAGATAGGGATCTAAAAGGAAAATGAGCCAGATTAAGTGTTTCAAATGCTAGAGGTTTAGATACATGACTACTTAGTGTCCTAACTGAAGGACTATGGTCATCAAGGGAGACGTCTTGAAACTTAAAGTAGATAGTATTGATGAGGAACTACAGGAAGAGAGTATTACTGATAAAGAAACTACTTAAGAGAATGAACTGGTGGAGGAAGATGTGTTTGTCAAAGACTTAGATCAACTGATCTTAATCGTTCAACGTGTAATGTGTTTGGAACTAACACTTAAGGAAGAGTAGAGAGAAAATGTGTTCCATATCACATGCAAGGTGAATGATTAGTTATGTGCACTCATTGTAAATAGTGGTAGTTATACTAATGTAGCATCCACTGACCTGATCAAGAAGCTAAAGTTGCCAACTATCCTACATCCTAAGCCGTATAAGTTGTACTGGCTGAATGAGAAGGGAACATTACATGTCACCCGGCAAGCTTTGCTACCGATCTCTGTTGGGAATTACTCCAACAAGATTCTTTGTGATGTATCACCCATGGATGCTTCACACATGCTGCTAAGCCAACCTTAGCTATATGATTAAAGAGTTACCCATGATGGATATAAGAATACCTATATGTTTGAGAAGGATAGGAGGAAAATTACGTTGAACCTTATTCTACCTAGTCAAGTTAGCAAACTATAAGCTAAACTTACTCTAGATTAAAGAAGACTTTAGTATTGAGTCAAGCCATACTCCGAAAGGCTATCAAAGCTGATGTGTCAACCTTCTTGTTAATCCAACAATTAATGGAGATAAGACAATGAGGTGAACTACCCTTAGAGGTGAAGTAGCTATTGGATGAATATACCAACTTGTTCCCAAAATAGTTACTAAAAGGTTTACTACCTTTTAAAGGCATCAAGTATTGCATTGACTTAGTACCTGATGTTGTCTTGCTAAACAAACCAACTTTATCGAATGAATTTTGATCAAACTACTGAGTTCCAACAACAAGTCAATGAACTATTGGAAAAATGGTAGTGCAGGAGAGCATCAACCCCTATGTTATTCTAACACTCCTAGTGTCGAAAAAAAGATGGTACTCAGTGAATATGTGTTGACAACCGAGTCGTAAACAAGATTATAATCAAATACAAGTCTCCTATCCTTAGGTTGGATGACATACTAGATGAATTGAGTTGAGCTAAAATCTTCAATAAGATTAATCTAAAGTTAGGCTACCATCAAATTCGTATGAGGTTGGGAGATGAATAGAAAACTACATTCAAAACTTGGCATAGACTCTATGAGTAAATGGTAATGCCATTTGGCTTGTCAAATTCCCTAAGCACATTTATGAGATTAATGAACCATGTGTTGAGAAATTTGACAAGGAAGTATGTCGCTGTGTACTTGGATAACATCTTAATATATAGTGCCAACAAGTTGAGTCACTATGAACATCTCCGTACTATATTGGATGTCCTTGGAGCTGAGAGGTTATTTGGCAATTTGAAGAAGTGCTATTTTTGCCAAGAGAAAGTGGTATTCTTAGGTTATATAGTAAGTAGAGGAGGCTTATAAGTAAATGATGAGAAGATTCGAGTAATTGCTAAGTGGCCAACTCTAACCACGTATATCTAAGTGAGGAGTTTCCATAGACTGGCATCCTTTTACAAGAGGTTTATCAAGAATTTCAGTACCATAGTAGCACCCCATATTAAGTTAATAAAGAAGAACATTGAATTCAGATGGGGAGAAAAGGAGGAAAGAAGCTTTGCTAAAGCAAAGGAAAGATTTACTTTCGTACCTTTACTAGTTTTACTTGACTTTGGAAGGATATTTAAGTTGGAGTGTGACGCATCAAGTATTGGTATAGGAACTATTATAATGTAAGAAGGCTGACCAATTGCTTACTACAATGAGAAGCTCAAAGGACTTTAGCCGAACTACTCTATATATAACAAAAAACTCTTAGCACTCATTCAAGCACTTTAGGTATG
The DNA here is from genome assembly GCA_024138005.1 of Lumnitzera racemosa. Taxonomy (NCBI): domain Eukaryota; kingdom Viridiplantae; phylum Streptophyta; class Magnoliopsida; order Myrtales; family Combretaceae; genus Lumnitzera; species Lumnitzera racemosa. Next base: position 20,764,148 of record JAMXBC010000002.1, read on the forward strand.
GCAATATTATCTATTGTCAAGCGAATTTGTCATCTGTACTAATAACAAAATCCTTGAGGTACCTCCAAAGTCAAACCAACTTGTCAAAGCTGTAGGTGAGGTAGGTTGAGTTCCTCGAAGGTTTCAATTTTGTAATAAGATATAAGTAAGGGAAGAGCAACATAGTTGCGAATGCTCTTTTAAGAAAACATGTACTATTAACCGAAGAAAACATGTACTATTAACCGAATTGTAGACTAGATTGTTTGGGTTTACAAGTATCAAAGAGCAATATTTTAAAGACTTATACTTTGGATCCATACTTGGGCGATGTGCCAATGGAAGAATAGTGAATGAATATCATGAAGAAGATAGGTACTTATACCAAAGTAGAAAATTGTTCATGCCGACCTGTTCACTAAGAGAGTTACTAATGAAGGAAACCCACAATAGAGGGCTCTTCGGACATTTTAGGGAGAGAAGGACGTATGAGCTATCGAGTGGGCATTTCTATTAGCCGATAATGAGGTGAGATGTGTACTGAATTAGAGGGTTGTATCGTGTGCAAGAGAGCCAAATAAGGGAAGGTAATGCCTCTTCTTATCCCAACTAAACCCTAAACTAAACTGAGTATAGACTTTGTTCTCTGATTACTAAGAACAACCCAAGGCAAAGATTTCATAATGATCATCGTACATAGATTTACTAAGATAGCACACTTTGTGCCCTACTTTAAGACTAATAACGCTTTGGTTATTACTTCTCTTTTCTTATAGGAGATTGTTCGGCTACACGGCATGTTAAGAAATGTAGTCTTTGATAGTGATCTAAAGTTCATGAGCCATTTTTGGAGAACTTTGTGGTGACGGATGGGGACCAAACTATTATTCAATACTTCTTGTCACCCTCAAACTGATAGCTAAACAAAAGTAGTCAATCGCACTCTAATATCATTGCTCCGAGTTGTAATAAGGAAAAACTTAGTTGATTGGGATTTTTATTTACTCGTGGTAGAATTCGCCTACAACTGAACAAAGCATGACATTACTAAGCAAATACCCTTTGAGGTTGTCTATGGTTTCAATCTGGAGTTGCCTCTCAACTATACCCTTATAACCCTGTCTGAACAAGATGATCCTGATGTAAGAGCTTAAAACTAGTCCCTGCAACAAATCTACAATAAGGTTATACAGCAAATTGACTAAGCGGCTAGAAAAATGTAGGAAAAGGCCAAGAGAAGGAAGTTAGTAGAGTTTTAGCTTGAAGACCTAATATGGTTACACTTGAGCAAGGAGAGGTTCCCAAATAGAAGAAAGAGTAAGATGTCTACCCAAGCTGAAAGCCCCTTTAAAATCTTACAAAAAGTCAATGACAATGCCTACGAGCTAAAGCTACCAAAAGATTATGGGGTTTCCGAAACTTTCAACATTGCCAACCTTAGTTCCTATCACCTTAATGGAGCATTAGACAAAGACTAGTTATATTTGATCCCAAATCTAAATCAACTAAAAGGGAATGATGGGAATCAAGCTATCGAACCCCTAACTTGCAGCCGAACCTAAGGCTTCAATGGTTTGACGCGGTGAATCCTCTTACTTCAATCGACTCCTATTGAGGCCTAACTAATTATGATTGCCAACTAAATCCTAATGCCGAGCCGTGTAACTTCTTGTCTCTTAGAGTTGTTTACTGAATGGACAATTGTTCTACTAACAAACTAGTCTTATTAGTTGCTCCTACCCAGCATGTTTGAGCTGATTCACAATTTGATTTCATTGACAGCGATAAGTTGAGAGAACCTACAAATCCTTAGCCATTCTTGTGCTATTTCCAACATTTCTCGGCACCTCTGCTTAACCACTTACCTTGATGGTATTAAATTGTTTGCATCTTCTACAAAGGCTTTACCAATACATTGCTACTACATGTCCTGGACTACTTCAAGGATCTATTACATGCAATCATTTACCTTTTGTGAATATTCATTTTTACCATTTTGAATTCCTTTATAGTATTTTTTTTTGTACTACCCTTTTTTTCTTTTCCATTTTTAAGCAAGTTTTCCTAAATTCTTGAATATAAATACTCATTATACTTGTAGCCGTATATCATCTCTAATAATCAATGCATTGAATATTCCCTTCTGTGAATATTACTCTTATTAGCTTGTTTACTCTCACTTTACTTTTATTCTAACCCTTAAGTAAGGTTAGGTGACAAGTAACTTTATTGGTTTGATTCACCTATCATATCGAACGATGCTGTGAGTCCTCAGAAGACTGATACGTCATATCCTTTAGAGTTGTTCGAGAGTTTACTTGTTTTCTCTCTTTTATTGTTTTCTCACATGCTTCCCATCACTCATTTTAAGCTTTCAACAAGCTTAGATCCATCCTTACGATTGAACTTGTCTGTTCTTAACCCTAGTCCACATCACTCTTTACCTACCTAGAACTTACCTGGTAAAGTAAGGTCTAAGTGGATACCATGTATAATAGGGTTACTTGTTCACCCTTAATTTGATTATTGACAAAAAGACAATTGAAGGATAGGACAAAAATACCATCTAGCTAGTAATATGAGAATTTTTAAATAAACAAATTAAAAGACTTATTAAAAGTTCGTAAATAATTCTCCCATTTTCTAAAGCACGTATAGAAACATGGCATAAGAAGTTATGCTATGAGTTGTCTTATGATGTGCTTATGCTATGATGTCCTAATCTCTTATGGTATCTTATTGTGATAATTAAACACTAATTGAAACAAGAAAAGAAAAATGGAAGTTTAGAATCTATAATAACCTTAACTCCTCACACTAAGATATTATGACTCTTTAGCATAGTCATATTGTGTATTAGTCCTTAGTTTAGTTGTTTATAGGAAGTCAACCCTCTTTGAAGTGCTCCTTGCTAAATAGACTTAATGCTAGAGTACTAACTATTACATCACGAAAATACAATATGATGATAGTCTGATCATGAGAAGGGGGTAGTTGGTGCTTTGACAATAAATTACGATAGTAGACTTACAAGAAAGCCCTTTGTAATTAAGCCAATGAGAGCCCTTCAATGTTTAAGTTAGCAAAAGAAGGGGAAAAAAGGAGAATATGCATATAAAAAAAAAGTTAGATAAGAGTTCTAAGGTTATGATCGCTTATACCTTTAAGTCCATGACCTATTTATAAGACATGGAGCTTACATGCTAAGGACACATAACAAGCTAAGGTTGGCTCATACATGGCTGGTGTAGGACATATGTGCACAATATGGGAGAGGATAGGGCTACCTTGCTAGTTGGTAAACATTAGGGAAGGTAGCTGTTACGTCTGAAGTGAAGATGGTTGTTACATCTAAGGTGATAGAGTATACAAGCAATACCACTTATGTCAGAGAGCATTTAATGAAGAAAGAGAAAGAGAGAAGGTAAGAGAGGCACCGAAGGCTCCGAATCATGTCCTCAACACTTGGCATGTGTTCGGGGAGCAAGTTTGGCTTAACGTAGTGAGCTTAAATCAGGGCAACCCAAGGAGTTTAGCTCACAAAATGCATTAAATAGAGTCTTCAAGGGTCGTAAGGAGGTTAGAATGGAAAGGTGCTCAAAGTAGGCTCAAATAAGTTGTATTGGTGCTAGGTAAAGCCTTCAAGGGTGCTAAGGAGATTGGGGTAGAAAGATACTATAGGTAACCCCGAGCAGATTGTTCTTATACATAAGTAGAATGGATAAGATGCTCAATTAGGTAGGGTCGGAGGGGGTGTGCTTGAGGGAACTCAAGTAAGTTGCTTGACTTAAGTCAAAGTGAGCCTGTAAGGGAAGTCTAGTAAGTTAAACTACTAAAGAAAGTTGAGACACTTGGACCTAAGCACTTAGAGCTTAGGCCTAGAGTTGCCTATCAACACTATATTTGAAGGGTATCATAATCTCCTTACTTTTTAGAATTAATGTCTTCTTAAATGTTGTCACATTTATTAAGAATCATATCAACTAAGGGTGGCTTTGAGGTACTCCCTTATAAACTTAAGAGATTTCCCATAGTGTATGATATTGTATCTTACATGATACATAGCTCCCCGCTTTTAATTGTTGAACCATGTCGATACCATCAATAAATATTAGAACTTTGCAATATAGGTATTGTATACTTAGGCGTAATACATCTCACAGTTTTATCATTAATGCAACTACTTCCCAATACATCATTGATTCTAAAAGTACTTTCCACTAAATTCACTTTACATTATTATCATTATCTAACCTTTCAGTGGCTGTTGCGATGAATAAATTTTATTTGTTATTTTTTAAAAAATATAGGTACCAATAAAAATAAGATTAAAAATTTGGAAACCCATGTTTATATCATCAGTATCAAACCAAGAACTATGAGTATATTTTTTCCACACATATATATATCATAGGTAAATTGCAAAATATACCTTATTCTATTGCTTCATGTACCTTTGTCTCTTTTATCTTTAAAATTGTGTATTTGCACCTTCAAATCTTTAATAATAGTGCATCTAAACTCCTGTATAATCAATTTTCTCTTGATTTTATATATTCAATTTTTAATTTAGTTTTTCATTTTATTATTGTTTCTAAGAGCAAAATAGTAGTATAGGGTCAATTACAATTTTAGTATAGATATGAGAGTCTAAGGATTATCATCTCAAAAATAAAAGAGCTAAATGTACATAAAGTAAATATAAATTATGTATTTATAATTTATCATATGTTTATGTATATATATATGATATAATATAATTTCACAGCTTTCTGTAAAAAAATAAAAATATTCCAAAAACGAAAGGAAGTTGAGGCCAATAATTAGACCACAATGTTCATTCAAAAGCCATGTGCATACGTTCGGATACAAACCATTACCACGAAAAATGCACATTTTGACCTAATAAAGTGAATCTTCCTTTTAATGCAATTTTACTTTTGGGTAAGAGTGCAGTTTTATTTTTAGTATACTAAAATTATACCTTTTACAAAACTATCCATCTCCTTCGTATTATTTTTTTTTAATAAAAAAATCTTCTTTTATCACATGGTCTAGTTTTTCTATAGCAATTTTTTAAACAAATTTTAAAGCTCCTTTTATGCTGTAGATTATTATCATTCCTACTATTTGAATTTTTATATATTCAAAACCTTATAAGAGTGGAATTTCTGTTAAATTAGTTACATTTTTCATCTGTCTTCAGTAGTGTTGACTTTTGATTGACATTGAGCGGTTAATTAATTGAGGTGGTTACTGTTTATATAAATTTTTTTAATCTCTTTTCTGTATTTTTATTTTTTCTGTGATTTAGTATTTTTATTATATTATACAATAAATATATTTAATATTATTTTTATTATATTATATAATTAAATATATTTAATATTATAATTTTATTAAATTAATTAGACCATCTACAACACGCGCAGCTTATTGCATTTCCTGACCCCAGCCACGTTACTTGCGCAAAGCACAGCTTTCTTAATTTTATTTTACTTTTTTATAAATTTTGATTGATTAAAAATATATTATCAAGATCCATAAAAAATTTTAAAAAATATTAAAAAGCTTTTGTAAGGAAATTTAAGATTAAAATAATGAGTTTCTTGAAAATATAAAATTTTTAAGATATTACATTATAGATTAAGATTTGTGATGGGTTGCTAAAGGATGCGAATAGTCGTATTATGTACCGATTCAAAGCTGATGTTTATAGTATATTGATGCAGAATTTAATAGATTTAATAGGACTACCATTTTTATAAGAGCTTGAAAAAATTAAAAAAGTAAAGTTTCAAATAGAAAAATAGATATTAAAAATAATGACAATCCGTTTTGCATTTTCTCGCGTTTTCTTGCATTTTCTTTCTATATCGGAATGAACACAAACACACACCACGCGTCGACAACTCAATAAATAGACTCATGCCGAAGAAGATAGCAAACCAGGACAGTGACAAGTTACTGCATATCCAACGTCAACTTATACTCACACGTTACTATGCTCACTACATTACATGAGCATCTATTTCGTTTCTTCTTTTTGGGGCCATTTTCACTTTTTAGCGGCGTTGCATACACCACAAGCGATTCTTCGGGGCTCAGGCAACCACACAAGAGCCCACGTGCTGCATTACTTTATACATTTTCCCCTCCTCGAAAGAAGATTTTTGGGCTTGCTTTCACTCCTTCTTCGCACATATAGATGCATCGGTCCATTCAGTTTTGGCAAGGTCAATTGGAGACATGGTTAGCAGTGTCACTGTACACTCAGGAGCAGTGTTGAATTGCCATGGATATGGGACGATAAATCGGGAATTTCAAGCTCCTGCGATTATCAGTTCAATTGATAGCTTACATGGAGTCAGGCAGGTGAATACATTGAGTCCTGGGAATGGATTTGCAATGGATTCTGGAGTTGCAAAGGGAAAGAAGAAGATTAGAGCTGTAGCGTCTGAGACAACCGTCCTAGAACCACAGGCAAGTGGAGTTATCAATTGTCTGGTCATTTCCATAGAGTCCTATTGATGATTTCTAGTACTTCTAGATCCAAGAAAACCGAGTGAGATGTCGTGTGTAATAACTAGATTCGTAAGCTACCTCAAGAGCAGTTACAAATAATTCGTAGATGTTGATTCTCACTGGAATGGGGGAATTAGGGTCCTCTCTTCGCGATAGATTCCTAGGCAACTTAGGCACCTTTTTTCCCCACTTATGTTTTGGTTATTGTTTGTGCATCTGCAAACCTATGATATCTTGATAACCGTATAAGACCATGCAAATATCTGTAATGCTGGGAATGAATCCTCTACTCTTTCCAACTTGCAAGGTCCAGTCTACTACGTTGCATCTACTGTACAATGATGAGAAAAGATTCACGAAACTTAGAATTTCTCTACAATATTACTTATTTAAGAGACTATTTTATTTTATACATGTGTGCCACTGTATAGTAGACGCTGTATAATATGAATCGGATCCACCTAAATTTTCCATGTACATAAATCTATACTCAATCCTCTCATCTAAAGGTGTAGAAGTACATTGAGTAGAAATGCATTTGAAAAAACTGTTCTCATGCGTTGCACTTTTATATCCTGCTATTAGAAAATTTAGCACATTTTGAAATAATATGGAGAAATGAACTTTGAATGAAGATACCTTAGTTGGGACAAAAACAAAGATATCTTAGCCCAGTGTATCAATGATCATTCTGGCATGGAATTTTCAGGCCTGTCTAATTATTGCTCATTCCATAATCCTATTCTGCTGTCATCCACAAGACCATTACACAATCTTTTTAATTTCTTCTTTCCAAACGAGCAGGCCACAACATCTCAAGCTCCGGAAGACAAGATGCTAGCAAACTATATACCTGTTTATGTCATGCTCCCAGTAAGTACCTCCACACAACTTAAAACTACAGAACATGACACCACTTTCGCATCAAACACAACACTGACAACACTTTTCTCATATTTTTCCTGTACCAGCTAGGTGTTATAACTACAGGCAATGTTGTGGAGGACATAGACAAACTGACCTACCAACTGAAGAAGCTACGTGATGCTGGTATTGACGGAGTAATGCTTGACATATGGTGGGGTATAGTACAGTCCAAAGGTCCTAAAAGCTATGACTGGAGTGCATACAGGACTGTGTTTAAACTTGTTCAGGAATGTGGCTTGAAACTACAAGCCATCATGTCTTTTCATCAGTGTGGTGGTAATGTTGGTGATGTTGTGAATATTCCATTACCTAAATGGGTGCTTGATATTGGAGAAGTGAATCCTGATATATTTTATACTAATCGAAGTGGAAATAGGGATAAGGAGTGTCTTACTCTTGGAGTTGATAATGAGGCTATTTTTCATGGACAAACTGCTATACAGGTAATTACTTTTGGTTTATCTTACTTGTTAATGTATTTTTTTTTTTTTGGGTTTTAATAGTTATTTTACTAATAGATCTAGTATTGCATATTAAAACAAGATCATCTCTGTTCTAAATGTTGGCTATGCTTCTAATCAAGGGTTTACATGGTACCGGTTAGGAGTACCATGCTTTAACTACCTCGATGTTGTTTGACTCCATATTTAATTAATTTTGCATGGTGGGCCTTTATCCATAGTATTTCAACCTACACATGAGAGGGGCATGGTAATTGTCAGTTACTTGTGTTTTTAATCAAAAATTTTACATCAGAAAAATGGGGAGGGGGGAAGCTAACAATGAGAAGTCAAAGTAATAAATGTGATAATGGCTTGCTTTCTTTCTTTGTATTTTAGCTTGGATTCAAACCAACGTGGAGTGCTTAATTGTTTACTTAATTCAAAATTGTTAGTTTTTTTTCCCTGGTTATCCCATTCTGTACCTCATTTTAATTTGGCTTTGGTTGAGTCATTTTTGGAGTTATAGTTTCTTGGTTGACAAGAAAATACAGAGGGCCTTTTGATAAGCATTGTACGCACTTGCTAAGAGCCTATGACAGTGAAACTTTCACCATTTAATACACTCGTTTGTCTGATGATAGATATGTATAGGGCTGTGGAAAGTAACATCTGTCAACAAAATCGTTTGAAAATATGCCATTTTGGCATCATTCTATTATGTTGTAAGCAGTCTTCTCAAAGACAACTTTTTTGGAAGTGTCATTTTGATTGTGGTTGCGAAGTACAGGGAGTGTAAAACTTGCCTTTCGGTGGATATTTTTTGGCTCTACATGTGAGTTACTGGATGAGGCATGGAAAACTAAAAAATGCAAAGTTAATTATAATGGCAGTAGAAAGTACAATGGGGCTGTATGCTTAAAGATAGTAGATGTAACTGGGGCATGGATCACTTATCAGATGACCTGATATTAGTTTGAAGAGCCACTACAGAACTTGGATCCTGGATTGAACTTGAAACCCTACTTTGAGCTGCTGTCATTAATGGATGACTTGTGCACGAGCATGTGCAAGTTTGTTTGAGCATGGAATTTTTTATTACATTTTGTTCTTATCTCAGAATTATGCTACCTGGGAGTCCTATGTACTTGTTATTGCTCTATTGGTGCAATGGCTTATGATTAGAAAACACATCAAGATGCTAAAAGATCTGACCAACACTAGATACCCAAAAAAGAAGTGCAACATTCTTTCCCATCATTAGTATGATTTGTATGGCTTCACACATTCTAAGTCATAGTAGAGTCTAATAAAACTGTGAAAATTAACTTTGTTAAGAACCTAGTTTCTTGGTTGTAATTTCTTGTCCTTGAGATGATTGGGAAAGAAATCTATTGATTTATGCAGGTATATAGAGATTATATGGAAAGTTTCAGAGAAAACATGAGTGATTTTCTGGAAGCAGGTCTGATAGTTGACATTGAAGTAGGATTAGGGCCTGCAGGAGAGCTTAGGTATCCTTCTTACCAAGAAAACCAAGGCTGGGTTTTCCCCGGCATTGGAGAATTTCAGGTGTGGTTGCTTTGCATTTGAAGCATCAATGTAAAATTCCATTTCTAGCAAGTATGAGTGGTAATATTGATTGTTGATTCGTAGTGATATCACAGTGCTATGACAAATACCTAAAAGCAGATTTCAAAGAGGCTGCTACAAATGCTGGCCATCCTGAATGGGACTTGCCAGATAATGCAGGAGAATATAGTGACACACCCAATGATTCTGGATTTTTCAGTAAAGACAGAACATACCTCACAGAGGAAGGGAAGTTTTTTCTCACATGGTATTCTAACAAGTTGCTGATCCATGGTGATCAGATATTAGATGAAGCAAATAAAGTTTTCCTCGGATGTAAACTCAAGTTAGCTGCCAAGGTGAAATTACAAATCATGTGGAGGATGCTTTTGTAGTTATTAATATCCTTACGGTTTTGTGACAATCCATTTTATCCACTGAAAAATAGGTTTCGGGAATACATTGGTGGTATAAAGATGATAGTCATGCTGCAGAGCTTACAACAGGATTCTACAACTTGAAAGATAGAGATGGATACAGACCTATTGCCAGAATGCTTTCCAGACACCGTGCCATTCTGAACTTTACGTGTCTTGAGATGAGAGACAATGAACAAATTGCTGCAGCTAAAAGTGGACCTGAGGAACTTGTACAACAGGTAAAAGTTAAGAGAATCATGGCATGTATTTATGGCATGGTTTTGTGCAAAGAAAATGGTCATTTTTACCTTATGTAAACATTTGATTACCTTTTGAGATGATAGCAAATTTGTTATTTCTGATTCTTAGAGAAAAAAATTTTGATGACATAATAAGATATATGATTGTTATGCTGAATGCTCTCATTGGCAGGTTGTGAGTGGTGGGTGGACAGAGGAGGTAGAAGTTGCTGGAGAGAATGCGCTTGCGAGATATGATTCTGCAGCCTATAACCAAATTCTTCTAAATGCTAGGCCAAATGGTGTCAACAAGGATGGTCCAATAAAATTAAAAATGTATGGTGTAACATATCTCCGCCTGTCCGATGAACTTTTAGAAGAGAAGAACTTCAAAGTATTCAAGACATTTGTGAAGAACATGCATGCTGACCAAGTATGTTATCTTCATACATATCATCTATCTCTAGAAATAATGCTGTGTCTGGAAAATGATAAAACACTTTCATCCTTGTTTGCCAGGATTACTGTCCAGATTCACGCAAATATGGGCATCACATTGTCCCTCTAGAGAGGTCAAGACCAAAGATTCCGCTTGAAGTTCTTCTAGAAGCAACCAAACAGAAGCAGCCCTTCCCATGGGATAAAGAAACACATATGATTGTCGGTACTGCTAATCCATTTGTCGAGTTCTTCGAAAGTTTGATAGTGAGAGTTGCTTCCATTTTCAAGTGAGGAAGCATTGGAACTTGTTACATGGTAAAGGCAAATGGAACTGCAACTGCAAGAATTGTGGGAGGCTTGGCTTTTCCTTTATCTAGTATGCATCCATTAGAAGAATAATCATGCCTTGCATTTCTAGTGACATGCTACTATGATCAATCATAAAGTTGTAGCATGTGATTGAGGTGATATAGATGGAAAATAAATAGAGAGAAAAGTCAAGATCCTTATAATCTAGTGGTATGAATGCTCGTTTTCTAGTTAGATGGATTAGGTTCAAATTCTCCTTTTAATATACAAGTAAAGAAAAAAAAAAAAAAGAAAAAACTATAGAAAGGAAAATCTCAATCCCCCTTCCTTTGAAATGATTTGCTGTAAATTTTGGATGAAGCTGGATTAGATGATGATTTATTTTAACATTCATTTGTGTTAAATATCTATATTAGGAATAAGTTCAGGGAATAAATTGATATTCGCTCACAAAATATGGTGGGATCTACGATGTGATCGCTCTCTAAAAGATATGGTTGTCATGTATATAGTAGCTTTCTATCCTCCCAAACTCATACAAGAAGTGATACATAATATGAACAATATAAAATACAATATAGGTCATGGTACAAATTTTGGAATTGGATGTTTTTTTGAAGAGATTGATATATTTTTTGTATTTGTTTCTTTGTACACGTATATTTTATATTTTATTGTCATTTTCTCATTTGATAAAAAGAGAATTAGCAAGTCTAAGTTTGCTCAAGAGCTTTGGAGAGAAGTTAGAGAACAATATGGCAGTGCTAGTGGACCTCTAATATTTCGAATTCAACATGAGATTAGTAATTTGAGACAGAATAATCAATGTGGAGTGTATATTTTAATAAGCTTCATCGCTTTTGAGATAAATTGAATGAATTGCGTGCTTATCTTACTTGTGAGTGTGGTTGATTTGAGTATTGCACTTGTACACTAAAGGAAAGAATTTTGGAGTATGAGTCTCATAATAAGTTAGTTCGATTCCTAACGGAATTAAATGAAGCATATGGGGGTATACATAATCAAATTTTGTCCATGGAACCCTTGCCATTGGTAGATAGGGCATATTATTTGGTATAACAAGTGGAAAAATTAAGGCAAGTCATTGGAGGATTGAATTCTGAAGTTAAGATGTTTGTGTTCTTTACAAATAAAGTTGTTGCTACTACTAGTAAGTCAGTTGTGGATAAAAAGAAAAATAAAAGAGGGCTGGTTTGCAAGTACTGTAAAGCAGAAGGACATGGTGTGGATACTTGTTTTCAGATTGTGGGATACCCAGAGTGATATAAGGGAAAGAGAGTAGGACAGAAAAGAAGAGCAATGACTTCAGCTTCTGCTTCTTATTGTCAGAATGATCAGTTGCAAGCTGTTCTTGATTCTCCATTTGATGAAGTGACAGCAGGGTACCAAGAAAAAGAAGTTGATAAGTAGCTCATTCAGAGTATATGTCAAGAAGTGGTCAAGTTAATGAAAGAGAGAGACTGTTGTAGCTACTGCAAGTGTTGTTCAACTTGCAGGTATGCCTTTGACTTCTTTCTGTTCATCTGCTGTGGATAATAATATGAATTCATGAATTTTTGACACTGGAGCGACAGATCACATGACCCTATTCCTTGAACTTCTTCATAATAGTCAACACTTGGCTGTTCCAATCACTGTTAAGCTTCCAAACAGAAACACATTACAAGTTGATAAAGTCGGTTCAGTAAGAATCCGTCCTATGCTTGTTGTTCATCATGTTCTCTTTGTTCCACAATTTAAACACAATCTTCTTTCAGTTCATAAACTAGTTGATTAATCAATTGTAGCAACCTTTGATTCTTTTTTGTGTCAATTTCAAGATCAGATTTCTAAAAAACTGGTTGCATCAGCGAAGCTCACAAGTGGACTCTATGTACTGTGTTCTGGATCTCTTAGTGGTTCCTATACTCTAGATAATCTGAATGATTCATATCATTTGTCTTCTGTTAATAGTACTTGTAATAAAGATTCAGTCCAGCTATTTCATGATAGGCTTGGACATACATCAGTTTCTAAGATGTTACATTTGGACCAATGTAAATCTTAGTAAATTTCTTTGTAATACTTGTCAAAAGGCAAAGTTTCACCTATTGCCTTTTCATTCCAGTACTAGTTCCACTACATTTGATTTTGAGTTGCTTCATGTTGATATTTGGAAGCCTTATCATGTTGTTTCTTCGTCTGGTGCACGTTTTTTCCTCATCATTGTGGATGATTTTAAAAGATCCATATGGACATATATGATGCATCACAAGTGTCAAGCTTGTTTTATTCTTGATCAATTCTTTAGATATGTTGGGAATCATTTTTCTATGAGTCCTAAAACCATAAGAACTGATAATGGAGGGATGTTTTTGTCTAAATCATATCAAGACTTGTTTCATAGCCTTGGAATCACACATCAATGCACAATTCCTTATACCCTACAACACAATAGAAGGGTTGAGAGAAAACACCGTCACTTATTAGACACTTCAAGATCTCTAAACCTTTATGCAAATCTACTAAAAGAATTTTGGGGAGAGTGTATATTTACTGCCACATTTCTCATTAACAAAATGCTCATGTGAAATATTAATTGGAAAACACCTTACAAAATGTTGTTCCACAAAACACCCAAATATGACAATCTAAGAGTGATGGGATGCTTGTGCTACATTGTAAAACTTTCCCATGTTCATGATAAATTTGAACCCAAAGGTGCTAAATGTGTGTTTTTTTGGCTATGCAAATGATCAAAAAGGTTATAGAGTTTACGATCTCTCTACCAAACAAGTAATTGTTAGTAGAGATTTTTTCTTTGAACATTTGTTCACATTTGGAAATCAGTCCTTACTTCATTCTTCTACTGATCTGTCAAAACCATCTTGTCCTCCAATTTCTTTTGAAACTCCTCGTGAGATTGTTATCCCTGCTGCATCTATTTCTGCACATGATTCTTCCCAGTTGTGTTGTGATCCGTCTGTTGAATCTGTTCTCCCTGCACCGAGTTCTGTTAATGAGAAAACTACCGTCCGTAGATCTTCTAGACTAAAGAAGCCACCACTTTGGCTTCAGGACTATGTATATTCTGTCCAAACTAGTAACAGTGCTGATGCATCATGTCTTGGCACCTTAAACACAGTTAAATACCCTTTAATTGACCATAACACGTTTGCTCAACTTCCTTCTGAATATGTGGTCTCTTTGTCGCATGTGTTATCTATTCATGAACCAAATTCTTATTCTCAAGCAATAAAACGTAAAGAGTGGCTAGAGGCCATGCAACAAGAACTTAATGCTCTTGAAAGCAATGATACTTGGGAGTTCATGCCTTTACCTAAGGGTGAAAAAGCTATAGAGTGTTGTTGGGTATACAAAGTTAAGTACGAACTTAGATGGAAGTGTGGAGAGATATAAAACTAGACTTGTAGCTAAGGGGTATACATATTATCATGATATTTTTTCTCCATTAAGCACTGTGAGAGTGTTACTTGCTGTTGCAACAGCTTATGTATGACTTGAATCTGATTTAGGTTATCTAATTTAACTTTTTGACACTGGTCTTATAGCGATATGGAATAAGTTTGTTTTCTCCTTAATTTAAATAAAAAAAAAGAAATAAAAAAACTTAACTTTATCAGAAATTTTAATTCTGATTGAAATGATGCGTTTGCCGATTTCACTGTTAGTGGATTTTTCATTCAACTGATTGAGAATGCCATGTCATTGAAAGCATCCAGTTAATTACGTGATCATATTTAGAACTTTACTCTGTAGGGATTCTACATAACCTATTCTCTATTTTAAAATTAAATTATAAATCCAGAGCTGCGTCCATGTTTATATTAGTTTATATGTTACTTATATTTTTATAAAAATTGAATCTGTCATTGCACATATGTGTTGTGCATAAATATAGAGGAGTTTGCAGCTCCTTGTAAGACAACCAAAGCACGGTTGAGCAAACAACACGATATGTTTGCTTTTATTCCGGGCAAAGATTATAATTTACAGGAGCATTCTGTAGTCTTAATAAGAGGTGTGAAATTCTATTGTACTTGAGGAGTCAAGATTTTGTTGGGAATTTCACACCGAAGAAGAGACAGATGCAAAATATTATGCAGAAAAATTCAAATCGATATGAATCGAAGAAGCTCCATAAACTTTTAACTTTCATGCAGATACACTAACTTTAACATGTCTTTTAACAGCCTTAAACTTTGACAAGTTCGCAATATCAAGTTAGCTTTTTTAGTCAAAAGATGTTATACAGTCAAAGTTTAGGGATATCAAAGCTTACTTTGATAAATTTCAGAGGATGTTTGCATCACGTCATAATTTAGAGGGTTATTAGCAAGTTATTGGATTATTTATCAATTTATCGTAATTTAGGAAACGGAGTATATCAACACCAAAATCAAATATTGTTTAGAATATTGATAGCATTATAAGGGTGATTACTCACTCACAGAATTAATATAAAATAACTAATATTTAATTAGATTTATGCGAATTATAAATATCTGCATTAACATAGATTTTGGTAAAAGTAGTTATGCAGACGTCATATGTTTAAGAAATATCGTGAATAAAAACATATGTGATAAATATGTGTCTGGTCGTCTGTGTATATATGTGTATATAGTATGTTCAAGTATCATTTATGTAGCATATGATATCATGTTATTATTATGTTCTAATTGTATAAGTAAATCTACAACTTAAAATAAACTCAACAAATATTGGCATCTTATAGGGAGTTCATATGCATATAACTTATAAGAATATATAGGGCAAATTGTAATATAATCCCTAAATTATTGTTCAGGGAATCTATATGCACTTGGAAGTAGTATAGGAGGACGAATAGCCATAATATATGAGTAGTAATCTATACATATGAAATATATAAAATGTACAAAAGAAGCGCCGCAGTCAAGATAGTTGTCACATACTCAACAGCTACATGATATATAATTAATATATCTAAGCATATAATTATATGGGGAGAGAAATCTAACGTCAATTTAAGCATTAAATTTCCTTCCCCAACTTGTCATCCATGAAAAAAACATATAATTATCTATAATATATAAAATAAAAATAGTTTAACATAAGTATATATGTTTGTTAAATATGTTATATACAACATTCCAAATGATTTATTGGAATCATGGAACAGATATTATTACTATAAATAAGCTGAATGAATATGGCATTTCGTAGAGATATGTTATGTACACCATAGATATGAATTAAAAATAAATAGATGTAATTCATAAGCTATGTTTTATTCATCGTGAAAGATATTTGACTTGTAAATATTACAAAGGAACCTATCATTAGAGAAGAAAAAACTAAATGCTTATAAAATGTTACTTGTATCTAGACAATTGCACATATATACTCTTGATCACTCAAACAATATATTTAGCTTACATAACATAAAGCTACGTATAATATGCACTTATAGAACTACTTAGATATAGAATACAATTAATTAAAATATCAAACATTATGTTACAAATCATATATAATTATTATATAATGTATTAAGATTAAGAGTGTCCAACATGTATATATATATATATATATATCATTGAAAATAGTTTATCTACATAAAATGTGTATAAAGATACATATACATCTCTAATATGTTAACTTTAAGAATCCTTTAAATTCTTTTGTTGATATTTATTTATAGGTATATATTTATAGTATACAAATATATAATAGTCATAGGTGCATTGCATGGTTCTCATTTAAATAACTTTTGTTGACCTCAATTTGTTTCTAGTTAAACCCTGATTCAATTGGACCAAAAGATTGATCCAAGAATAAGAGGGTATTATGAGCCAAACTAAGGTTTAATTAAGATCGAATGGGATTAATAAAAAATATTAAAATAAAATTCATATATATATTTATGATATATTCTTAAAATTTGAAAGTAGAGAGTTTTTTTATAGTTTACTTTTTATTTTTCTTTGATCTGAATTTGTTTATTCTTTTCGGTAAATTAGGGCATTCTTTAGAAAAAAAAAAAAAAAAAACATATTCCAACTTGAAAAATTTGCCTAAGTCTTATAGCAACTAGGTTGGAATGGCCGGTTGAACTAAGAATTTCTAGATCATTATTAATAAGTGTCAATAGGGTAATTTGGATTAGTTTCATGGCCAAACTAAGTTAAATTGGATTGAACCAATCGAATCAAACTAGACTAACAAAAATTATTATAATTATTTTTATTATTCTCTAAGGGAACATATGTTATTTTTTTTTTTTTTACTATTGTTGCTCTATAAAGACTTATTTTATTTTGCTAATTGCGGTAATATTGTATTATACATAATGTACTTTGGATATCGCAGTTAACTTATAATAGATTCTATCCAAATGTTATTAGTAGAAAGAAGTAAGGCAAGAAAAGAAATAAAACAATTTCCAAGATTATGGGTGACCCACTTGGTTTGTTCTCATCACGTCTTCATTTGGGGTCAAATTATAACATTCCCTTTCTTTCTCTCTTTCTTTCTCCGAAAAGAAGAAGAAGAAAAATATCCATGCAAAAACAACATTCAGACAACAAAAAAAAAAAAAAAGAACAACCTCAACAAAAAATCTGATAAACTTTCGAACTCAAGTTCTTGTCATAAACCCAAAAGTACATAACCTTTCAACACGTATTTCCTTATACCAGATATTGAATTCATATCATATTCTTCTTTTTTGCTATTATGTCATCCCTTTGGTTATGGTTGAGAATGAGAGTAATGGTGCTGTTTTGAAATCTCTGGCATGGTGAACAGGTTTCGGCTTCGGCTTTTTTCTTTTCTTTTTTTTTTTAATTAGCGTTTTGATATAATGAGAAGGAAAGAGAAGCAATGGAGATTTGATCCGTCAAGAAATGGGAATGATATTTGGAGGTTCGAGGGGTGGTGTGATTCTCTTTGTAGTTTTGGTATGTGCTTTAGCAGCTGGAACTTCTGAAGGTAACAGAAAGATTCTAGGAACAGTTTCTGATAATGGAGATGATTTTTTGGCATCGGAGGATGATCAATATACGGTAAAGATGACAATCTTGTTGCTTTGAATTCACGGTCTTTGTATTTTTTCGTTTTCTTTTTCATTGTTAACATGATCCTTAAACTGTTTTTCAGCTAAATTATAAGATGATTGTCGTTTATTGGTTTAAATCTTATAATGCATATGTTCTATGCCTTTTTTTTTTTTTTTTTTTTTTTCTCTTTTTGGTTTTCCCATCTTCTCGGGAAGGAAAACGTAGGAAAGCTGAGAAAGTTGAAATGAAGGGGTTGGTTATAAGTAAAGAAAACCGTTGTGGCGGAAGCAGTGGATTTCCCAGCTATGTTACAATAGCTAGTTACATTACGTGATGAAGCAGTTCTTGCTGAATATTTCATGTACCCAAAAACCTAAGGGTTTCTCCGCACATATCATCCTTAGGGGAAAAAAAAAATGGAAAAGAAAAAAGTGTGATAAAAAATTAGAATGCTGGTCAGCAAAAGGGCTTTGGGGAAGTGCCCCTTAAATTGCATGATTAGTGTAATTCTTACAAGAAGACTTATACGTGAAATATGTGGAGATATGGATTTTCGCAGGTTGTGCTTATGTTCCTAAGTTGAGTAAGTTCCTCTGGTGCTTGACCAGGCTGAATGAGAAAAAGTTTGCAGGGGGTTTTTTTTCCTCTCTTTCATTCTTGTTATCATTGATGGGGACCCTGTTCACATCAAACAGCATTCTTTTTCACAAAATGGAATTAGTAATATTCTACTGAAAATGTTTTAACTGCACAGGGACTGGTATTTATGCAAATGAAACTTTTATGAGTTGATATAGGCCTTTGAGTGGGGGATAAGTTGCTACCCTGTTGCTTGTGATGTTTTTGCGAGACAACAATGCGCATTTCCCTTGTAAACCAACTTGTCCAGCAGAAAAACCCCAGTCCTCCTAAACGATTCTGATTCCTACATTTAAAGTGAAAACCTGAAAGTTCTTGCATAAATTGAATGATGCAAATCTCATAAATTGGCTTTATCTTTTGATGGCAGATGGAGGAAGGTTGGATTTATTGTAGGACAGAACTGATGGACATGGCAGATTTCATCGGAGATTTCGACATGGATGCACTACAGGAGGCGACTGCTGAAGTTAAAGCAGCACTCTTGACTAAGCAGAGCATTGACGAAGCCATCAAAATTCTGCCATCAAAGATGAAACAATTACTCATAGATTGCTTAAGAAAGAAGAATCTTCCTACACACCTTTTCTCTGAGGAGCTTAGCTCGAAGGACTGTTTGACTAATTGTGTTGAATTTTTGTTCCATCGGCCTCATAGTCAAAGAAGAAATCTGGTTACTGAGTCACCTCAACGAAGACGATCGCATTCTGATGCTCCATCTGCATCTGCGCAAGTAAAGAAAACAGAAACACAATCCCAAGTACGAAGATCCATGCCAGTTGCAAGTCCAGCTCCATCCCCTTATAAGAAAATGCCACACCATAGCCCAGCTCCACCACATGCTCCTACTAGATCTCCATTGAGGAAGGTGCATCCGCCAACCCATTCCCCATCCACCCTACCAAGACCAGCACATAGACCTACTCCAGCAGGTCACGCTGCACCTCTTCATCCTTCTGAGAAGCTGCACGATAAGAAGAAAAAAGATGATAGCTGGATCAAGATTGCCATTGCTGTTGCTACAACTGCAGTAATAACTTTTATGATTGCTGCACTGATATTCTCTTGCTGTCTCGCTCGTAGTTCAAAGAAAGTTGGCCCAAAAGATGTTCAAAAAGACGACAGACCTCTTCTCAATATAAGCGATTTTTCTGCTGGTAAAAAGTCTACGAGTTTTTGTTTATCATAAACATGGCCCCATTAATGTTCTCATATACTTTTCAGGGTCTTCAAGATCACATAGCATTGGAAATTCAAGCAATAAGGAATTCAATTCTCATGGTGAGAAAACTATAGCCGCCGATGGGCTTTTATCATTGAAATCTGATTCCTCAATGCCAGAGGGATCTCGATTAGAAGCAGCTTCATCAACACCTCTTCCTCCTTCAAAACCGCCTCCAGGGAAACCAGCTCCTCCCCCTCCTGGACCTCCACCCCCACCTCCTCCACGTCCTAAGCCCCCTCCGCCCCCTAAACCTCGTCCTCCACCTGCTCCACCTGCAAAAGCAAGCAATCCTCCGCCTATTGGACCACGGGGAAGAAGTCATTCCAACCTGAGCGATGATTTCAGTGGAGATTCTGAAAGCCACAAAGCCAAACTAAAGCCATTCTTTTGGGATAAGGTTCTTGCTAGTCCAGATCAAGCGATGGTTTGGCATGAGATCAAAGCCGGATCCTTCCAGTAAGTCAACTAATATCTCTTACAAACTCTTTCTCCAGTACTAATCATATTATCTCGACTCTACCTCCAAAAACCATTACAAAATTTTTTAGGTTCAATGAGGAGAAGATAGAGTCGCTGTTCGGCTATAACATGGGTGATAAGAACAAAGCCGATCGTAGGAAAGACTCATCTGCGGAATCAATACAATACATCCGAATTATTGATACCAAAAAAGCACAGAATCTCTCCATTCTCCTAAGAGCACTGAACGTGACCACCGAAGAAGTCTGTGATGCACTCAAAGAAGGTAATTTTCTAACTTGAGACAAAGAGTCATCCACTACGTAAGAAACATAACCATTAAAACTCACTAATTTGACAGAAATTGGCCGATGTGATTAGAGGTTATCCATCATTGTGACAATAAGAAAAATGAAGGACCGGGATATAGTCAAACATTCAAAACCATAAGCATTCACATTTATTCTAGCTAATTGAGGAAACTCACATCACAAATTTAATGGATATATACATGACTTCAGGATACTAATCACATTAACCATGGCAAATAAACAGGGAATCAGCTTCCAGTGGAGCTTATCCAGACACTTCTGAAAATGGCCCCAACGAATGATGAGGAGCTGAAGCTCAGATTATATAATGGTGACCTTTCTCTGCTCGGACCCGCAGAGAGATTTCTCAAAGTTTTGATTGAAATCCCATATGCATTCAAGAGATTGGAGGCTCTGCTGTTCATGAGCAATGCAGAGGAAGAAGTTTCAAGTGTCAAAGAATCCCTTATGGTTCTAGAGGTATGCAGTGAAAAGCAAAATATTAATACAATTATTATGCCAATGTTGCCTCATCAATAACTTTCATTTACTGCAGCCTCACGAATTTGTGTTACTTGTCTGATCAAACAGTGGAGGGCATCTATACAATTCATTTCTATTTACTAGGAATTCATGTGTATGAGCACCAGTAAGGTGTCTAAGGTTGCATAGAAGAAACTTTGCTGGACTTTGCAATAAACTTACAGAACTACATGTCTTGCAGGTTGCTTGCATCAAACTCAGAAGCAGCAGGTTGTTCCTCAAACTCTTAGAAGCAGTACTTAAAACCGGCAATCGCATGAATGATGGCACCTATCGAGGTGGTGCACAGGCATTTAAGCTCGACACACTTCTGAAGCTATCTGATGTCAGAGGGGTAGATGGTAAGACCACCCTTTTGCATTTTGTTGTACAGGAGATAATCCGTTCTGAAGGAAGAAAAGCTGCTCGTGCCACACAAGAGAGTGGAACTCTTTCCAGTGTTAAATCAGAGGATTTTGGTGAGGAATCATACCAAGAATCAGCAGACCATTACCGTGCACTTGGACTGCAAGTAGTTTCAGGACTAAGCAATGAACTTGAGGATGTAAAGAAAGCAGCAATAATAGATGCTGATAGCATATCAACCTCAGTAACAAAACTTGGCAGGTCAGTGGAAAAGACTAGAGGATTTCTCAATTCAGAACTGGAGAGTCTGGAAGAAGATAGCGAATTCCGTGAAAAATTATCAAGATTTCTCGAGTGCACGGAAGCTGAGATAACATCATTGACAGAGGAAGAAACGAGAATAACGTCACTGGTGGAGAACACAGCAAATTATTTCCATGGAGATGCAGGGAAATCTGAAGGTTTCCGTCTGTTTGTAATTGTACGAGACTTCTTGACAATGCTGGAAAAGGCCTGCAGGGATCTCAGAGAAGCAGCAGCCAATGCAAGTAGGACTGCCAAGAGAGAGAGGTTGGTGCCATCATCTCCTCAAGAAAATCACAACCAACATTTGGATATGCGCCAGCGACTCTTTCCAGCAATTGCAGAACGAGAAACATATTCATCTAGTTCAGATGATGAAAGCTGATCTCCTTAACTTCTCTTTTCAGTATAGAGGTATGCATTTCTCTTTCTAGTTGATCAAAATGAGTAAGGTAAATATTTAGTGCCACCCTTTTAAGTGTTCACTCTTCCTCTGTTATAATTTTGTAATGATTATCAAAACAGCATTCTAGCCCACTGGTTTTAGTTTTACAGTCAAGCACTCAGAATACAAAAGATTTTCAGCGTATAGATAATTTTGCTGGTAAAGAAGCTCTTCTCCATTACGTGCTTAACATCTTCATCATGTACTTTATGTAGTTCTTTCATCCATCTGTAATTTCAAGAAGAAAAAAACTTAACAGAATCTTCACATTTTGCCTTTGAAATGATTGGAGTATACTGCAAATAGAATACACATGAATGTTCATGTCATGATTTACATGAAACATCGCCAAATATTATTTCATTTATAATCAAATACCATGCATTCTCTCTCTCTTTTTCTTTAAAAACAAAAATTTAATAGTTAATCAAATACAACGCTTGATGTATTTACAGATTGACTTTGCAGCAGAATCAAAAGCTTGTCCCATACAAGTTGATTGATCATTCTATCAAAGGTCATTCATTGGATAGATAAAGATTGAAGGAATGTATTTGCAGTATACAATCTTCCAAAAGTTGAAGCAAAAGATGGGATGTAGAGAGGGGAATGATGGCTAATAGGTAATTAATCAGAGACATGCCACAACCTGAGGAGTGTAATAGTCTACTTCCAAGACTAAAACTTTGTAACAGAAGCATCACAGATTTTTCGATTCTCTTGATAGAGAAGTAGGTGAAAACAAAAACATCATTTCTTTATCTGAAAGAGAGTTTTGACCAGTAATGTAAAAGCAAATCGTGCAGTCAAACTCACAAAGAAATTGTTCATAACTGTTTCAATAATATACTTTATGCTGCAGACAATAGGATAGAAAGTACTAGTGATGGTTGAAAACTGATTGGTGCAGCTCATTCGAAATCCAAAATTCAGTGAAAAAATCACAATATGTATAACTACTCATATAACATAGAGCAAATTACACCTTATATTCCATAATCTTACACTTTTTTATTTTGCATACCCATGTATTTATTTTCTATACTTCGCATACTTGAATTTTGCACTACTGAAAATATATTAACGACCAGAGTTTAAACAAAAATCAGACAAAAATACACGTTCTTCAACCCCTATATCTGTAAGTTCTTCAAAAACTTATATAAGTTCCTATTTTTCCTTGATTGTTCATCCCCATGATATTATAACTAGAACCGGTAACAGAAGTATCTCAATAATAGAAGGGAGATAGAAGTTTATTTCCCTATGTTATAGGATAAACCATTATCTCTTCATGTGAAATGTCGAAATTTTACAAGTCAACAGGGCCAATAATTGCTTTATCCTTTCCAATCTCAAGAGAGAAGCATGTTGTCATTGCCCAACTTGTTTACATTATAAGAGCAAATTGAAGAAAGCAGTGAACCAAGGCCTTTTGATGCTAAACTGCTCCTTATGTTACTCAATCTTGAAGTTTAGAAGTTACTGATTGTGTGCAAACAAAGGAGCTAGTTTCAACATCACCTTCCATAGGTGTGTTCAGTTCTTAGGTCTTTAAATTAAAGATTGCAAAAGATTGGTGAGGTTGCTAGACCACAAAGCATCATCTTACTTTGAAAATCTCAAAGTGATTGACATTGAAAGTGTAAGAGATTAGAGAGCATAGCATCTACACCAAATCCAACAGAAAACTAAGAAATGAACTCCCGAGCTACGTGAATTTATATTCTCATACTTGCCAAGTTTCAGAACATCTATGATGACACCCTCATTTCATAACAGCACAGGGATGAACAACCAATCAAAGAAAAAATGGAGTTTACTTCAGGGTTTGAAGAAACAGATTTGGTGGTTGAACAAGGGGTAGTTTTGTCTCTTGTCAGCTGTCAACATTTTTTTAACAATTTGAAACTCAGGTATGCTAAAACATAGAAAATGAAGATATTGGTATACAAAGTGAAAAAATGTAAGAACACAAGCACGCAAAGTGCAATTGTAATTTTCCCTATAATATATTCCCATGATATTATATACTACACAATGGACTAACTTATCATGGAACATTGCCCTCAGAAACCATAATTTAATTCTTGCAGCGCTTACAAAAATGTTATAAATGAAAAGTTGGTTTGTTCTCCTTAAAAGGAGAAAAGAAGCCTGTATCTTACAGTTTTGCTGCACAAGCCCATGATTGTCTGAATCAGTGGCTGCTTACACGCATAATCCAACCCCTAAAGAGAAACATCCTTTCATCTCACAAATCTATCCAGATCTGTCAAAGATTATCTTATAGTTCGTTGAAACTCATGAGAGCATTGATTTATTGATGGCGAGATGGTGATTTCTTTCCTATAGAGACCTGAGCAGCTTGTTATGCAGGAAGCTAGTTCGTGCAAACTGACTGGTGTTGTTTCATTCATGTTGCATACTTTATTTAGTGGTCGTTTAGCTGCGTTGTGTAGTTGTGTGTAGTTGTGTGTCACCTTGATGTTTGTGTAAGATTCTGATTCTGTTCGTTGTTAAAAATTCCGTTTTCTTGGTTCCTATTGGTTGGGGTTGTCTTTGTGTAAATGTTGGTAGAGTAGTGGGTCAGTAGGCTAGGACTGGTTATTGGAAGGGGGGTGTAGGCTGGATAATGGGTGTGGTGTTTGTCTGGTCTGGACAAGTAAGGGAGGGAAGATGAAGTTATGATGTAATGTGTGATATGTATGTAGTGGATAGTTGAGGACAGTTACATATAAGTAACTGATATGCCTCTTGTATACTTTAAAATATGGCTTTAGCCTATGAAATGGAATTTGTCGAGTGTTTTGTTTTTTTTTTTCCATTCAAATTGGTTTCAAACGGGAGATCGTCGGTTTCTCTCCAATGAGCCCGAAAACCATCATTCACCATAAAGAAACAAGGGAGGAAAACTCCTAAACCTGTTTCTGAACCTGATATTGTTGTTAACAAGATTCCAAGGGCAACCTTGTAACACAGCTCCAGTGACAATTCCTATGGGAAAAAATCTGATCACCTTCTTGGGAATGCTGCAACAAATCATATCTGAGTTCTGAAGATGCTCTTGTGAAGGCACGAATGATATGAAATGGTCGCAATAAGACATCAATCTTATCCTGCACTAAAATGGCAAACTCAACAAGCTCCAGGAAGCCAAGTCTCATTTCTGATTCAATGGCTCGAAATTTTCTCCAAAGACAAACTATGTAATGCTTCCATTTGCTTAAATTATACTTTTCCCAATTTCCTTGTTCGTTATTCTTTTATCCACAAATCTACGTATCCTTCTCGCTTCTTCCCACAAACCCGCATCAGAATAAATATTAGCGAGAACAATGTATGAGGCAGTATCGTCAGCCTTGAGCCCCACAAGCCTCTTTACAGAGACTTCTGCAAGAGTTACATCTCGATGAGTTCGACAAGCCAATAGCAGAGATCTCCAAAGAGAAGCACTAGGTTTTAAAGGCATAGACTCAATGACTATACGAGCATGATCTAGCTGCCCAGCCCGAGCCATCAGATTGACCAAACAGTCATAATGTTCAAGCTTAGGCTCAATACCATGAACTTCTTTCATCTGGTTAAAGATGCATAAACCTTCACTTACAAGACCAGCATGACTACATGCAGTTAGAAGTCCAATGAAAATCATATCATCCACTGGAATCCCCTCTGAAACCAGCTGGCCATAACATTTTAAAGCTTCCTCTACATATCCATGCATACCAAATCCATTTATCATTGCACAATAAGAGACGACATTCCTTTCTGACATAGAAGCAAAAACTGCACAAGCCTCATCAATGCTTCCACACTTCATGTACATGTCCAACAGGGCCGTCTGGACAACAATGTCCATGACAAGTTCATTCCTTTCCATGTACATATGTATCCATCTTCCTTCAAAAAGTGCACCTAACTGGGCACACGAGGATAGTGCACTAACCATAGAAATACTGTCGACCTTAATCCCTTGGCAAAGCATCTGGCGGAAGAGTATCAAGGCTTCCTGTGGTTTTCCATGTGAAGCATATCCATCCAACATAGTACTCCAAGAAATCACATTTTTCTCTGGCAACACATCAAATAACTCTCGAGCACTCCCCAAATCTCCAACCTTCACATATCCAGCAATCATGGAGTTCCATGAAATCAAATCTCTAGTAGGCATGCTGTCAAAGAGAGTGCGTGCACGAACAACATCACCAATCTTTAACAAAAAGATAAAGCACATACATAAGTAAAATTTCAACGAGGCAAGTAATCAATCAACTTTATGGGAAAATAGGAGCACCACTAACTAGGAAGGGGATGAAACCAAGCTAATAGAGAAATAAACTGATTATTTCAAGACATACATATTTACATGTAGCTTTTTCACATACAAAATAACTATAATCTCCAACAAAATATTTGTGAAAAAGGTCACATTTCAAACTAATAAATAAACTACAGGTCCATCAAGAATTGCTGTACTGGGTAATTTCAATGGCCTCCATATAGTTTTCTCAGTTTTGTTCAGTGAGAACTAAAAATTTGAAAATTAGCTCTTTTTCACTTCATTTTTTAAATTATATTCAAGTCAAAATGAAGCGATTAGATCTCTCTTCCTTGTCAAACAACATTGTGAGCAATTGAACTATCCAATACATGACCATACACAAAGCACTCCTGCCAATGCTGACACCTACCAACAAATGCAATTTCTAGAATCTTCATGTGCAAAGGTTTCTAGGAACAAAATTTCCTTGCCCTCCTTGGTATCCCTATTAGTGCCTCCACCAATCTTATGCTGCTGTATAGAACCAAAAACATACAGTGGGGCTCATATTGAATATTAATCATGTATCCATGTATATGATTGCTGAAACACAAAAAGAAACACCGGATAAGGAACAGGATAGTTTTGTCCATTATATTTTTCCCAAAGATCTGCTAAACAATCGGGAGGAACCACCCGAAGGGGGAAAAAAAATAATAGAAACAGACCTTACCATAAGCGTCAATCATCATAGACCAAGAAAAAACATCCTTCTGCGGCATTTCATCAAACACCTCTCGTGACACCTCAATTTCTCCACTTCTAACGTAACCTTTCAACAACTGATTCCAAGAAATTAAATCCTTACACCCAAACTCCCCAAAAACCCTTCTGGCCCAATCCAATTCCCCAAACTTCCCGTAAATCCCGATCAAACTATTCACTACATACCCATCACAACCATGTCCTACTTTCACTATCTCTCCATGCAACTGCCTAACGGCACCTAACCCTAAGCCTAATCTACAAGCCTTTAACACAAAGGGGTATGTATAATTATCCCCAAAAAGGCCATCCCTTTTCATACTAATAAAAAAGCTCAAAGCTTTATGAGCGGATGAAAGTTTAGCGTAGTGTTTGATCATGGTGTTATATGTGCATGTGGTGGGGTGAAGAATTTGATGAAAGATTAAGGTGGGATAGTTCGTGTTTTTGTGTGGTGGGTTAAGTGATGTTGTGGAGATTAGTAGCTGGTTTAGAGTGAAGGAGCTCGTGGCGGTGGCAGTGGTGATAAGTTGAGCATGGATTTCGAGGATTTGGGATAGGGTTTTGGAGTTCAGGAGGAGTGAGAGTAGTGGGTGTTTCAGATGAGTTTTAGGTAATGAAGGAGTTGGAATCATCGTGGTTGAAACTATTGTTTCGTCCGTAACTCAGGCCCCTGGAAGTGGTGCGAAAGGAGTTGGATGCAACGGTCGATTCTCTCAAATCCTTTGCGTGTTTTTTCTTATCTATTACTTCTTTCCATTATTTCTAGAAATCGGCTGTTATACAAACAAATTATTTTTTTTATTCATACGTGTATATATATATATATATATATCTATAATATATAACTTAACAAAACTACTATTCGACTTCAGACACACATAGTTTATATGAATTCAATATACATCTATTATTCTTCTTTAAAAAAAAATTACACTAATATAAATGGGATTAAATTAATTACTAATACTAAATCACATTTTAAAAATAAGATATTATAATTTAAAAAAAAAATCGCATTTACAAGCTTGGATACCATTACTAAATTGCATTTAATATGTGAGATTTTAATACTTTATTTATTATTTGTGTTAAATATATAATAAAAAAATCACATTGTCGTAGTTGGTAAGGTGTTTATTATAGTGTGTTAGGTTAGGGGTTTGAATTTGAGTAGAAGCATTATTTACATGTATATGTCGCATTTATTACACATAATATTAATGTACAATTAATGTATAATAAATGCAATATTAATATAATAACACTCACACACTCGCGTTACATGTATAAAAATGGGAGATAGAATGATATTAAAAAATGCTATCCGTAAGTAATTTGTTTCCTTGAAAGATTGTTTTTATTTGCCTACAAAAATAGTAAAATATACTTTAATTGAAGAAATTTGGATCAACAACTTCTAACATGAGCACGTTTAATAGATTATCTTCTAATGCTAATTGCCTTAGTGCTTGTTTGCTTGATAACAATATCTCCAATAAAATCTCCTTGAAGTAAAATTGACTTTTTAAAGAATAATTTAACATTAGACTCAATTTTCCTACTATATAGTTTTTAAATCTCTTTGTTTCTATTCTTAAAAAGTTGAAAATATGATTATATTTAAGAAAACAATTCATCACTTGACCCCATTTTCCTTAAAAAGGAGAGAATATGGTCAAATTAACATGTGTTGAAGGTTACTTGTAGTTTCAATTAATATGGTCAAATTGACATGTATTGAAGATTATTAGTAGTTTCAGTTTATATATATAGTGGAGGATACTTAATTTGTGTCATTTAAAGAAAATTTGCATCAAAACTGGCGATTTCAACATTAAAGTTTAAGACTTTTTTTTTTAATTTGGAAATTCTCATTTTGATACAATTTTTAATTTCAGTAATTAAGTCCTAAATTCTATAAAACTATATATTTAAATCTAAGAACTTTTGCAATAGTGTAAATATCCATGTAAATTATTGCTTTCTTACTAACTTTGCTTGGATGATATCACATAAGAAGCCTAATATAATATGTTGGAACTAAAAGGTATAAGTTTCACGGGCAAAAATCTATGACGTTGTAGAACTTCTTATACAATTTTCTTAAAGATGGAAATTAATGTGAAAAAATTAACTTGATTGCAAATAATACAGGTCATTAGCCAAACATTGCAAAAAATAACTTTCAGCATAAAGTTAAGACTAAACTATTGCTATTATCATAGTTATCAATAAATACCTATATTCAATATGATTCTATGATTGATCAAACAAACATGATTACTTTGTTTCTATGATTTTTTTCCTCTATGCTTCCTTTCATATCTGATTTTTATTAGATGTTTCATTTTTTTATAATTATTTATTTTATTCTTTAAACACCCTTAATGGAGATGCATCTTTTAAGACGGTTAGTTATGCAATTAGTTGAGGAAAGATATCTTTGGATTGTTCAAGCTAGATGTAAAATTCAAATAAACATATTCCTTTAGAAGGATTTGCTTAAGCATCTAGTCAATCAATGTATAAATTATCCTTTCTTTTTTTCCTTCACAAAATGCATGTAGAGTACAATGTTGTCTATTAGTTAATGTAATTTCTAGAAAGATTTGCATGATAAGCTTTTCTTTAGATTATCTATGAGATCTAACTCAATCTCTTAAACATAATTTTTAAATTGGATATGGGAGGAGGATTTAAGTTGGCCTTCCATTTAATTTGGATTGGAGAATATTTTGATATGCAAAGCAAAAATAATATGGAAATAGAAAAAGCCATTCATGTGCCAATGAGAAGCCCCAAAATTGTGATTAAAAAGAACCAATAACTTTGAATGTTTTGAAAACACGTTTGAAAAAGATTTTTTTAGATAAGAAGATTTTTAGAAAAATCAATAATACCAATATTAAAACAAATAAGAGTTCAAAAAGTACAGTTTTGAATGAAGAGTATCCATACTCTTCTCTACAAATACAAACACAATTTACAAACCTTTGGCATGACTTGTATAACTAATTTCATAACATCAAATACTAAAATTCCATTAAAAATATACGATACACATGAAAATCGACAATTCTACCTATCATTCCTGTAGGATTGTTGTATGGATAACTTGAATAATCACTCAAATCAAAACTTTGATGTATGGAACTCTACACTTGTAGGTAATATGCACTACAAAAATATTAAATCTATTAGAATATAAAAAAAAATAGAAAAGTAAAAATATTTAAACTAATTCAAAATGCATAAAAAACTTTAATTTGGAAGAAAGCAATAACTTTTATAGAAAAATTATTTTCACTATAATTATTTCCCACATAATTGTTTGGAAAATTTTGGATTTCCAATGTTCCTTTATTTTTTTTTTCTCCTTATTGTTGAGGAAAACAAATTAAGAGTTTTGAACATAAATCATTTTAATGTAGATCATGCCTTCTCAATCTCATATTAGGACATAATAATTGGTATTTTTATCAACAATAAGCACCTATTTAAAGAGATCTCTGTTTGAATCTCAGATACCGTAGTTGTAGTTAGAACCTTAGATATCATTGTAGGCTTCATCATGACCTATGTGCTACCGAGCCTTCGAGTTCATGGTATTATAGAATTGTAATTATATTGTGTGTATCCATATGAATTAATAAGGGAAAACTATTTATTCATTGGAAAAATAGAAATAACTAAAGATATAGTATGAAAAAAAAAATGCATGTATTATCTCCAATTATGGAATAACTAGAAAAATGGAAATAATTACAAATATAGTAAGGAAGAAAGAATGTATATACTTTCACATTCTGTCACTATAACATTAACATTGTTCTTCCAAACTTTACCCTCTCCCTTAAGTGTCCCAAAAAAAAAAAAGTACAAATAAAAAGACACTAATGTAAAACCATTATACCCATAGTTTAATGACCACAAAATAGAGAGTTATGTCCATAAAAAGTGCATATAAAAAGGTACTAATGTAAAACTATTGTACCCATAGTCCAATAGCCACAAAACAAAGAGTTGTCTTAGGGGTTAACCTCTTTCTTCCTATCATTGTTAATATCAAAATCATTCTCTTAAAAATCTAGTAGTAAAATATGTTTCCAAAAATTAGAGAAACGAAATTGGTGGTGATAACAAAGTGTATAAGATGAAAAATGATTTAAATGGTATCTTAGATGGAGAAAAAATTGGGAAAAGAAGGAATGGCTTAAAAAGCAGTTATTAGTGAGAGAATAAATGAGGGAGTTATGGAGAATGTAAGAAACCATTGGGTATAAGCTAAGAGAATAAACCAGAAAAGAGGGAATTAATATACTGAGCAGTTCTTAGGGATGATTGATAGATGAAGTAGTTGTAAAATAATATTTTATAGTAAAGTTTTTTAAAGTGGAGTCTAATGGTAGTTATCTTCCCATTACTGGCTTAATTTATATAAATAGATAGATAGATGAGTAGTTATTAAGGATAATTGATATATGAAGTATTTATAAAATAATATTTTATAGTAAAGTTTTTAAAAGTAAAGTTCAACAATAATTATCTCCCATTATTGGTTTAATATATATAGAATATACTAAATCGCATTTATTAGCTATGGTATTTGTGTAATTAATTTAATATAATTGGTATTTGCATAATATTTATTAATTTTTATGGTAAACACACAAATTTCTCTAATTTATATGTATTATTCAACTTCGTATATATATATATACTATATTGTTTTTTATTAAAAAAAACTACTATGTAGTTTAATATGTATTTTTTTATTTTCCCCAATTTACTTCTTAATGTAGTCATAACTCAACTTCTACAGTATGTTCTCCCTCTACATTTTGATTCGTAAATTTGCTTTATGATTAGATAAAAATTAGGCCAATGAACTATACAAAATACCTAAATTTTGTTTTATTTACACCATGGTATAAAAATGAAATTTATTGAATAAAAACAAAAAATATTTTGCATTCTCAAAAATACCTCTTAATGTTATAATATTGAGTTAATTAATATTATTTTTATTAAATATTACAAAAAATATTTATTTATAATATAAATAAAATATAAATTTTGTATTCAGTACTGTACAAATCACATATAATACAATAAACTTGTACTGTCCAGCCTTACTTATATTTATCTTTTCCAATTCCTTTTATTCACTCTAATCCTTACAATCAAACACTACTTTGAAGTCCATGATATTTCATATATTTCCTTTTTCCTTTATGCTTCGTATGTCTTTTCTATTCTCTCTCTCAATCTACTATTTTTCATATTTTATTTTTCCTCCCCTCTTCCTCTATCTCTTCTATTCTCTCTCCCATCATATCACCATAACAAACATTTCAATAATATCTCTCTCCTTTTTTCTTTTTATTTATATGTAGTTTTTGTTTTTGTTTTCAATTCTATAGGAAATGTGTTTGCACCGTAAATTTGATATCTTACAATTTGCAATGTAGTTTCAATTTAATTTTATGCGAGTACTATTTTCTAGGAATTGGGTATGTTTGAGTTAACTTTTAATGCTTTATACTCAAAGATTACATCTTTAGGTATTATCATTCCTAAAATTACTTTCATTCAGGTCTCTCTTATTTGTAACTATATCAGCTTCCTTTAGTGGGTTTGAAAGTTCTGCTCTAGGGTTTCCTATATACATGCATTTGGGTCTTTCTAATTTGTTTTTTCCCCCTAATTCATACATATAGTAGCACCATCAAAGGGAAGAAAGTGGCAGAGAGCAGAAGAAGAAGAAGAAGAATAGGGTGAGAGTGCAAAAGAAGTTTTTGTAGCAAAATTAAAGAAAGGCCTCTTAAATCCTAAAATCTATCTATACAACATAGAGATGTAGGTTTCAAGAATTCACCCATGACATTGTATTTTATATTTAGCTGTGCCACATGGTTAAAGTTTCATGTAGTTGTCAAAATATTATGTCTTGAGACAAAATAGTACTGCTTTATAGTCAAAGATCACATATTTAAGTTTTTAATGAATCACTTTCATTTGGGTCTTTCTTATTTATGACTACATTAGCATCATTTGGTAGGTTTTAGGGTTTTGCTCATATAGTTAAACCTCCATAAATCAATACTTGATAAACTAATAACCTTTTCAAAATAATATTTTCTTTTTAGGGTCCCAACTTGAGCCAATTTACAAAATTATTAATTTCAATAAATTAGTAAGATAATAATTTTTAAGAAAACTCCTATGTTAATTTATAGTCTCGTCAATATCATAAATTATTAGTTCTCTAAAATTACAAACATAATTTAGACAATTTAGTAAAAGATGAATCTATTGTTCATTTTTTTCTTGAAATTTAAATTTAGGTGGATTTCGGCTCTACTTTTCTCATTACATTTAAAAGCTCTGGTGTTGTGTTCTCGAGTTACAACAAAAGATTATGAAGAACTATTGCAATTATAGTTGCTTCCTTTCGTGTGATTAGTTCCAAAGGCATTGGATCATCCTTAGCTTCATCTTCAACAAGATTTTCAGTGACATTAGCCTCAATTTCTTCAAGCTTTGGACCTTGGAACATTTATCATTTTCACCTGAGTAATCTAACACAACAAGTGATTGATATTCATTTTATTATAATAACCGAGATCATTAATCATTTTCTCAAGCTCATGAATGTCTTCTTCAGAATTTACTTCATTTAAATTCTTTAAGGCTACTTCATCCCCTGAATGAATTTTGTAGTGTTAGAAACAATTTGCTATTATATGTTGTTGAACATTCATCATCCAAGATGAGACTACAAGATTGATAGTATCTAAGACATTAGTTTTTTTTTTTTATTAGATTGTCCTAACTCATAATCTTTGAATATCTTATGGTGCAATGTCCTACAATAGTGCTTCTTGAATGTTCTTATTGTCCTAACATTTCCAATATCTTACGATAAAATCTCTTATAATAGTGCATCTTGAATGTTCTTATTATCCCAACTTCACATGGTTGGATTTTCAATGTCATGTTAGGTGGCCAAAAAAAAAAAAATCAACATTTAATAACCCTTTAATATTTCTTGGATAGGTTGGACAACTATCTACCAACAATAAAATTTGTCTAACATGCATTTTATGGTTCAACTAACGAACATATTCATAAAAAAGTACGCTAGTCATCTATGCTTTTTTGTTGGCACGATATTGACAATTCAAGTAATTCATGTTGATATTTTTGAAGCAACTTAGCTTTGCATGCTTTTCAATAAACCATAAAGGAATTTTTTCTAAGCCATCCTTATTGCAAAAAATAACAATAGTAAACCTTTCTTTATCATGTTTTCTTCCTTGAATTTGCTTTATTACAAGAGAATCATTAGCTTGTAACTTGGAAAACAAACTAGTTTTGTCTATATTAAAAACATCTTTCATAAAGAACTAGTGTATTTTTTCCCTTATGGACTCCAATTTCTTCTTCATGTCTTGTGTATCAACTAAAGCACTTTCTTTAAAATAATGAAATGACTTGATAACATGTCTTAGAATAAACTTTTTAGCCAACCTTATGAAATGTACTGAGAAAGTTATCAAAGGTAGAAAAGTTTCATTGTCTACCCTACCTTCTCTGAAATTGGCTCTTTAATTATGTTTACATTATCTTTATATTAGGGAAACTACTTATAACAACCTTTTCCATGTCTAAAAATTTTTCTAGTTTGTGTTACTTAGTATCCCCTTCTTTTCCTAAATTAGTGGAAAGGTACTTAGATAATCACTTGAAAGTGTTTGATATTGTATCTTGACTAACTTTCAACCAATATTTTCTTATCAAGCCATTATTGTAAATATTTTTTAGTGCATGTAAGTGATTTTTCTTATAATCACACAATGTTATATGTATTTGATTAGCCATAGTAGACACTTTTTAGATGAGAAGCTATTGTTCGACATGATTCTAAGAATTTTCTCTGTATTTTTTATTTAGCAGTTCCATTCATCATCACATGTTGAATAATTTAGTTCTAGGATAATAAACCGATATATGTAACTTGTATTGAACTTTATTTAATTAGTCATTATAATGAATATTGTTTAAGTATTAAAAATAATGAATACTATTTATGTATTTATTTTCATAAATATATATGAACAATAAATTCTCTTTTTAAATTAATTCACCAAATATGATATATATATTAGTGATATTCAATGATTTTTTATGTAATTAAATTTATATTCACTAAATCGAAAAAGCAATCTTTAAATTAATAAATTATTATTTTATTGATTAATTAATATGTTACTAAATTCCCTAATTCACTCTTACAGTAGCACCATTGAAGGAAAGAAAGTGGCAAAGAGAAGAGGAGAAAGAGGACGAGATTGAGTTGAAATTTCTGAAGTAGAATTAGGAAACTAGAAAGATGTCCTCTCAAATAAAAAAATCTATACATATGACATATAGATACAAGTTTAGAGAATTTACACATGACATTGTATATTTGATTTAGTTATGCCATATGCTTGAAGTTTTGTTTCAACATCTAAGTATCCTGTCTTGGGATAACTCATCTTGTATTGAAAGTGATCTTTTAGCTAACTCACTATTATTGCTTAAGAAATTCAGTTAAATCGTTTATTATGTGGAAGATAACTTTTTGAAAGAGGGTTTGGTTTTCTCTTCCTATTTACCCTTCTCAATGATTATCAACAAGCAACGTGTTTATGGGAAAATTTTGTTAATGGCTATAAAAAAAATTATGTATCAACCTTTTACCTAATCTTTAAGTATTAAACAATGCAATAAGTGATGCACTGTTTCTAACAAAAAGGGATATTATAACACCCTAAACTTAGGAAATCACAAACTATTACATGTCTCTACTCCTCTATTGACAAGTCAAGCTCTACAACTACTACTTAATTCTCCAATTCACAAAAAGTTAACTTTCAATTATTTTATTAAATGCTAAGACTCCAATTATAAAAATTTAAAACCTCTCATCAAATTCTTGATAAATAACACTAACTCATTTAATACACTTAACCTCTCAACTAAAAAATAATGCAAAAGCAAAACACAATCTCCTCAAACAAGTATTAAACCAAATTCGAAACCAACATCAATCTCAAACAAATTCTCAACATAAACTCTAGTATTGTTAACTCTGGTCATAATAATAATAGTCTAGATGCTATCATCTTAGTGATAGTAAATGTCTCCTAAATCCTTATAACTTATCTATTCATATCTAGTATACTCCTTGTAATCATCACACTAACCTATAGTTGTAAAAAAATAAAAATTAAGGAGTTAATCAAAGTTCAATACGTAACACACAAACATGTGTATGGATAATAATACCAAATCATATGCAAATATTGCAATATAAGCAAATCATACAACCTAATTATTATCTTTATTTTTAACTAATCACCTAACACACAAAGAAGGTCCTCATGACCCCTCTTTACATCACTTCTCATATTAAACCTAGCATTGGGCATACTTCATCGAGCCCCTTTACAATCTAATGTTAGACATGACACTTTGGGCCCTTCTATAACTTAATCTATTATAGATCATTTCCATGCAAAACTCCATTAGTGACAACACATCGCATGGATCATCAAGGTTGCTCCTTAAGGATATATCACTTTGGACCTCTAAAATGAGCTAAGTACAAGCAACAAGTAATAATTTAAATCAAGTATCCATTAGTCCATTTTAGATAAGCTAACCAAACAAGTACATATAGCAAATACGTGTTATGTACATGGAACAACTGAAAGAATAATATATAAATAAAATGGAAAATAAGACTATCTTAGTATGATTTTACAACTTTCTATAAGCTTTCTAAGAGTCTAAGATAAGAATTATAGATCAGAAGCAGCTAAACTAAGGATAGGAGAACGAAAGGAAACAATTAGAGGAATTAAGTTTAGGAATCATGCCCATGATCCTTTGATATTACAAATCAATAAGTTTATGCTCTAGAATCATGGCTATGACCCTTGGCCATAATTCTCCTTTTTTACAAAACAACATGATCACACCTTATATCATGATCGTAACCTTAGCTGTGATCCTATCGGTTACTTAATTTCTTCAAAATCATGTGCATGCCCCACTTCTAACACATCCATGAGGATCGTCGTCAAGATCACACCTATAATTCTCAATCATGATCTTGCTACTTTTTAATTCTTCATCCTTTTTCATTAAAAACACCTCTTTCAACCCTTGATCCAATCTCTATTACTTATCCTCACTTCAACCATACTACGATCTTTGAATTGTTTATTAATTTATGCTTCAACTTTATCTCTAAAAACACATCCAAATTTATAATTCTTATGAAATATAAGAGATTGTAATTTTAGGGGTACATTACCTTGAGATGTAATGAAACCCTATAGAGATCTTTTACTTTTTCCTTTGCCTAAATTATTGCACAACTTTAAAAATCAATGTAACACACTTAGACTTAATTAAAAGCTCCTAATATGTAATTGATTCATCACTTACCAATGAAAATCTTCTAAGGTTGCAAAATTCTTGCAGTCTCATGCTTCACCAATGCCTTCTTTTTACACCACCAACAAAATCACACTTATAGTTGTAATTTCAAAGGAAAACCAATCAAATCTTGTAAAATCTAAAGCCTTACCTTAAGGGTTTGCAAAGCTTGCTAAAGTGGAGTCATAAGTTGTTAATATTGACTTATATTAGTGTTATGAGGAAACGAAAGGGTTTTGTATGCAAGGATAAGTTATAACTTTTGTGCACTAACAAATATACCCTTTATTAATCGTTTGTCAACTGCTGTAACACCCTTCTAATTTTATTAATCCATCCTTTAATTTATAACCTTATTTTTATTTATAACTTTATATTTTTCTTGGGCGTTACAAATATCATGAAAATTAAATGAAACAGCAAAGTACGATAGAGCAATTGAATTTTGAGGGATTGGTAATTGATTTTGTAATGATTAGTAGAAAAAGTGTTCCATGAGAAATGTGTATGATTGAGATGAAAAAATATGCTTGATTACTTAACAAAAGAACATAGTTGATTAACAATATGGTCGATTATAATGTTTGAAATACGTAATAAAAGTTGATTAGATTTAATTGAATGAATTATGTAATATCTTTATGGTCCAGATGTGATGAAGTAGATTTGGATTTTGATCTAGTGTTAAGTTATACTCCTTTTTATACTAAATTGTATTTACTTATGGTATATTTTTTATTCATAATTATAGCGAAGACAGTGTATGATAGCAATCAACCTACGACCATCTCCAAGCCGAAGCTGACTAGCCCTAGGTTAAGGCTAATCAACTCTTGCTAAGATCGAGCTGAAATCAGAAGAATGAGAGGTAGAAAAAGAACCACTCGGCAACAAATTTGTTGTCAACCGAGTTGTTGAGAGATCACGTTGCTAAGAGTTGGATCCACTTAATACCATATGGAGAAACTAATGCCGTCTAACTTTAGAACTTAGAAATTATGAGCTAACCTTTCTAATATCTCGGACCAGTAATGCAAGACTTCAAGGACTCTTTGTCAAACCTAAACATCTAATTGCCGACCCCGTTCAATTGGGATCTTGCTCCTTCTAGGACTAGCCGAGTGATTACATGCCGACTTCTTCTATTAAACGCACAGTGTTGTATTCTTGTATATGTTTCCTTTATTTTATTTATGGGCCCAATTTTTTAGAGTTTAAGACCTTATACGTTATTTCTAGTTTTGCTACTAGGGTTTAGGACTTACTATAAATAACAACATTTGTAATAACATAGAAGAGAAAAAATATATATGAACGAAGAAAATCATATTTTAAAGTGAAACTTTCCTCTTTCGAGCAAGGTCACACTTAAGCTCTTAGAGTTTGTTTTATCGGATTATTGAGTGTTAAACAAATTCTTTAATCTTTCTCGCGTTCTTATCGATCTTGTTCTCAAGATTATGGTGAACCTTTCATTTAACAAGTTAATGAGTCTCATCTAACCTCTCTTTTGAAACCTCAAGCAATATTTAGTTTTCTTGAGTTGTATCGAACCATATTTCAAACTCATTCCCTAATTGTGTTTGTGTCTAGATACGTAGTATCCATCTACATTCACCATCAAAAGCCCATTCTCACTCTCTATTTCCCGTTCTCACTTAAACTTAGATTGCCTTCATTTTAGGTTTTCGAGATCTACTGCTCGCCATGCGTATTGGTGTGCCTTCCATGTTTAGTCCAACTTACATGTTGACTCGTTTCTTCTTCATGCTTATCTTCAAATAATTTGTCTATTAAAGTAAGCACAAAGCCGTAGCCTCTTTGTTGTACTACATTTGTTGTGATTTTTCTTTTCCTAAATAATAGTATAAATGATAAAAATTCTTGTTGGTTATCTATTAGCATTGTAACAATAGCTAGTACGAACTTTTCAAGTTATAATTTATTTCACGATGCCTGATATTTTTCCCTTCTTGGTTATGTTAGGTTCTAATGTCAGGTATCTTTGTTATGTTAATGTTTTACATTGTGTCCTTTTTGCTTTTATTTGTCATGTAACCTTTCATAATTTTCTTAAAACAATTATTCTTTATTTTCCTCCATTGTATTTGAACATTCACATATTAATGGAAAAGCTAGCATTCCCTTTTCTGCCTAAATATCTTTAGAGTAAATATAAATGAGAGCTATATTAGTGAATCTTAAAGCTTTTCTATGGTCGATTACAAGCTATAGTGAAAAGCTACCAATTAATTAATATATTTTCCTCTATTTTATTTTTGATGTAGTTAACCATGTTTGTGTAGCCTGGGGTATAGTTTGTTAGCCTTTTATTATATATCTCCTCATTACGCTTGAAACATGTGATGACATTATAAAAAATCAGGGGTTTAAGCAAGGTTGGTTAGAACCTCTTGGAGCACATCGGAATACAAAAGAACAAGACCATAAGGCATATCAACTATTGCTGGAGTTGGATTTGTTTAGTACCATTGCCACATTATTCTTTACATCTTTGTTCCAACATAAATGCAGCGCATGATGACATATCATGTTTTCTTTTCTATTTTTTGGTTTTATGATATTGATTATGATTTGGGTTTGTATATTTTTTGTTTACAGCAGCATTATGAGCTAATATTTTATAATTTCACTAAAATTGTAGTTAGGTTTTGTTTGTTTCGTGTTCTCTTTGTGGGTTTTGTTAACTTTTTACTTTTTTTTTTGTTTCATGATTGAGTTATTTTAAGAAAAATATGATGATGATGATATTGCTATTCTCTATGTAGTTATTCACTTATTTATTTTTTCCAACAGCCCCACCTTTAGAGCTTCATGTGAGATGCATTTGTATCCCCATTTGCAAGCTAAAAGTTTTGATGAGGCTGAACAAGCACTTGCTAATTTTCTCTCTTTCTTTTACATAGTCAAAGGAAATATATATTAGGGGCAACCAAGGAGCAATGATATTTGATTTATAATTCAACTTATAGAATATGCTGGGAAGATTTACTATAAAATCAATTAGCTTTGTTTTCAATTATGCATTTCCGTGACTTACCCTGACACAAATAAACATAGTTTCCATTAAAATCTTTCTATTACAATTGCTCTTATCTCTCCACATTAACTTTCTATTAAGCTTTGTTTTTAATTAAGTAATATAGTTTCAATTAGCATGTTTTATGTATTTAATAATGACATTTCTAATGTACAACCATTGTTGTTTTGTTTCTTCTTTCTTGTTTTTTTTTTTTTTTTCCTTTCACGAAACTTTTTAACTGTTTGTGTATTCATGTTTTTTCTTTAAATCTTCAATCAAAGTACATAGTTTGCTTTAGTTTATGCCATTTTTTTTAGCTTTTGCACACACTTAATGGGTGCAGTTATGCTTTTGCTAGTACCGATATTTAGATCACAACCATATGGCTACATTCCGCTGTGTACGAAAAATATCTAATTTGTGTTAGGAGATGAAACTGTAGAGTACTCTTAAGTCATATTTTCCTATTCATATATTAATGTGAATGTATAATTATATGGAAAATGTTAATTGACTTTTTTAATGCACTTATTAATAAGTTAAAAATTTCACACATTTTTCCTTGTTTCAAAATGTGTACAATGAGAAACGACATTCAGCCCAAAAATGAGTTTTGCAAAGGATTGGAAGAGGGGGGAAATATTCATTTGTCATCAACTAGAAATAATAAACTTTGAGAAAAATCTCTTCTATCTTGTAAAAACCCCCCACCGACCCATATCCTTTGAGATGTCCAGAAATCTAACTTCGCCAGGAAACCTTAGGAACACCTTCAGTAAGATCAGGAGCAAGTTCTAGGGAAATAGGGAAAATTATTGTAAAAAAAAAAAAAAAAAAAGTAGAGGCTACTAGTTGCGCATGGTTCAGAGGATGATACTAAGTTGCTTGGGACCCCGAAATCCGGCACCTCCCTGGTTCCAACCAACAATAATGTTTCGATTAATGACTGTTGGAGGCTGGTGAAAGGCTAAGTCTAATTTCACGTCTGATATTTCAACAATTCCTTAAAAATATTAAACTGGCTCCAAAGATTATGAAAAATCATATTCTAGCTCTATTTTGAATATAGATTTATGTAGTATTTTTTATATGTATAAAATTGTGGATGAAAATAAGTGCTTCTTAAGAAATCCCCTTCTTCTGATGAGAATTGGATCTTGTTTTCTAAAATCTTAATGACATGGTTTTGAGCTAAATCAAGATCTATGAAATCCGAATATCTTATATTTCCTTTACTAAAAAGTATTTTCAATAAACTAGTTGTTTGGTATTTATTCTAATATTTTCACCAATTCTACTAATTAAAGGGGAATTTTCTTTGTATATATATACATATACATATAAATAGTCGAGCATAATGGTAAATTGTGATTCCTAGGGCTAAAATGAGATGTAAAGAAGGGTTGGTTTAAATATAATGCAAAATTAAGTTTATTTGGGGAATTAATCATAAATTTAAACTCTTGTGTATAAACTTAGAAAATAATCAAATTGTAGAATTTAACATATGTAATAACAGACCTAAATCTGCACATTTTTTGGAAATTAAAGCAATTTTCTTAAAATTATTTTAAGTCATTTGCTACTGATTACATGATTAGTTGAATTTTAGCATATGATGCTAAATCGATTTGAGATATAGTATGTTTTACATGCTTAAATGGGTTTATAATTAATTTTTGGTATGTTATTTAAGTTGATTGGATTGGATTGTATAAAGAGGGACTATTGTGATTTGCTAATTATTTAGGTGTAATTTGAGTTAGAAATGGTGATACAGTGATA
Source organism: Lumnitzera racemosa (assembly GCA_024138005.1). Taxonomy (NCBI): domain Eukaryota; kingdom Viridiplantae; phylum Streptophyta; class Magnoliopsida; order Myrtales; family Combretaceae; genus Lumnitzera; species Lumnitzera racemosa. The sequence goes on from JAMXBC010000002.1 coordinate 20,806,687, forward strand.
TTGTGAGAAATGAGTTGAATTAGAAGGCGTTTTGTAATTTTTCTACACTAGCCAATTCTCGCTCTCAGCATATTTGGATAGCACATTTAATAATGATTGCAACAATATATAAAACATCAAATTTGGATAGAAAATGAGATAGTTATTATAAACCTTAAAGGTTTTCAAATTCAAATACAAAGTCAGCTAAAAGAGTCATGGAATGATCTCTAGAATGTATAAAATATAATGATAAAACCCTAAATAAGGTGAGCAAACCCTAATGAGCAAGTCAAAAACCATAAATAAAAAGATCAAAAACCTTAAAGGATGCATAACCCTAAAACCCTAATTGTATACATAAAACCCTAAAAACTCTAATAAGTGGAAAACCTTAAAAAGATTACAAAACCTTAGTAAATTACTTAAAACCCTAATTACATGATTAAAAACACTAAAGTAATAATAAATCCTAATTCCATGGCAAATACCATTCACTAGGTACAATTAAGTTCACTAATTACCCAAAAACCTTAAGTTCCAAGCATATACATGATTCGATAACTATAAACGAACCCAAAACCCAAAGAACCCATAAGTACAAGAGTAGGATAAATAAATTAACTAAATTAAAGTAATAAATTATGATTAAACCCTAAATCAACCTTAATTATGCCTAATTCGCTTAGATGTACTTAATCACAATTAATTATCTTAATTATACCTTAATCTTATAACCAACTCTCATTACAACTTAATTAATAAAAGACAAGGATGATTAAGAATAGAAGATAGAGTAATTAGTTAGTGCATCAAAGGACAATGTCTTGTTGTGAGACAAGATTATACCATAAATGGATAAACACAAATAAAGTACAAAGGTACAATTAGAGACCATATACCCTTAACCCAATTTAGGCCCTATTTGTGCTCTCTCTCTCAACACTGTCGGCCACTTCCCTATCCCCACTCTTATTTTCCTTTTCATTTTAACCTCACCTATTTCCTCACAAATCACTCTTAAAAGTTACTCTTAAACAACACCCTATAAATCATCACCTTCAATAACCCTTGCACCATCATCATCGGCTATCCTACCATCTCCACCACTCTACCAAACCAACAACACCAAGCGCTATGCTACCCCTACACATTATCGACACATACACACTCTCTCACACACTCCAAAGTTCATAGCACATTAGGGGAAAACAAGGCCATTGCATTTTAACTCTATTAAGCGCCTATACTTAGTTTTTCATTGTTTTTTGTTAGAGTTTATCAATGTTTTCTACATTTTAAACTTCTAAACTTACATGTACATGTATATCTTAGGATTATAACATTGAATAATATTGGATAAGTTGAAATAATGCATAAACTAAGCTCACTGATTAGAGTATTAACACTAATACATAGTGAAGTTCACAAACTAGTAGGTTTTGGTATCAAACCATCAAGCAAAGCTTGAGACCCATACTTTCTTATGCATGCCATCCCCTTCTTGATATGTATTCATCTTGTTTTCACAATATCATGTAATAATAATAGTTTAAAGCAAGTAGAAATGTGGTTGAGATCAAGAAAACACACTCGGATAAGTGTTGTACGGAAAAAGCGAAAGAAACCCCTAAAAAACCTTACATAGCCACCGTCACTGATGGGATTAATAAGATGTAAATTTTGATTCATTAGTTTGAAGCATGATTTAAGATATAATTAATCAAGTTAAATTAGATAACATTGAGTCAATGGTCTAAACTAGTTTGGTTGGTAATTAAGGCCTCAGGAATAAGATTAGAAACCCCATAAGTGAAGGAGCCATATTTGGATCCTAGATGAAAATGGACCTATCTTAAGGCTTTTAGTGAGCTTAGGCCTAAAATAATAAATAGGATTAGATTTAAGGCCTTAAAGTGTAAGTTAAGCTCAAAAACCCTTAAAAGGATTAAAAATAAGGCCCAATAACTTTAGGACTAAATCTGAATCCTAAGTTAATAAGCTTATTAAATAATATATTAAAGGTCCACTAAGTTTAAAAGCCTACTAAAGTCACCCCTTAAAGGCCCCTTAATGAGATAGGCATAACACTAGCAAAAATGGTTTATTTAGGCCTACAAGAGCAAAATTAAAGCCTAAATTAAAATCTCTAGAATTTAGACCAAGACTTTAACTTAAAATACTTAAATAAAAGCTCAAAAGACTAAGGCTTAACACCTAAAATCAAGCCCAAAGCCTAAAACTAGGCCCAAACCCTAGAAGTCAAACAAATACCTTTAACTAACAAAATTTTTTTACCCAAACCAAATCCTTACATAAGATATCTCTCATGGATTTTGATAATAACAAAAATAGAAGAATACTAATGAATTAACAAGTGTATAGGTATTAGGAAAGTTTAAAATTGCAAATTGAGGTACATTCAGAAACTTCTTCAGAGGGTTTAAATTAACTAAAATAGAGAATATTTTGAAAATCTTCAGAAAGTGTTTTAGAAGCTTTTATAAGAAGAATCAATACAACATTTCAGAAACTTATTCAGAAAATTTGAAAAAAAGAAGGTTGATACCCTTCAAAAGGTTATTTAGAAAGTTGATCTAGAAATACATGATTGAATCGTATGTTTTAAGCCCTGTTGGATATGTATATGATTGTCTTCATCAGTGATATCCTTATACACTCGACTTCATTTAAGTAGCAAGACAAATATCTAAGAATGGTCCAGATTTTGAAAGAGCATAAGCTCCATACCAAGTTGTCCAAGTGTGACTTTTGGTTGAAGAAAATTTCTTTCTTTTGACACATAATATCAAGGGATGGGATAATAGTGGATCCAGGGAAAATTAAGGCTATAGTCAAATGGAAAAGGCTAGAGACAGTCAATGAGGTACATAGTTTCCTAGGTCTTATTGGGTATTACAAAAAGTTTGTTAAAGATTTCTCTACTGTAACTAGACTACTTAATCAACCGACTCATAAGCATGTAAAGTATGAGTAGACTAATAAGAAGGAGCAAAGCTTATAAGAGTTAGAGCATAGATTAATGACCGCACCAATTTTAGTCTTGCCAAACATCATAAGGCCCTTTACTATATACAACAATGCCACAAATGGACTTAGTTGTATGCTAATGTAAGGTAGGAAAGTTATAGCATATGCATTCCAATAGTTGAGACCTCATGAGTAAAATTATCCCACCTATGCTTTAGAATTAGTAGCAATAGTCTTCACTTTGAAGATTTGAAAGCATTACCTATATGGTCAAAGATGTGAAATTTATATGGACCACAAAAGCCTCAAATACCTTCTTACGCAAAAAGAATTAAATATGAGGTAAAAGAGCTGGCTTAAGTTGATAAAAAATTATGATCTTGGAATCAATTATTACCTAAGATGAGTGAACGCCATTGCAAATACCCTATGTAGTAAAAAACATGCCAAAGTTACCCCTTACTCCTCACTAAGCAACATAAGTTGATTAAAGAATTAGAAAGACTTAACATTGAATTTGCTTGGGCCAAAGGAAATGTCGAGTGGTCGAATTTGGTCATTGAGCCCACAATAATGGAAAGGATCCACAAAGCCTAACGAGTTGATTCCACTTTGATGAGGATGAAGGAAGAAATGGTAAGTGGGAAATACTTTCTTGACATTGATGAGAAAGGGACAATTCACATGAAGGGTAGATTATATGTACCAAAAGATGCATCCCTTAAGAAAGAAATTATGAGTGAAGCACACTATTTGAGTTACTCTGTACACTCCAGAAGGACAAAGATGTAGGATCTTAAGAAAATTTTTTGGTAGAATAGTATGAAGCAAGATATAGCTAAATATGTGCAAAAGTGTAAGACATGCCATAAGGTCAAGGCTAAGCACCATAGACCAGGAAGATTGTTATAGCCATTGCTAATTCCCTAGTGGAAATGGGAATAGGCTACAATGGATTCCATAAGCAGATTGGTACGAAATCAAGTTAGATTTAATGCCATTTGGGTGATTGTCAACAGCCTTACTAAGTCCGTACACTTTCTCCCCATCAATATGATATACTTCTTGGAAAAGTTGGCATAGATTTAAGTGAAAAAAATTGTAAGGCTTCATGGCATCTAAGTGAACATAGTTTCAAACAGAGATCCAAGGTTTATGTCTAAGTTTTAAGGGAGCCTACAAAAACACTTAGGTGCTCAACTTAACTTCAATACTACATACCACCCTTAGTCGAATGGACATTAGGAAAGGACTATACAAACTCTAAAAGACATGCTGAAGGCTTATGCCATAGAATTTAAGGGAAGTTGAGACATGCATTTGCCTCTTGTTGAGTTTACATAAAACAATAGCTTCCATTCAAGCATCTAAATGCCACCATATGATTTTATATACAAGAGAAAGTATAGATCTTCTTAGTTTTGGGATGAAGTTGAGAAGTTGACTTTAGGAACTGACTTAGTATAGGAAGTTACTGAAAAGGTAGTCATCATCGAGCAAAAAATGAAGGAAGCCTAGGACAAAAAAAAAAAAAAAAAAAAAAGCTAGTTGGTAGGAGGTGGAGTTTCAAGTCAGTGATCATATATACCTTAAAGTGAAATTGATAAAGAGCATACACCAAGCAAGAACATAGGGAAAGTTGAGTCAATAATATATTGGACCTTTTGAGGTGCTAAATAGAACTGGAAACCTTACCTATTGGCTGGTACTTCCCCCAAACTTATTTAGATTGCACAACATGTTTCATGTGTTAATCCTTCACAAGCATAATCTGGACCCAAACAAAGTAGTAGAATTGGAGTTGATACAATTAAGAGAGACTCTCACCTATAAGGAGCACCCGGTTCAAATCTTAGATCAAAAGACTCTAAAATTAAGGAGTAAAGAGATCACATATGTCAAGGTACTGCAAAAGAATGATGACAAGGAGGAAGAAGCTACTTAGGAAACAGAAGAGGATGTGAGATGCAAGTAGTTGAAGTTATTTGAAACGTTAAGTACGCTTTTTAAGTTTTGTTTTCAGTTTTGAGGACAAAACTTATTTTAAAGGAGAGAAAAATGTAAACCTTACGGGTTTTTGAAGTCAAATACAAAGTCAACCAAGAGAATCAATAGATGATCCCTAGAACCATAAAAAATATAATGATAAAACCTTAAACAAGGTAAAGAAACCTTAACTAGCAAGTGAACAAACCCTAAATAAGAAGATAAAAAACCTTAAAGGAATCATAAACCTAAAATCCTAATTATACGTATAAAACCTTAAAAACCCTAATATGCTAGGAATCTTAAAATAACTACAAAACCTTAGTAAATTACTTAAAGCCTTAATTGCATGATCAAGAACCCTAGAATAATTATAAAAAATAATTTCATGGCAAAGACCATTCACTAAGTATAATTACGTTCACTGATCGCCTAAGCATACGCAATCCAATGACTATAAACAGACCCATAACCCTAAGAAACCCTAAGTACAGATGTGGGATAAATAAGTTAACTAAATTAAAGTAATAAAGTATGATCAAACCCTAAATAAACCTTAATTATGCCTAACCACACTTATAACAACACTTAAAGTAACAAAGGAAATACAAATAAAATGGAACAAAAGAGTGAAAAATTAAAAGGGCAATTCTTACTAACAAAAGCCCAATGACACTAATAATGTTTCAATCAATAGTCTAAGTCCACCTCATCCACATCATCAATCCATCTCATTTCCCTTTCCCTTTCCCTTTCCCTTTCCCTTTCTACAATATTGAATGACTGTCACGCTTCGAAACGGCAGAGTCATAACAGCCCCGCCGTATAAACCATCCTAAGATAGAAATTGGCCTTACAACCATTATCTTAGACATGATCTACACAAGGCGTCCACGACTAACCCACTTTGAAGTAAACAGTTTGTAATTTAAATAAATCATTAACCTAAGAAAGTGAGGAAATACATATATATACTATGATTTAGTTAGTACAAATATCGTTTACGATATTTCTCTGTAATATATTTCCTAGTTATTACATTATTCAAAAATGAAATATTCTAAATAAAACAAAACTTAGACCTTAAGAATATATGTTCGTTCTTCAAATATTTTTCCTCACTCCTCAGGATCCAGCAATTGTTAGCTTCAGAGTAATTGTTTGCCGCTTCTTAGCCAGTACCTGCACGACGTCTATAGGGATGTGAGCAACCACAGCTCAATAAGTTAGGATGGAGGACTTAAAACTATATCACAAACACAATAAGGTTTTCAATCAACTTATTAAGTACAATGCATGTACAAGCAAATGCCATTGCACGACGTTATCCGACCAGTCGTGAGATTAGAGAAATTGCGTCCGTTCTAATCCGGGTTGAGGAGTTGCCGTTAATGCAACAGCTCACGACCAAACTCAGGCTTGTGTAATGGAGACCTTGCTCCTCCCGCGACTACCTTTGAACCACTGTCTTCACCCTCGCCACGACCTCCTCTCCTATCACTTAGTTCGACTGAGGATAAAGAAGAGACCATTTTGCAATCCTGCGCTATCCTTTTTGAAGGGGTCGGTATTTGGCCGGAGAGTCCTAAGTTCCCTTAACGGGTTGCCATGCATGTCCGATTATGATTATTGGTCATATATTTGATTAAGTCCAGTTTAGGGTGATCAATTATTTCATACAAATCATACAATATATGCCAGAACAACAAACAGAATCATAGCATCACCAATGATCAAGCACATGCACACATTCAACTATTTAACAAGCACAACCAAGCATAATCTTAAGCCTCTAAAATATAGCATTGTATTAATCCCAACTTACCTCAACTCCTCGCTCACTCACTCGAGGTCCGACTTGCTCAGGCCATCGCCAATCATCCCTATAACACAAACGTGGTTTCAATTTTTCATATAAAGCTTATAAGTTCATTTTATCCTATAATGCTTATTGTTATGTTTTGTTTAAGTTTTAATATACCTAATTATCTAGGTCTTAAGTCTTTTATAATTATTCTAGGTTTGAGGTTAGGTTCGGGTTCGGGTTCGGTTTCCGCATCGATTTCTAAATTAGGTTTTAGTTCGATTTTTAAGTAGTGTTTTACATTCCAACCCTAGAAATTTGTTTCAACCCATAATGTGAAATTAATCACATTACTTCCCGATCTCTTAAATACCATTATTACCTTAAATTAGTATTTTATTCTACCCGGTACACTTATATCCTTGTTAGTGTACCGAATTTACTCCTAATGTGAGAAATTTTTACATTTTTTCATATAATTACATCAATTCAAGTTTCCTATCAAATTTATTGTACCTTTTTATTATTATCAAAATATAAATTTTTATTATAATATTTTCTATTTATTATACTTCCAATAATTACTTATTATGTATTATTACTTTTTATGTATATAATATACTTTTAATATTTCTATCACTCTAATTATCATCTCTAAACATCAATTATCATTTCAAAATATCTAAATTCATCCTAAATCAGATTTTATTCCTATTTTCCCTAATTTACAAAATTAACTTAAAATTAACTATTTTTCACTATTAATCATTTACTACATAATTAACCTAATAATTACATCCAACACCCTAAATGCTACAAGTATAATACTCCATCAGATTTCAACATCCTAAAACACATACTTATTCACTAAATCAGTAATTAACTATTTAATTACTTAATTAACCCTAAATTACCCATTTTATGCTTCATTTTAAGGCTTAAAAATTATCTAAAAATTTAGAAAATTAATTTTTGAAAACGGGCTTTATAGCACTATTCTATATCATCTAAGTAATCTACACAAAAATTTTGGGTTCAAAACTATACTCTTAAGGTCATTTATTTCTAAACCGAAACATGCTCAATTTTGCATGATTTCTTAAGAACCTTATATCACGAGACATATTTTCATCAAAATAATATTTTTTCTAAAAACTACATACAAAAATATTCCATAATAACAAAATTCATGATTTTATAATAATATTTACTATTTTTAAAAAATTACACAAAATCGGGCTGGAAATTGAACTCACCAATTTTGGCGGCTCCAACCACCGTCGGTTGCCATGGGTGTATCGGCCCACCTGGGCGTTGCCACCACCGTATGGTGGTTATAGCCGTCCACTCCCAGCTGCCCGTCGGATCTAGATTCTCCTTTGTGGCCCTAATTGCACAGTTTTCCTTTTCTTTTTTTTTTCTTTGGTTTTTCTCTCAATTTTCGACTCTCCCTAATTTTCTCTGATTTCTAACTGTCCAAATGAGCTTCTGAATTTTTCTTGCTATTTATAGAGCTTTAGTGTAATTATTGTGCATTAAATTGGACAAGACAATTGCCTTATTCCTTAATTTTTGGCTTTTGTATTGTCTTAATTTAATTGGTTAATTTTTATTTTGTGAATCCTGACCTGCCACGACATAATTTGGATCATTCTTGATTTTTCCTGATTTTTTCTTGATTTTTTTCTTAATTAATTATGAATTTTCTTTAATTATTTCGTATAATTTTAGCACATTTTGCGTATTTTAAGTAATTACGTATATTTATACCTACATGTAAATTCATATATAGTACAAATAAATATTTCTAAATATTATTTAGGTTATTTTATAATTTTTTTAATTCGTTAAGTATCGGAATGCATTTTACGCATTTTCGATAAATAAAAAGTTATATGCTTAAAATTTGAAAATTTTGTAGTCTCCTATTTTATTACTTATTTTCTTAAATTTAAACTTACGGAATCAGTTTACTAATATTTCTAGCTTTACTTTATAATATAGGCTCGATCGGGGTCTTTCAACCGATCAAAACCTCGGATTACTTAGTTGTGGGGCTTACAATGACCTCATAGGTTCATCATCTTCTTTACGATTAAAAATTGATTCCATACTTTCTTATCTTCTCTTCTAAGCATTCTTTTAATCCTTAAGGCATATAATTGCTTTGATGGTTTCAGCTTTGAGCTGAAGGTAATGAGGGTTAAGGACTTACCTACCTAAGCTAAAAGCTAATTTAGATAACATTGTGGAAGCTGGAGATGCTAAAATATCCCTTTTAACAAGTGATAAGACTTGCATCACAAGCAATTTTACTTCTCACCACATGAGGACACCTATATCTACCTTGCCTTCCCTCAAGTGTTGTACTTGGTAGATCAATAATTCACTAAAAGTTTCTTTACTAGTATCACTGGTAGTCCCTATGCATTAGCTTATAGGGCAATCTGCTTACTCCTCTTTAAAGTCGAAGCATGAGAATTACCAGTCTAACTACTGGATTAAGATGCTTCGATGATGATTGTGTCCTAGCCTTATGATATAGGAAAAAGGATTTAAACACGCTTTCATCTTTTAGGTTAAGCTTCGCAACTTCATTTTTAGCATCTTTCATGACAACATTTTGATAAAATTCCTCAAGTAGAGGATCAAAAAACTTATAGCGTGGATCCAGCATTGGTGCCATATAAGTAATTTAGCCTTCATCATTGCAACGATGGAAAGGAGCAACAACTCTTTTATAAAGTTTACCAATACATAAATAATGTCGATAAGATTTAGGAGTATAGCATTACTCATAGGATAATAATAGTTAGTTACAATCATTGTCAGTTGTTTAAAGGCGTTATGTAGCATGCACATGCTACTTGTTTGTTTCTAATCCACCATACGAATGTATCCAAGCTTGGGCAATTAAGGTACCTTCTGATGGATGTTGGAGTTGTAGAATGCGATTAAGGCCTTCCAAACCTACATTAGTAAGTAGAAAGGTGTTAAGTATGAAGTATCATATTAATATAAGTATAACTTCTATCTTTAAATAAATAATGCTGATAAGGTTTGGGAGTATAACATTACTGGTAGGATAATAATAGCTAGATAGGGTCATTTGGTTGTATAAAAGCATTAAATAGATGCACATGCTACTCGTTTTCTTCCAATCCATCATACGAATCCATCTAAGCTTAGGTTCTTAAGGTACCTTCAGATGGACATGGGAGTTGTAGATAGCAGTTAGAACCTTCTAAACCTAATATATGCATACTTCTGTCATTAAATAAGCATTAGACACTACGAATATAATAATAATTTGAAGTAATGCTAACCCTAAAGGATTTATCTAACATTTCGTGCGTGGAGTTCCATCATGTGACGTAGTTACGTGGTGGGATTGAGAAGTTGTGGTTTTTACATTGGCAACAATCGATATATTCTAGGTGTTTCTATTTGCTATGATGTATATAATTTATCGCAGACTGAATCTTAGTGAGGTGATTCGCTATCCCAAAGGTAACCAAGCCGTCTTGTATTGTAAAATTTGAAATGTGACACACGCATCAGACATGGAATAACTTTCCATCACTCATTAAATTTAGCTGTTACTTCAACGATCTTATCAATGTTGTATTTGCAAAAGCATTATTGAAAAAAACACTAAATAGCCTCCAAATTTTGTAGGGTTGTATAGTGTCCAAAATATTGAACGCGGTAGTAGGACTTGTGTAAGCTTTCGAAAACAGCATAAATGCGATAATTCACTTCTACATCCAATTTTTGTTAATCCAGTGGGCAATGACAAACATGTAGTTGTCTTCAATATCAATTATTGGTAACTTCCATATATTTGATGTAAAAGAGACGCTATAGGAGTAAAAAAGGCATTAAGAATGACAAGAAGACTCTATTATGCAAATAAGATCGATTTGATTGAAAGATTTGGATTTGGATTACTCGGTTCTAAGGTTATGTAATTGCTTCTTTAAAACTTCACATTTATACATGAAAAGTTTGATCATTTCATTTCATAAGGTTTTTCGCCTTACATGCTCATAGTTTAGTTGCATTAAGCATGTCACCCTTTCTTTAAAATCTTCATGCCCTACAGCATTGAATGAGATACCAATTATTACTATCATTTAAATGAGATTCTCTCTAATCTCCCCTAATTGAATATGAAAGATATATTACCTTCATTAATAGCCAATGAAGTCCTTGTTGATAGGTCATTTTGGACCTTTACCAATGTTTCATTTCACTTTTGGTGCATTTTTAAATGTCGCGTAAGGTAGCCCATTCCCAACTTTGACTTATCAGATAAAGGCTTCTTATAAGTCATACACTTGGCAACATCCTATCTAAGTGGAACAATGGAATAATTCTAGATGCTACTAGTCAAGACCTTCGCCTTCTTCTTCTTCCATCGAAATCCCCAACTATGGTAGAACTCGTATTGCTTTTTGTTCTTCCTTGCATCTATGTTTGTAAGGGGTCATCCGTGAAGTCCTCTAGCTACAATGAAACAAATGTAAATATAATATGTGCCTTTTTTTTCTTTCTTAAATAATATTTCTAAAAAAAAAAAGACATGTATTCACTAAATTTTGACATTTTTAAATGACACTTACCATATCGAAATCCTTTACATTATTGCTGGCCATAAAGGGGAGTCGTTCCATTACCATTGAAAGACGTCTTTGACTACTTTATCATAGGGAGCAACAATGATCGCCTCTAAATTAAGCTTTCAAGTTTTACAAATTAGATTCCTATATTTTATCATTTACTCGGTTAAATAGGCAAGTGTACCTATCATTTATTAGTATAGATAAGTATAAGGTCGTCTCCACTGGGAAAAGGATTCAAACGCTAGTACTTATTATTCTTCCTATTAACTAGTGACCAATTTTATCAAGTGATGAAAAGATTAAAATATCTAAATTACTAACTAAACTACACTAACCGCCATAACTATTACAAATACTATTAATGCTACAATGATTAACATATAGACTTGCTCATCCACTTGGTATGATACTACTAATACACTTTTTATCGTTTATAATTGTTATTTGCAGGAAATTACAGGTATGTAGGCATCCTTCTCAGAATTACTTATGTCTGATCCTAATTGTGTCTATTAGAATCTCTTATGAATTAATTGGCAACTCAGATTGCATTAATATCATGTTAATTTATTCGTTTCCTAAGAATGCAACAACTTTCCTATCAATATCTCTATTATCCGAAGTAAATTGTTCCAATGAATTGGATCTATTCAAGACAATGTCATACACTATATTGTTCTTAGATTGATTAAGTTCAATTCGCTAGAACTAACAATTATCAAGAACTTAATAATTCTTACACTTATTGATACCCAATTGATGTAGTAAGTCCTAATTATTACTCATACATGATGAAATAACAAAGTCTATTAATATAATGTAGAAATAACAAGAAAATTAACATAAGACAAGTAAGAAATACAACCCCGTTTGAAATTCACTGTAGAAATCTTTACAACATACGAACAATGAATCCCGATGTTTCTCTCTCGAGTAGTTCGGGGAAATGTATGATACAACACTTAGAAAAATTTACCGTAATTAGGAACACGATGGTACAAATACGGATGATTAGGTGTTCATTTGTGAACTGATATTCTGAATGATGGCCTTTTTCTCCACAAGTTATGGTATATTTATATTCTTTCCATCAAAGGACTCAAATTTACCTCTTCAAGGCACCACCTGATGTTTTCTACGTATTGGTTCGTGTAAAAAAGTTGAAATGAACAGTTGTACCCCTTCTATCAAGCTCGTAACTTAAGGATTGATAGTCTCAAAAAACAATATTCTTCACTAATCAAGGTTGTGATGAATGTCATGAACTTTTCGTCATTTAATTACATCTCATCATGCCTGTGATTGAGAAAGTGATTACCCTCTTATTATGCAATCACAACCGTGATTGATAGGGGGATTATCAATACTTCTTCAACCACGCCTATGATTGAGGACATGATTGGTGCAGGTCTTTTCATTCTTTCTTTATCACGCCCGTGATTGAGTAGATATTGATACTACTTCAATGATTTTTTATCCTCATGGCTATGATTGATTAAAAAGTTATTGTTATATATTCCATCCCCTTACTTGTGATTTACCTGAAATCAATATTTTATACAATTAAGTACCAAAACTTAAGAATTAAATCAAAATTATGATCAATTATATGCCTAAACATACTTTGAAAGTATAAAGTAATTTATACTTATCAAACAACAAGAGTGTTAACATGATACTCATATTCATTAAATGGTTGTAAGTTATCACATAGATTTCTACTTCTATCCATGTTTATGGACTATAAGTACATGCAGTGGTGCCATGTGAAAAAACTTAAGTAAACAAAAGTATGGAGAGACTAGAAAACAATAAAATTTTAGGAAGCTAGTAAGTAGGAGTATAGGGTACTGATTGGTTTGTTGCAACAACGTATATAAGGAAAAAAAGACAAGAAACTAATGTGCTCACATAAGGGTTCTTATCGGGCTTAAAATTCAATTTTCTTATTTTAATTTAATTTCTTACTTTCTAATTAATACTAACCCTTAACCCATCTAATATTAATCGTCAACTAAAAAAATTGGGAAATTTCAGTTTTTTATTAAAAAATAACTTTTAAAGTTGGTACTCAACTAAAGTCGGGAAAAAAGAAATTGTAATCAATTGGGTGGATTGATTACGATTTAGCTATCGTTTTTTTATTTCAATTTAAATGAAAAAAACTATAGGGTTATGAATTCAGGAGCTAATTTATTAAACCCTAATGAGTACCACTATCTATTTACCGAAATTAGGTTTATTCTTCAAATTATAACATTTTTTAAGAAAAATTAATAAATAAAAACTAAAAGAAAAGAGAATCATATTTTATTGTCGCCTCAAAGGTACCTACGTACTTGTTAGTTAGGATCAAACGATTGTATTTTTAAAAATTTTAGTATGTTAGTTGATTTTAATTTTAAAAACTGGCCAAGTTTACGTCTTAATTGATTCAGTTAAAAAAAAATCTAAAGGGTCCAGTATTGTTCTTTTATAAAAACTTCTCTAAAAATCCTATTTTTTCAAAGGGTTTTTTTATTAATCTTTATTTAAAGAAAAAAGCTTTTGTATGTGATGAATCCTTAAATAAAATCTAATCCTAAGGAAAAACCAATCCCAAAAATCCTTAAACTAATATATATATATATATATATCCACCTACTACTCTTAAGTAGACATTTATTTAAATTAATACTTAATCTATAATGAAAACGAATACTAAAAAGAACACCTAAATTAATGCATACGTATATATCTATATCTTTACTATTAGACAATTATCTACTTAAATAAAATCATAGGGTATAAAATACTTGATATATAAAAAGATCTAATACTCAAAAAATCTCCTATATATATATATATTTCATATATAGAACGTTATATGACTAAGAATCTAATAATAATATAATAGACTATGATGATAAGATATATAAATGAATAAAAAATTCAAGATCGGAAGAGAACGGAACTTGAATTTCAATTGTTCAACAGTACAATGTCTACAGTTTGGCCGTGCTGACGTGTGGTCAGCGGTAGGGGCTGATCGACGAACGAAGTGGCAACAGCATCGTGCTTCAGTGCTGATCATGTGACTTACTGGAATTGTGTCGCGGTGCATCGAAGGTTGGGTTGGCTGATTGTGGACTGAAGGAGTTGGAGTTGATATCGTAGGCTATTCGCGGTGAAGTTGTGGTGTTGGAGATTAGATCTGTGCTGGTACTGTTAGTCGCGGTCAATGAACGGGGATGGTGTTGTGTAGTTGAGTTGTGCCGCGGCGTATGAAGCAATATGGCGTGTTGGTGCTTGCTGTAGTGTGTTCTGTCACGTCACAGAGGACAGGATGTAGTTCGGTGAAGTCAAGGTGCAGCAATGAGCCGTTGTGGGTGTTTGGTCGGCGAGTGTAGCCGTAGATGTAGATTTGTGTCGCATGGGCTTGCAGCTCGATGAAGGGCAGCAGCGCGCTTTGCATGCTATCCTCAAACGTGTTGTGGACTGCTGTTGCATGGATATCATGCCTAGATTGCTGGTGAATGCGCGCGGTTGGATCATCGATGACTGGTGCGATGATGCTGTGGAGGATTAGTGATGTGTGCTGCGGGTAGTCATGATCAAAGTGTACAACAGCGAGGGAAGTCAGGATGGGGACTGCTGCTGCGTGTATGAAATTATGATCTGATGTTGTGTGTTCTGTGTTGCCGAAAAGACGGGGCGTGCAATTTTGTAGAGTGTAGTGAATTATTTGGATGGTGATTGCGGCTGATGAAGAGAATTCGGTTGACAGTGAGGCTGCTAATATTCGGATGTTTGATGTTTACTGACCATGGGGGCGGTGAATTGATGCTGAGCAAGAGTGGTATTTAAAGAGGATGAAAAGCAACTGGCTTCTACGATGTTGGCGAGTGCTGCAGTAGTGGAGATATTAGCTTGGGTCCGTGCGATTACAACAAAGGGCTATTGTTCTCGTGTTGGCACAGTAGAGTTGAAACTGAAGATAGGAAAGTGGCTTGTTGAACGAGTAGTGTTAATGTTCATAAGATCTTTAATGGAGCGCAGTGGTGTCGTTGGCATCGGTGAAGTGTCTTCGAAAGCTTGGTTTCGACAAGGATGAAGAAGACATTTGTTTTCTATGAAAGGGAAGTCAATGACAGTTTTTTATCGAAGCCAGGCCCCCTTTGTTGTGGACAGCAATCAGTATTTATAAGGCTAATAAACAAATATTAGATCAAACCGAATCTTTTATATTGATCTAAATCTGATTTGATAAAAATTAAATTAGATCGAAATTGTTTATATCGATTCAAATCTAATTTAATAAAAATCAAACTAGATTCAAATCTTTTATAAATGATTCAAATCCAAACAAATTAAATTCAAAAAATTTGATTAGATACAAATATCGTACGCTTAACTAACTTTTTGTAAAAATAAAAAAATAGAAATAAAAGACACATAAATGCTTACCAAGATTATGATTTCAAGTTAACTCCATATCAATTAAGCCATTAACCTGTGCCTTGATTTCTAATACAATTAAATTGTACTTAAACTATATAACTCTCTAAAATAATTATTTAAACCGAATTGAAACTAACTAATTGACCTTAAAATAATTTACTTTCTAAAAATTCTAACATAATCTTTATAATTTTTCCTTTTCGCATTTTTTTGTATTTTTATCATTTTTCAATTTTTTTATTTTATTTATTTTTAATTAATTTATTTATTTTTTTAATTAGGACCCTATTAAAAAGCAAAAATTAAAACTATGGAGAGCAAAAATTAAGTATCTATAGTTCTTACCAAAATGTTTCCCTTGAGTGGGAAACCAACATGAGCACACTGATCATGACATACTTACATTAGTATCTCGCCTAATTAAAAATTTTTGGGTAAGAAATTCAACATAGGCACTTTAGTTGGAAAGTTCCCACATTGCTTTCCTTATTAGCCCCCTACCATTCTCCACTCTCTATTTTCTAAGTTCTAAATTCAAAAAACCAACACACACCTTATGCACGTCATTGCATTGCCTACAAAGTACGATCATACCTATGTTGAATGTATTTGAAGATTCAAAGTTTAGTTTAATGGAACTTTGTAGCTTACATTGTGTGACAGATAAAAAACAAATTTATTTGAATTTATTCTTACAACCTTATTAAGTACAATCGTAGAGGCAATTAGTAGATAACTTTTGTAGAGGATAACATATTAAATTTTCTAGATTTAAAAAGCATACTAATTACAATCTAGTCAATGGTCTCGCTATCCTCTCCCTTATCCCTATTATTCAATGATATACCGACAAACAAATCATTTCATTCCTACTCCTCAATTTTTCTACTCTAGATTAATGCAACTTTAGGTGTTAAGAAAAGCGACCCTTGTCTACATTAGAATTGTTAGTCAAAAGCATCTCTTGATTTTTCCCACACGTGGCTTTTTCTCAAGTTTTCAGCCATGGAGTATTGAGAATGTGGCAATGTGCTAATTAGTAAAAAATGTGAGAGTATAAGATACAAATGGAAGGGGAGAAATCATGTGTCAATTTGCATCCCCTATGGAATTGTGTGTAAGTTGAGACATCAGTATTTATAGAATTATCTAAATGGATAGGTGGCCTAGCTTGCTTCTAAGGGGAAAAAAATTACATTGAGTTGGGCCTTAATGTTCAAGCCTAATGTATGAAAAAAATTCCACACGTAGAATGTGCCCAACAATAATAAAATTTAACCTTTAGACACTAATGTGCCTATGTCACCAACATGCTTATGTCACTTGTAATGTAGGCATGTTGGTGCCCACCCCCCCCCCCCTCGGGAAAAAAAAAAAAAACCGTACGCCCTACCCCTACAAAAGAAAAAAAAAAGATTCGAACACCAAAATCAACTTGCCTACGTTTTAAAACTCCTCTTCTCTAAATTCTCCTTTCTATTTTTTCATTTACCGAATCCTTAATCAATTGCCATGAAATCCTCCTTTAGCACCCAATCTAAGAAAAGCAAACATTACTCAATCTAAGCATAAGCATGTTCATTCGCGTTCTCCATCACTATCCCTATCTCTTCTAAGTCAAACCTACGATTTCGATGAGCACCTACGTATGGATGGAATGCAAGATTGGCTCATTAATGACTACTATTGGTGTAATATACTAAATACCTGGTCTTACAATTAGGATAAGCTTAATGATGTAGGAAACTTTCTAAAGTATATGCTTAGTCGAATTTTACAATTAGGCTTAAATTTATTAACAACTTGCTGTAGTTCTTTCTGACAACGTCTTTAGGCTCAAGAAATGGGACATACCACGAGCTTTCCTTAGAGTGTTTGAGCAACCAATATGTTTAAGTGAGATTTTGGTTCAACATTTCAAACACCTAAAGGTTGTTCACTTACTCATAGAGGCACAAATTCTCCATTACATCATTACTAACTCCATCACTCCATGCGCCAACACCACTTTCTTTTTCAAAGAGGACCTTTAGCTCATTTACTCTATCTTCAGTAAAAGATAATTCAATGTTGGTATTATAGTAAGCCACTACACAATGTGAACACACATACAAAATGATAATCACCTAAGCTAAGGGTTGATTTGAATAGCTATACAAAGAGTATGCCCATGCCATTCAAACTTGATTTATTGAAAAACAAACCGAATATAAAAAAGGATAAGGAGATTGGGAAGTAGTTTAGGGTTAAATAGCAGTTGTAACCATATCAACATCATTAATGAGGAAGATGAGGAGTTTCAACTAAACGTACTCTTGGAATGGTAAGGTCAGGGAAGGAGGGTAGGTCAACAAGTAGAACAATAATAGGAGGTGCTTGGAACAAGTAATTATCTTTTTGACATACACCAAATGTTCTAAAAAATGATTGAGATGTACAAAGATATTTAGCTAGAGCTCTTAGAGAATAAGAGATGTACAACATGGTTAAAGATATAAGATTAAGCTTAATGAACTAAAAAAGGTTTAGAAATACTAAGGCCAATGAATTGAGAAAATTTGGCAACAACAATAAGCGTACTATTGATCCATAGGCTTTGTCTTTCAATCCTCACAACCTTCCCCAAATGGTGATCAATGATAAGGGTAAGGATTAGGAAAATAATCAACTTCTTCATACATACCATTTTGAGAGATTTAACTTTTTAATTTTCTTCCTTTTAAGTGTTTATTAGATTTGTTAGTGTCAATATTATGAACGAATAAAGCCAATTTTTAATAAAATGTTCTTCATATAATTTTTTATGCCTTTTGATTTTCATTCTTTTTTTTTCCTTACCTTATGCTTTCATTAATAACATGTCAAACTAAACACTACAATATAAAGCATATATACAATTATGCATGCATATTTACGTATATACATATTACATACTACAATACTACATGGTATATGGTATATATATAGTACATATTTATGTATTCAATACCTATACACATACATATGACTAAGCAACATAACAATATACAATTATAAATAAATGCTAATGTGTTAATATAATCAACAAATGTGAATTATGATATTGGCATATAATTACCTAACAGAAAACATATATTAAATACACCACATATTAGCATATAACTACCTAAGCAAGATATTGCTAGATGTCTGACTAGCGACATACTTTTGAGTAACAACTCTAATATTGGCACATGTTACCTTTTTCGACACCTAAAGTTGCACCAATCTAAAGGGAAAAAAAATTGAAAATAGTGCAGAAGCAAAACAATCTATTTGTTGGTATATTATCAAATAATAGAGATAATGGTGAGGAGGGTGAAATCATTGACTAGATCATAATTATTTTGTTTTTTGTTCCAAAAAATTTAATATGTTATATTCTACAAAAGTTTTCTATCAGCTTACCTCTACGTTTTTACTAAATCAGGTTGTAAGAATAAATTCAAGTAATTTTGTTTCCTTATCTGTCATACAATGTAGACTGCAAAGTTCCACTGATCTAAATTTCAAATCTTCAAATAAATTCAATGTAGATATATTCGTACTTTGTAGGCAACAAAATGACACATGCGAAGCTCACATCAAGTTTTAGGATTTAAAACTTAGAAAATAGAGAAAGGAGAATAGTAGGTGACTTTGTAGGGAAAGCAACATGGGCACTTTCCAACCAATGTGCCTACATCGGTTTTCCGCCTAAGGGAAAAATTTTGGTGGGAACCTTAATATGAGTAGTCAGTTTCTAATTTTTTTTCCTATATATATATATATATATATATATGTTGCTATAGCAAATCAATTGGAACCTTATACTCCCTCTTGCTAACTTCCTAAACTTCTATTACTTTTCAGTCTCTCCATACTTATGTTTACTTAGGTTTTTTCATAGTGCACCATTACACATGCTTGTAATCTGTAAACATAGATGGAAGTGGAAAGGCATGTGATAACTTGCCACCATTAACGAATATGATGATTCATGAATTTTTGGTTGCGGACATCCCTATTAAGGGTTCATACATGTAAGGATTACCGTTAGACACCCGAACCTAAAGTGTCCTATTAACATTTCTATTGTTCCCTATGATAACTTAATTGAGTGTCACGAACTTATTCAGAAGGGCCTAAACTCATGAGAATCCAGATAATCTAGAATATTCAAGAAGATCTAGAAGGTTCCAAAGTATCTAGAACATTCTAAAGAATCCTAGATTCTTTGTACCATAGTTGGTAGGGGTAGGCAGATGTATTAGTAAAGGTAGTTAAGATTCAATTGTAACTATTAGAATGAATTGATATTTGCCATCCATCTTGAGAGCCTCTTATATGTATAAGGGAGATCATTTCAATTGTAACCATCTAGTCATTTGAGTGAAATATAATTACATTCAAAGTTTCTCTTTTTAGTTTCTCTCTCTAAAATTTGTGAGTGTCTTACAGGCTATGAACTCAACCTTTGTAAGCCTAATCAGGAACATTAAGTGTCATGCTGGATCAATTGAGGGAATCTGTCCATAACAAGTGGAATCAAAGCCTAAACAGAGTTACGAGCTAAGAAGATGTCTTTTAGAGGAGGCAGCAATATCTCAACTATTAATGAGATAGCTGACCAAGGAGATTGCTACATTACTAAGCAAAGGGTAAGGTCTAAGGACTTGCTGAGCTCTCTCCTTACCAAGATAGATAAGGCAAAGTTGAATATTACGGAAGCTAAGGAACAATTGGATGAATTTGAAGGCTACCTTGAGGAGATGGAGGAGGAATTTTGAGGTAACTTTCAAGGGGCATTAAACTAAGCACTTGAAGAACTCAAGCAATAGCATGGGGCAATTGAAGAGAAGAATGAAGTTTTAGAAGCTTAGGTCATAACCTTAGAAACTGAGGAGGAGGCTTATGAAGATAAAATGGATGTTGTGGTTAGATGTTGTTGTAGTGGCCATGTGCTAAGAGATTGAAGATCTCTATAATCAATTGTGGCTTGTTGAGCTGTTGTGGTGAATGGAGTAACCATTAAAGGTGTGCAAACAAATTTTGCTCATGGGTCAACCTGTTTAACTTACTTAAAAAGCGAGTTAAAGTCAAGTGTTTTTTGCTTATTAAAAAAGCAAGCCAAATGAACTCAACCCATGTAACTTACGGGCTAAAGTGAGCCAGTTTGGGTTAGCCCATTTAGCTTACTCATGTCTTTGACCTATGGCCTAGCCTACTTAACCCACTTAAAAAGTGGGTTAGGGCTAAATGTTTTTTACTAGTTTAAAAAAACAGGCCAAATCAACCCTCTTAACCTGTAAGTTAAGTCAGGTTGGCCTATTCAACTCACTTGCAAATCTCTAGTGACCATACAACCAACTCATAAGGTCAATGTTTCTAAACCTAAACATTTCAATAAGACGCAACTTACTGGAGATGTATACAACTTCTTGTAAAGGATGGAGTAATATTTCAACACCATGGGAATCTTTGATGATGTTGGGAAGGTACATACTACTACCATGTATTTGAAAAACTTCGCTATGGTATAGTAGTGTAGGAAGGCGAATGAAATAAACACATGGGTTAGCTTTGTATAAGAGCTAAAGGATTAATTTCCCCCTTAAAATGCTACTAAGGAAGCTAAGTTGAAGTTGTGTTACCTAACTCACAAGGGTGATGTCAAGCAATATGTGAAGGAATTCTCAAAGTTGATGCTAGAGATCCTGAACCTTAACCAAGATGATGCTTTGGTAATACTTTTAAATGGCTTAAATCCCTAGGCAAAGTTGGAGCTATAGTGAATGATAGGAATCAACCTCGTGGACCGATTACGCGTAAATGAGCTAAAGGACTCTAGGGACTCGCTCGAAGAATATTAGCTTGAAACCAAAACCGAGACGAGGATTCCTATGCCAAACCGATCTCCTGTCAACCTAACCCCCAGGTCTTTACTTGTGTCAGATTCACCCTTGATCAACAACAATACTCTATCCTAGAAGACAACCCAAGGATAGCTGAGGTAAGCTCCTGATTTGCAAGCATCTGACCCCTAATCAAGCTGACTTCTTTTCAGAACTAATTAGTCCCTAACCTGGTCTAAATCAAGTCAACCCTTGATTGCCAGCACTTTCTGTTTTGCCTACTTTGTATCATTTTTCTAATAACCAGCTACTAAGCGACACGTGTCTTCTGACAAAACATTCCAGAATGATTCCTTCCTCCTTTGTACTAAATATTCTTTGTCTCTTTTATCCTTTTTTATTATGTTTCGTGCAACTTAATTGTAGAATACCCCTTTTGTTTTTTCAGACATGTAAAGTAACCCTAGTAGGCGAGTATATAAACCCCTATTTGTTTTTATGCAGCAAAATCATCAATATCAGATTATTTGAGTATCCTTTAAGCAACCTTAGTGTTCTCGTTACTCTTCAACTCTTATTTATTCTCTTTAGTAAGGAGTAGTGGTAAATGATCCCTCAATTCAGACTAATGTGTCATATCCGTCGAATTGTAAGTCGAGTAGGATCGAGTGGTGTCATATCCATTTGATAACTGGCTGGGGTTTTGCTAGCTTTTCTTCTATTTCTTTTAGGCTTGTTTCATTGTGGTACTTCTCTGTATGTCCAACTCTAGAGACACATCAGTGAAAAGGAGTAACAGGCATCTCCAAGGCTATAGCAATTGTTAAAGGCCTAGTAGAGTTTAAGAAAACATAACCTAAGACCTTAATGGGAAGGTGGAAGGGGGTAGTTGAGTAGGAAAAGAGTGGAGTTCCTCAAAGGGGAAGGTAAAGATAAAAGAAAAAGATAGTGATTAAGGAAGGACTCATAAAGGAAGGGATGGGGAGCGATAAAAGCCTTGAGAATTGAAGTGTTATTTCTATAATGGCTCCCATTATGCTAGGGAATGCCTAAAGAAAGTTTGTGGTGACACTTGTAGCTAATGAGAGCTCAGATGATGGGGACGAGGCTAAACTAGGTTCTGTATGACTACTTAGTGCAATAAAATCTCCAACCATTGAGAAGCGAAAGGGGCTAATGTATACTGAGGTGTACCAAGGTGATGGTTGTTGGCAAAAGACTAAATGCTCTTATTGACATAGGGGCATCTCATCTTTTCATCTCTATGGTAGCAATAACTAAGTTTAGACTCAAAGTAGAGAAAACCAAGACATGGCTTAAGACTGTAAATTCAAAGGAAGTTCCTACTATTAGAGTAACTAAGGGGATAGAGCTCCATGTTAGACGATGATAAAGGAAGGAGACCATAGAAGTAGTACCCATAGATGACTTTAAGTTTTTGATTAGGATGGATTTCTTGGATTGTATTGATGAATTTATCATCCCTAATTTAACTGTATTCGTGTGCTAGATAACAAGTCTTAGTGTATGGTGCCCATAAGAAGGAAAGCAAGTTAGGCTACTAAATTCCTTTTAACTATGTAACTCACTAAGGGCCTCAAAAAGAATGAAGTTAAGTATTTAGCTACCCTTAAAGTAGAGGAAGAGATGGGGAGTCAAGAGGCAATTATACATTGAGTAAGGAAGTTGTTGGAAGAATTTAAAGACATTATATTTAAAGAGTTGCTGAAGAAGCTACATCTAAGAAGAGAAGTGGATCATGTGATAAAGCTAAAACCAGGTACTGAGCCTCCTACTGTAGTTCCTTACCATATGTCCCCACAGGAGCTAGAAGAATTAAGGCAGCAATTGAAGGAGTTGTTAGAAGCATGGTTCATCAGACCGTCAAAGGTACCTTTGGGGGAGCATGATAGGTCTCTTCGAATGTAAATTGATTAAAGACCGTAAACAAGGCCACTATGAAGAACAAGTACCCCATTCCTTTAGTATCAAACTTGTTTGATCGATTGGGGTAAGTAAGATACTTTTCGAAATTGGATCTACGTCCAAGCTACCATCAAGTACAAATAGTAGAAGGGGATGAGCCCAAGACCACTTGTGTCATAAGATATGGTACATTTGAGTTTCTTGTTATGTTGTTTGAGCTTAACAATACATTGACTACTTTTTTCACTCTCGTGAGTAGGGTATTGGCTTACTTCTTATATCGTTTTGTTGTGGTTTACTTAGAGGATATAATAATTTATAGTAGGATTATGGATGAGCATATATAACATCTTCATGCAATCTTCCTAGCTTTAAGGGAAAACGAGTTATATGTAAAGTTAGAGAAGTGTACTTTTGCAAAGGTGGAAGTGGCCTTCCTTGGGCATGTAGTAGGCTAAGGGAAGATTAGAATGGATAAAGGGAAGAGAAGAACCATCTAAGAATGGAGAGAAACTACTAAGCCAATCGAATTGAGTTCATTTCTTGGCTTGATAAATTATTATAGAAGGTTTATTCACGGATATTCCCTAGTAGCTGTCCCCTTTATGATCTACTTAAGAAGAATATTCCATGGGAATAAAGCGAAGACAAGCAGAAGATGTTTGATCCATTGAAGGAAGTAGTCACTAAAGAGCCAGTTCTTGAGCTCCATAACTTTGACAAATCATTTGAAGTATATATGGATGCTGGTAATTATGCTATTGGTAGGGTTTCAATGCAAGAGAAACATTCAATAGCCTTTAAGAGCCAAAAGTAGAATGAAACAGAAAGGTGATGCCCAATACATGAGAAAGAAATTATGGCTATGGTATATTGCCTTTGAGTTTGGAGGCACTACTTACTTAGTAAGAAGTTCATGGTCAAGATTGATAATATGACCATTAGTTACTTCTAGACCCAAAAGAAGCTATCCCCTAAGCAAGCTTGTTGACAGATCTTTTTCATAAAATTTGATTTCTATATGGAGTACTAATCAGGCAAGATGAACATTATAGTAAATGCCTTAAGTTGAAGGGTAGAATTGGTCGTTATCAATAGATTCAAGAGTAACCTCCTAAAGAATATTCGTGAAGTGTTAGAGACCGACAAGCTGGCCAAGGCTTTGCTAATATAATTTAAAGAGGGTAAAACAAAAAGATTGTATGAAGAGGATGAACTTATATACGTTAAGGGGTATAAGTGTATGCCCCCATGTCATCATCTTTAAGGAGAGAAATATTGAAGAAATGCTATGATTTGAAATGTGCAACTCACTTAAGGGTGCACTAAACCTTAGCCTTAGTTGAAAAAAGGTACTTTTAGCCACATCCAATGGAAGATGTCAAGAGTTATGTCAGAACTTCTCTTATATGTCAAAAAAACAAGGTTAAACAAAGGCCAGTTCTCAAATTATTAGAGCCTCTGCTTATTCTTGAGTAACTTTAGGAGATTGTCTTTATGGATTTTATTGTGAGCCTGCCTAAGTCAGAGGGATATGGGACTATTATAGCAGTAGTAGATAGATTCTCAAAACATGCGACATTTGCTCTAATAACAAAGGAGTGCTTAGCTGACAAAGCAACCCTACCGTTCCTCAAGTATATAGTGAAATATTGAGGTTTACTCAGAAACATTATAAGTGATTGAGATGGTCATTTTATGAGGAAATTCTAGATGGAGTTGTTTAAGCTTCTAGGCTCTAAGCTAAATTTTTCTACTAGTCTTCATCTACAAATGGATGGACAAACAAAAAGGGCGAATGCATTAATGGAGCTTTACTTGAGGCACTTCATAAGTGCAAATAAGTGGTATTAGTTTAAGTTATTAGGTATGACACAATTCTCTTTCAATCTATAGAACAATAAATCGATAGGACAAAACCCTTTTGAGATTGTTTTTAGGAGATAGCTGCTAACTCCCAACATAGTGACACAAGGGTATATGGGGTCTAGTCTACTAGCATATAAGTTTGCAAGAGAGTAGCAAGAGAGCTAAGACTTAACTTGGACTTAACTAGATAAGGCTATCAAGAGAATGAAGAAGGTTACAGACAAGAAGCATCGGTTGATGGAGTATTAAGTGGGAGATCAAGTACTTATGAAGTTACACTTAGTCCAATGCATGAAGAGCCAGCTGCACAAAGGATTGATGAAGCATTATAAAGGACCATTTCCCATTGTAAAATAGGCGAAATGAGTGTCTTATAAGTTAGAGTTACCTCTAAGATTAAAATTCTACCCAATGTTCCATGTCAGTATGCTCAAATTGTATCATAAAGACAAGGATGACCTAAGTAGAACAATATCATAAAGGGCTCCAGTCAGGGTTTGAGAGTTGTACCATAAAGAAGTTGAAGAGATTATTGTAGATAGATAGGAAAAATTACAATAGAGGGAATCATTGTTTAGGGGTGAGTTCAAGAGTCATACCACAAAGAAGTTAAAGAGATTATCGTGGATAGATAAGGAAAATTACAATAGAAAGGATAAATGTTTAGGGATAAGTTCAAATAAAAGATCAACATTTCACAAAGTGGTTTAAATCAGGGATTCATGATAGCCAATTTATAAAATTATTTAAACCACTTTGTGAAATGTTGATCCCTCCTTTGAACTTTTTAAAACATTAATCCATTGTTTGAACTACTTTATGAAACATTGATCCTTTATTTGAACTTTTTGAAATATTGATCCTCTATTTGAATTTACCTCCAAATTTTGATCCCCTCCATTTTAATTCTCCCTAGATAAATATGTAAGAGGATGAGGCCACTCCCTTAGGAGTCAATATATGGTCATTTGGAAAGGAAAGCTAGAAAGTGAAGCCAATTAGGAACTTATTAAGGCACTATCGCAGTTTCAAAACAAGATTTAGAAGTTCTTCAAAGAAAATGTCACGAAGGCATCGCCGAATTGAGTTGGGGAGAATGTTACTGACTTATTCCAAAAGGGCATAAATTCATGAGGTTCGTTCAAACCTAAAGTCAGATAAAGACCTAAGGATCAAACCTAATGGAGAATCTAATTAATCTAGAATATTCTAGATGATCTAAAAGGTTCCAGAGTATCCAAAACATTCCAAAAAATCCTAAATTCTTTGTACCATAGTTAGTAGGGTAGGTAAATGTATTTAATATAAAGGTAGGTAAGATTTAATTATAACCATTAAATTAAGTTGATCTTAGTCATCCATTTTGAGAGGCCTCTTGTATATATAAGGGAGATCCCCTTAGTTATAACCATCCAACCATTTGAGTCAAATACAGTTACATTTAGAGTTTCTCTCTAAACTTTGTGATTATCTTCTAGGTTGAACTTAACCTTTCTTAATGTAATTAGAAATGCTAAGTGCCACATGGAACTGATTGAAGGAATTTGCTCGCAACACGAGCATGTTCCTCCAACTATAATGGAACGATTACCCTCTAAGATTAGCAAGAATGTAGATGACGTAGAGGATTTCGATACAATTAATGCTATTTAGACCTGTTAAAATTTAGTGAATACATGTCTTTATTTTTATAAATATCATTTGGGAAAGGAAAAAACAATGCATATTGTATTTATATTTGTCTCATTATGGTTAGGAAGATCTCATGGATGATCTCTTGCAAACACGGATGCAAGGAAAAACACTAAGTAATACAAGTTCTAACATGGTTGAGGCTTTTAATGGAAGAAAGAGAAGGCGAACGAGTAATATTTGGAATTATTTTGTTGCTTTACCTAGATAGGATGCTACCAAGTGTATGGCTTATAACAAGTATTTATTTAGCAAGTCCAAGTTAGGAACGAACTACCTTACCTAACATTTGAAAATGCACCAAAAGAAAAATGAAACATCGATAAAGGTCCGAAATAGCCTATCAACAAGGACTTTATGAACTATCAATGAAGGCAATGCATCTTTCGTATTCAACTAGGAAGGGGTTAGATAAAATATCATTGAAATGATGACAACAGTTGGTATCTTGTTTAATGCAGCAAGGCATGACAATTTTAAAGAATGGGCGACATGCTTATTATAACCGATCTATGAGCATGTAGGGTAGTAATCAACATTGATGATAGCTACATATATATCACTACACAATAGCTTGACAAAAATTAGATGATGCAGAAGGGAATTATTGCATTTAATTTGCTTTCAAAAACTTACACAAGTCCTGTGAATTTTTCCAATATCTTAGACACCATACAACCCTATAAAATTTGGAAGCTATTTAGCATATATTTTAACAACACTTCTACAAATACAGCATTGATAAGATTGTTAAATTAGCAGCTAAATCTAATATGCGATGGGAAGTTTTTAAGTGTCCGATGCGTGTGTCACATTTTAAATCTTATAGTACAAGATGGTATGACTACTTCTAGGATAGTGGATCACCTTATTAAGATTCAATTTGTAATAAATTGTATATGTCACAGCAAAAGGAAACATCTAGAGAATATCAATTGTTGCTAGTGTGAAAACTACAACTTGTTCATCCTACCATTTGACTACTTCACATGATAGAACTTCATGTACGAAATGTTAGACAAATCCCTAAGGGTTAGCATTACTCTAAATTATTATTATATTTATAATATCTAATGGTCGTTTAATGATAGAATTATGCATATATTAGGTTTAGAAGGTCTTAACTGCTATCTGCAACTCCTACATCCATTAGAAGGCACTTTATGAACCCAAGCTTCGATGGATTCCTACGATGGATTAGAAGAAAATGAGCAGCATGTGCATACTACTCAATTCTTTTATACAACCAACAATGACCCTTGTTAACTACTATTATCCTACAAGTAATGTTGTACTCCCAAATCTTATCAACATTATTTATTTAAAGATAGAAGTTATACTTATGTTAATATGATACTTCATACTTAATACTTTACTACTTATTAATGTAGATTTAGAAGGCCCTAACCACATTCTACAACTCTTACATCCATTAGAAGGTACCTCAAGTGTCAAAGCTTAGATAGATTTGTACAATGGATTAGAAAAAAAGAAAGAAAAAAAAACAAATAGCATGTGCACGCTACGTAACACCTTGAAACAACCAACAATGACTTTATCCGACTGCTATTATCTTATGAGCAATGCTGTACTCCCAAATCTTATTGACATTAATTATGTATTGGCAAATTTCATAAAAGAGTCATTGCTCCTCCACACCATCATAACAATGAAGGAAAAATTACTTATATTGCATCAATGCTGGATCCATGCTATAAGTTTTCTAGTGCTTATAATCTATTTGAGGAATTTTATCAAAATGTTAGCATGAAAGATGCTACAAATAAAGCTACGAAGCTTAACCTGAAAGCTGTAAGTGTCTTTAAATCCTTATTCTTGTATCATAAGGTTAGAGGATAGCCATCATCTAGAGCATCTCAATTCACAAATCAGACTTGCAGTTCTCATGCTTTAACTTCAAAGAGGAGTAACCAGATAAGCTATAGTACAGTGGCTACCAACAATATTACCAATGAAACTTTTAGTGAACTACTGATCTACCAGGTGCAACACCTAATGGAATGTGAGGTGGATATAGATGTCCTCGTGTAGTAGGTAGAGAAATTGCACATGATGCCAATTTTATCACTTATTGTAAGCGATATTTTGGCATCTCTAACTTCAATTGTGTCATCTTAATTAACTTTTAACTCAAGTAGGCGAGTCTGTAGCCATCATCACCTTCAACTCAAAGTTGAAACCATCAAAATGATTGTATGCCTTAAGGATTGAAAGGATACTCAAAAGAGAAAATAAGAAAGTATAGAATCAATTTTTCGTTGTGAAGAAGATGATGAAGCCGCAAGGTCATTCAACAATTTGGATAAGGAAAGGAAAATAAGATAGATTAATGATGATAATGAGCAGAATAAGGACCACTAATTGGAACATATTTTGTTTACGTCTTGGAGAGATATTGGATTTGTTGTTTATATATTAAATTAGGGTTTCAATTTTCAGGTATGCTAGCTTACCTACTTAATGTTAATTAATATGACTTAAACGTATTTTAAACACCTATGTCAAAGTACATCAAAGGATTAATTAGATTATCTTTTGGAAGAAAAAGCAATTGTTTCAAAATCCAAATGAAAATATCTTAAACCTTAGACAAGTAAGGTCTTAAAAAGCATATTTTTTTTAGCATAGCATGTTGATTCTTTTACTCATGTGTCTATTCTCTAACAATTTAAATCTATGCCCATATATTTGTAACATCAAGCCATTTCGCTTCAACAAATTGGTTTTTATTTTTAATGAACTTGTATAAGTGTGCCTGAATTAAATTAGTAAGATTAAGCAATTTAATTTGATTTGTTCCAACAATCCAATTAGTTAGTATATTTAACAAGTTCTATTCGAATAAATAGTGTTACTTAAAGGATTTAGTTAATTCAAATTTCCATTTAAAATAAATCTACCTAAATAAATTAAGTGTATTAAATCATTCATTTAAATTTTACTCAACTTATTTATTCAAATTAAAATAAGTAAAATGGTTAAATGAAATGATATAAAGAAATTGCAATAACTATTATGTTTTTTTCTTATTAAATATATTTGTTAAAAATTTAAATTACTTGCTGGTATAATTAAAAAAAATGGAACCAAATTGAATAGATAAATTAATATATTAAATACCCCTACTTAATTAAAACTACCTAAAATATAATTTTTATTTAAATTTCAAAAAAAAAAAACCATCATACTTTCTACGTATTTTTGTGCTTGTGCATAGTCAACCCACCAATCTTATCGTGCCTATGCCTACACTTATGCGCCTGAACCTAAGCCCGCCCATGCACATACCTTCTATTTTTTTAACATGCTTATGCCTAGGTAGCCTACAGAATAGGCCTAATCGTACTCATGTTCACATACTCTACTCACTTACCATGCCTACATCAGTTGATTGATAAGAAATGCACTAAAAATTGTAATTTAAACAATATTTGAGTAACCAACCAAAATTACAAAAAGAGAAGGCCAAGAAAGCTATATCTCTGACAAAACTCCTTACTCTAAAACTTATTCCTTTACATAGACTTGCTTCTGCTTAATACCTATATCTTTCGGCTAAAGGGGAAGCAATTGCATCAAATGCTGATATACTGGCTCTCACATTTATCAGATTCAAAGAACAACTAATACTACACTGCCCATTGGACAGTGAAGAATACAATCTCACATTGATATTGCTCTCTATTTCCTAATCATAGAAAGTAAAGCTTGTACCCCATTGATATACCTAAGAAACAATCCATGTACAACAATTCAAGAAGCAAATCTACTTAGGAATTACACCCTCAACAAATTAGAACATAATGATTCTAACAAACCAAGCATCAATAAATCAATCGACACCAACAATATAATTTATACATGAGCTAGTCAATTAAGTTATTAATGAAATGTCTAATAACAAACAATAGTAAATTAAAAAAAGGAAGCTTGAAATGAATTACAATTATTTAAAAAAAAAACACTATTTCACAATGACAAAATTATCAATATTTCCTTTTTGAAAATAAATTATACAAAAAATAGAGGAAATATAAATTTTTAATAGAATATACTATTAGGAAGCTACAAATTTAATCGACTTTTCAAGAAATAAATCACAAACCAAGTTGTTTAATGGGGAAAAATAGAGAAACTAAGATGTGGTTTTGCTTATAATATGTGAGGTAGTTATGAAACACTTCCTTCGAATTCGAATAACCAAATAAGACCGACAAAATAGCACACCAAATGTAAGAAGACTAAAAATGAACAAATGGGTCATTAAGCCAGATACATAAAGCATACCTTTTAAAGGAACAACATGAACAAAGACTAAAGCACGAAAAGGGTTTGGTTCAAAGAGAGAGAAAAAATGAATCGCTGAAGGGATTTTGGGACAAACCCAAGAATGAAGATGTCTAGTTGTTGCAAATGAAGGTGTTTCCTTTAATTTGAAGCTCAATAGAATTCCTTTTGCAACATCTCTTCCCATAAGTGGGTTGTTATCTACAAGTAAATATTACATCAAGGCTAAAGCTTTTGACATTAGTGTCTCATTTAGTCAGTTGAATAAAATAAGGGGGGAATCAAATTGCAATTACAAAGGAATGGAATGGATATGTAATAGGCAGTGAATACATATTACGGTATTTTGTTGGGTGTAATTGAATTTGTATTACATTGTTTACTTGGTATTATAAAATGGGGACTAAGACATGAATTAAAATGAAATAACAATATTGCCCTCCCGTGAAATAAAAAGATCAAATTAATAAAATGAAAACCTAGATCTGGAAACAAACTTCATCATCTTCTTTTCTTTGTCACTATCAGGCATCAAACCCTAACTACAACCTTAGAGGATGACACCCAATGGAGATACAAAGAGCAAGAAATCAAGGACACAACAACCTAACAATCTCTACCATGAGGTGTTTCTCCAATAAATTTGGTAGAAAGTTTTGAACCTTTTCTACTCTTCCTCCATTCAATCATGTCTACACATTTGGAAAAAACAAATTGCACAAGACATGAGAGAATATTTCTTTTCTATTGTAAGTTAGCAATCAATTATGAATGAGTTGTGTTTTCGCATCATAACGTTGATGTTGGTTCATTTCAATTATTTTTTTTTTAAAAAAAATCTTGATTAGGCTTAGTGATACGAATCAGAGTATGTAATAGACACAAACCATGAATGAGTAGTTTGAAGTTCAAATGGAAATGAGGAAATAGTAAATGGAATGGAGTTTTTAGCGTGAATGTAGATGGATATCATGCACCAAAGCACAAATGCATTTAGCATTGAGCTGGAAATAAGGTTTGATATGACTCACGAATATTAAATCAACACTTGGGTTTTGAAACAAGGGGTTAGATATGAATCACTAACTCGCTCAAATGAGCGTTCACCACAATCTTAAAAAGAAGATTTATAAGAATACAAGAAAGATTAAAAAGCAAAATACACTCAATAATCACTCAAAAGGAAATGAGCTTGAAGCAAGCTCACAAGAAAAGTTCTCTGAGAAATAATTTTAATAATTGATGATAATAATCTGGCTGCTTACAAGATTTTGTTATTTGTAGTAAATCTTAAACCCCAGTGACAAAACTGTTATAATATACAAAGCCTTAAAACCCTAAAAATTAAGCCCACGACTTAAAAGTAACAAAAATATTTACAAGTATTCAAAATAGTGTCAAACGATGTGTTTGATAAGAAGGTTAACGTGCAAGGTATTTGAGTTATTCTAGGGTTGGCCAGGTTCAAGCATTATCAGGTCGATAGCTGGCTATCCGAACTAGAGTTAGATATCATAAAGTTATAATCTGTTCGACCAAGCTCTTAGTAAGGTTGGCTCACAGTTACCGAACTTGTAGATTGCTTAGCACTAGATTTCTCGTACAGTGCCATTGCCAAGCTGTCTTTCTTTCTCTTCTCGGCCTTTTGGTATTAGCTCAGCCTTAAGTAGAGTAGGTCGGCCTCTACTTGAAATAGGTTAGTAATGGCATAGAGAAGGTCGTAGGCCAACTCCTATCACTTGGAGAGGTATTTTGCTGTCTATATCCACAATTTCTCTCCTTGTCTTTTTGGCAAGAAATACCAGAAGCAGTCTTTTAAAGTGATGCATTACTTGATTAGGGTTAAAGATGTACTTTATCCCTTTTTGCCGAAGTGTACAATACAGGGAGGGGGTCAAACTTCAATCATAGATGTAAAATGGTTCTTTTATCAAAGGGTATTTAGGTTACATTTTGAAAATATTTTAGGGGCAATATTGAAAAGAAAAGGGATAAAGCGCTGCTGAATTGAGATTTTGCGATTTCACTCGAAAGTATGTACGTGGCTTTTTGACGTAATAAGTTCTCTGTTAAATCCTAATACAGTGACGCAAAAATCAACCAATTGAACATGGTAGCAAGCGTCCTATAAGGAATGAGGACACCCCCCCCCCCACCACCACCACCCCCCCAAAAAAAAATAAAAAAAAATAATAATAATAATGGATGGAACATACAATAGACGTAAACTTAGTACAAGAGAAACGCTTCTCATAAATTGAATCCAAGAACCAAAACCTAATAACTATTTCTACTCCATCCTCATTGTCATTCTTCATGATTAAGATTTCTTAAAAAAACCATAGATGAGAAATGAAGAAAAATTTTCCATGAGCGACGGATATGGCAGTGAAGGATTCTCTTTGTGCAGAAGAAAGGAAATTGATGAGATGGGAAGAGGACAAAGACCAAAGCCCGTTAAGGTAGTAAAACCCACGTTACTGCTTTTTTTAAACAAATGCTTAGTACAATGCATAAGAAAGACCCAACTATGTGAAACGGTAATATAATTCAAATGTCTTAGGCCATTTCAGATCAGCATGATTAAAGGAACCTACTCGGTCAAAGTTCACATTTAATCTGGACTATGGAAAAAAGAATATTGGATTTTCTTTTAATCTAGTTATAATAGGAAATGAATTCTCTAAAAAATTACTTTAACTGAAACTATGTTATTTTTTTTCAAGACTATTTTAAGTGAAGTTAGGTTAAATTTTTTTGAGTAATTTGAATAATCGATTGCACATTAGTTGTATTTTAGGGGAAACACTTTAGGAATACTCTAGGGAAATAATTTTAAAGATCAAATCCATCTATAATATTAAAATCTTAAGTCATCTTGGTACTTTGACTTAATACTATTTCACTATCCAAACTTTCCCACTTTTTTCAATTCGATACCTAAACTTTCAACTTATCATATTATTTACCCAAATGAAATGTTGTTTGCTAGTGTTACTTAACCAACAAGAATCTATGATTGACCATTATTGTAGTCTTATGTTTTGACCAATAATGTATTAACGTGGTAGCTACATAAAAAAATTAATAAACTCTAATACTCCATGTTAGATGCCATAAGCAAAGTAAGTGATTTAAACAATTAAAATAAAAGATTACCTTCTTCTTCAACCTCTAATTTTTTTTTTAATCTCTATTGCTTAAAAATGAAAAGTTTGAAAATTAGATTTACAAATTCATAATGTAATAGTAATATTCAAAATTTTGATTGAATGTTAGAGGTTTCTTCACCATTGAGATGGAAGGGAAAATATTTAAAATAACAATATTAATAAAAGTTATCTTCTACCCTTGTAGGTAGAAAGAGGGGAAGAACTATTATATTGTAATTTTCATACATAAGAAGATAAAAATCACTTAAAAGAAATTCAATTTTATATTAGAAATTTCATATCAATATTGTTATAACCTAATAGCATTATCACTAGCCTCTTATTAGAATAGACCAAGGTTCAAATCCTATCCTTCCATACCATGGTAGAGAAGGAAGGTTGGGAGAGACTATTCACTATTCAAGAACCTATCTATAAGAAATTAACATAAGAGCTCCTTACCATATTACCAATGGAGCTCCTTGTGGAGCCCGCAACACCACATCCTTCCGATTTAGGAACACCAAATTTATACTCTCAATAATGGAATTCGAGATTTTTATGGAGCTTTATGACAAGAAGTGCATTCAATCTCCCGAATTCTATATCCCACCATGTGAGCTACCTCCTATCATCACTCCCACAAGTTATTGGCAAAAATTGAGTGGTGAGAAGGCCTATAACCTGAAATTTACTAGAAGATCCTACCTTAAAAACCCAACACACTAAGTACTCTATTGCTTACTTACTCATACAATTAACTGGACAGGAAATAATACTAGAGTCATGGCTATGCATGAGGTATTCTACCTCTACAACCTTATTGAAGGATATGGCACCAATTTAGCTATTGTCCTCACTTTTTACATGAGACACCAAACCACTAATTCCCGGGTGAACCAAATTAGATGTGGACCATACATCACAATCCTAGCTATAAAACTTAAGCTTCTTGTTGATAACCCTTAATGGACAATAATCAGAGATGTCACCCTTATGTCATTGTCTATTTTCTAATAGATGGGACTTCTACCAGATGACATTTACAAAACACCCTTAACAAGGAAAGAAATTGTAAACTCTATTAATTAAGAAAGTCTGGTGTGGGATTAAAAAGTTAAAGGTAAAAGTAGAAAAGTTAGTCACTTCTCATGAGATTTTTGAGCAATCTCTCAAAAGGTTGCTTCACTATAAGACAAGCATAATGGAGTTTTGCAGCAACCTTGCCGACCAAGTTAAGATGAAAATTCCTCCACCAACTAATGAGGAAGCAATAGATGTGCTTTGATGCAACTTTTAATTTCCATGTTTTTCAATTTCTTAATTTATATTTAAGTTTAATCTTATTAAAAAAAATCTTTTTTGTTGCATATGCTCTTCTCTTCTCTTCTTAATTTATTTGTTTAGTGATTGTGGCTCAAAATGAGAGTTTTTTTAACTTTAAAACCTACATTTGCACATAAATTCTTACAAAGTTCAGTTAATTTTTCATGAAATTGAGCATTATGCACAAAATGGACCAACTTACACAAAATTGTTAAAAATGCATGAAATAGTATTATTTTTAATTGAATTTGATGCATTTTATATCCTACATGCAAGTGTATAAGGGCTACTATAGTCTTGGTAGCCCCATACCATTCGATCAAGGAGGCTAATGTAAAGAATGTTAGCGAATTTGGCCTATCGACTTATCAATATGTGCTAACGCATTAAGGGACGATTAACTTATTGAATAATTGATCGCTAAAGAAGCTAACAAGTGAATATAAAGCACTAGATTGGATTCAACTATACTGACCATTCAATACCAAAAGCATCGATCAATCGGTGGAAGAAACCAAGGTTAGGATTTTTCAACTAAACCCCAATCCTCCCTAAACATCGCATTTCACACTAACATGTGTCTACCAATTGATTGATAGACCCTTCCACTAATCAATCGGTAGATCATTGCTATAAAAAGCTACATTTTGCTACTATGTATAAATAGAACACTTATATAGGTTTTGAATAGATTTTCGACATTAATGAAAAACCTTTGAGTCTTTTCTCTTAGAATACTCTGCTCTACTCTACTCTACTCTACTCTGCTCTACTCTACTCTCTCTTATTGTAAGACCCATAATCAGCGACTCAAAGTTTGGTTCATAAAATTTAAGGCAATCGAGCAAATTGTCTGATTCATCCTAAATTCTACGACAAAGCTAAGAATATTAATAAAAGCAATCCCGTAAGTTCGAATTTAAGAAAATAAGTAATAAAATAAGAAAATACAAAATTTTCAAATTTTAAGTATGTTACTCATTATTTATCGAAAATATGTAAAATGCATTCCGATAACTAATGAATCACTACAAATAAATTATATACATACTAAAAATCATAAAATAACTTAAATAATATTTAAGAGTATTTATTTATACCATATATGAATTTACATGTAGGTAGAAATACACATAATTACTTAAAATATGTGAAATATACTAAAATAATTTTACTTAATTAAATAAAATACATGAATAATTAAAGAAAAATGAGGAAAAACTCTCAAAAGTGGTTGTGGCAATCTGGAATTGAAAAAAAAAAATCAACCAATTAAAATGCAACAAATAGAAAGTGAAAAAAAAGAAGAGATAAGACAATTGTCTTGTCTAATTAATGCACAATAATTCTCCAGCATCTTTATAAATAGCAAAAAAAATTTAGAAGCTCATTTGATCAGTTGAGAATGTAAAAAAATTAGAGAGAGTCGAAATAAGAAGAGGAAATAGGGTTTACAAAAAAATTTCCTAAATTTGTGCAATTAGGGCTGTAGAAGAGAACTAATACCCGACGACAATTTAGGAATGGACAACTACCACCACCATATGATGATGGTAGAGCCCAAACCAGCCAACAAAGCCACAGTAGCCAGAGCCACTAGTTTAGGTGAGTTCGATTTCTGATCCAATTTTGTATAATTTTGTAAAAACATTAAATATTATTATAAAATTATGAAATTTGTTATTCTAGAATATTTTAGTGTGTGGATCTAGGAAAAAAAATTATTCTGATGAATTTATGTCTAAAAATATATTGCTTAAGAAATCATGCAAAATCGAGAATATTTCAAATTACAAATAAATAAGCTTAAAAGTGTAGTTTTGAACTCAAAATTTTAGTGTAGACTAATCAGGTGATATAGAATAGTGCCATGAATCCCTTTTTTAAAAATGAATTTTTGAAATTTTTAGATAATTTTTAGGCTTTAAAATGATGCATAAAATGGGTTATTTTTGGTTAATTAAGTAATTAAATGATTAATTACTAATTTAGTACATAATTATATGTTTTATGATGTTCAAATCTAATGAAGTATGATATTTGTAGTATTTAGGGTGTTAGATGTAGTTATGAAAGTATTATGTAGTAAATAAATAATAGGGAAAATAGTAAAATTTAAGTTAATTTTGTAAATTAGGGTAATTAGAAGTAAAAATCTGATTTAGGATAAATTTATATATTTTGATATGTTAATTGATGTTGAGAGATGATGATTGGAGCAATAGAAATATTATATGTGTATTATATACATAATAGATAATAATACGTAATATGCAAAAATTGGAAATATAATAAATAGAAGATATTAAAATAAAAATTGATATTATACTAATAATAGGAATATATAATAAATCTGATAGAAAACTTAAATTTAGATAATTATATGAAAAATGTAAAAATTTCTCATATTGAGAGTAAATTCGATACATTAATAAGGATTTAAGTGTATTGGATAAAATAAAATACTGACTAAGAGTAATTATGGTATTTAGGATAGTTATAAGTAATATGATTAACTTCACATTATGGGTTGAAACGAGCTTCTAGGATTTTTGTATAAAATTGTACCTAGAAACTAAACTAAAACTTAATTTAAAAATCGATGCGAAAACTAAATCGAAACCTAGACCCAAACCGAAAATAATTGTAAAAGATTTGAGAACCTAAATAATTGGACATATAAAACCCTAAACCAAAGATAACAATTAGCGTTATAGGATAAAATAAACGTATAATAATTATATGAAAACTAAGATAACATTGGTATTATAGGGATCATTGGTGATGACTGAACGAGTCCCACCTCGAGTAAGCAAGCGAAAAGTCGAGGTAAGTTAGGTTTAATACTTCATCGAATTTTGGAATACTAATTTGTAATACTCGGAGGCTTGAATTATACGTGATCATGCTTGTTAAATAGTTAGTTATATGAATGTGCTTGTTTTGAGCTGCTAATTATGATGCTAATTTGCTATCTAACTTGTATTCGTATAAATTGTATGGAACTATTGATCATCCTAAACTAGACCTAATCAAATTTATAACTTGTAATCATAAACTGAACATGCATAGTAACCCATAAAGGGAACATTAGGATTCTCCGGCCAGATACCGACCCCTTTGAAAGGGATAGCATTGGATGGCATAATTGGTCCCTTCTTCATCCTTAGTCAAACTAAGTGATAAGAGAGGAGGTTATGGCGAGAGTGAAGTCAATGGTTCAAAGGTAATCACATGAGGAGTAGTGTTTCCATTGTACAAGCCTAAGTTTGGTCATAAGCTGTTGCATTAATGAAAACTCCTCAATTCGAATTAGAGCAAGTGCAATTTCTCTAATCTCATAACAGGTCAGACAATGTCATGCGATGGCCTTTGTTTAAACATGCATTGCACCTAATGATTTGATTGATAACTCTGTTTGTGTTTGTTGTATGGTTTAAGTCTCCATCCTAACTTACTGAACTGTGATTACTCATATCCCTATAGACTTTGTTGCAAGTGCTAGCTAAGAAACAAATTACACTTTTACCTTAAAGCTAGCAACTGCTGAATCTTAGGAAGTGAAGAAATACATCTAAAGTACAGATATATCTTTAAGGACTTAGATTTTATTTAGAATCTTTCATTTTCAAATAATGTATCACTTAAGAAATATAAGACAATAAAAACCTACAAACATTATTTGTAATACTAGAATTTAAGTGTATATATATATTCCATACTTTCTTAGGTAAATACTTTATTTAATTTATGAATTATTTACTTCAAAGCGGGTTAGTTGTAGATGTCTTATGTAGATCAGGTCTAAGATAGTGGTTGTAAGGTCAGCTTCTATCTTAGAATGGTTTGCACAGTAAGACTATTACGACTCTACCGCTTCGGGACGTGACACTTATCAATCCCTTTAGCAAGGATTATGGCAAGTAACCCTTCGCCTAGTGTCTATACATCACATCAAGTACTAGCTTAGGTCCGTATATAATTTTACAGTACATCATATTTGTAAAGTTAGTGCACGAGATTGCTAAGCAATCGACTACTATTTATTTTTCGGGCCATCTCGTGGACCAAACGCATCCCTTAGTTACATATGATATTAGGTTTATATGTTCATCTACAAATCTGTATTATCTTGGTATCAGAACTCTAGGGTTTTATCCTTTTAGGGTTTCTTGCATTTTGGAACGGTACTACATTGAATGTAAACAAAGGAAGGTGCCCACTAAAGGATTTTCACTTGACCCTTAATTTCCTTATTTCTGAACGTATCAATTTTGAATTAAGTTGTAAACCTGCAATGATTGCTCGTCAGACTTATTGACATAACCAAATTGATTTTTGAGTTTTTTTTTTTAAAGAAAAAAGAGAAGAATCTAACTTTGGGTCTATAAAGCAACATCATAGTCAAGTCATATTTACTAACAGGTAGGCAATAAAGAGTTTCATCGATTATTGATGTTCTAAAGTGGATCTATGAGATTGAGTCACATTGACTGTAGGTTGGTGTGATGTTGTGCAATTGTAGTGGTAGTGGCTAGTATTGGAGTCATGTAGGTTTATTACTATATTAGTGTAGTGAAGTGCACAATTGGGTCATAAGTGTTGGGATAGAGATCGCTATAACGTTTGAAATTTGTAGGTATCTTGCTTTTTTGAATGACAACTTAAGTTCCATAACTTAGGGTTTAAAGTCACGTGAGTATAGCTGCAGAAATTACAAAGAATCCGAGTTAGGTGCCTTAAATTGAGAAGCGAGTGTTGGATTTTTTTTTTTTTCAACAAAAAGGTGCTCCAATTTTTGGTTTGGGTAGTCGAATTCTAATGGAAAGGTGCTCAATGGGTTCCCCTATATTATCACAATTAGTAGGTAGTAGAACGTGTTGTGGTTACTTGTATTGAAACCGGAGAGTGTTTGAAATTATTTTATAGAGTAGTGGTTCTTAGTTATAATCAAATGTTTGGTGAAGCATAGACGTCCAAACTTGGTTGAGTATCATTTGTTGAGAATCTCCTGGCATCGTAAGTGATTCCATTGTATATAGGCGACTGCATATACGTCTAGTTATTTCGGTGGTGGTTAGTGCATATTGTCAACAAGTATGTTGTCATGGTTGTTGTTTCAGTAGTGACTAGTGGTTGTTATTCTGTGCAAAAACCGTATGTTCTTGTTCAGTGTACTATGGGATATGAGGAAGTTGTCATAGTGAGTAACGGTAGAATGGTACAGGAGCAATAGAGGTTGGGGGTAAAGTGTAGAGGTGTAATCGATAAAGTTGTGTGTCTTCACCAAGTTAGATTAAATCATGCATCTCTTCAATTACCAAACTAACGTGATTGTTGTTGTAACTAGCTGTGTATAATCACTTATAGTTTGAGTTGTACACTTCGAAGGAGTTCCAAACTTAATGTCTATTGTATACTATTTTGTGCCATAAGTATTGGGATAAAGACTACTGTAAGGTTTGAAATTTGTGGGTCTCTTGCTTTTTTGAAGGACAACTTAAGTTCCATAACTTAGGCTTTAGAATAGCTGCAGAAATTACAAGGAATTTGAGTCGGGTGCCCTAAATTGAGAAACAAGTGTTGGATTTTTTTTTTTCAACAAAATGGTGCTCTAATTTTTGGTTTGGTTAGTCAAATTTTGATGGAGAGGCACTCAATGGGGTTCCCCTATATTGTCGCAATTAGTAGATAGTAAAGCACATTGTGGCTACTTGTGTTAAAACTAAAGAGTGTTTGAAATTATTTTATAGAGTAGTGGTTCTTAGTTGTAATCATGTGCTTGGTGAAGCATAGTCATCCGAAATTGGTTGAGTATCATTTGTCAAGAATCTCCTGGCACAGTGAGTGTTTTCATTGTATATAGGTGACTGCATATACATCTGGTTATTTCGATGGTGGTTAGTGCCTATTGTCAATAAGTGTGTTGTCATGGTTGTTGTTTCAGTAGTAACTAGTGGTTGTTACTCCGTGCAATAACCATGTGTTCTTGTTTGGTGTACTATGGGATGTGAGGAAGTAGTCATAGTAAGTAACAGTAGAATGGCGTAGGAGCAGTAGAGGTTAGGGGTAAAGTGTAGAGGTGTAATTAGTAGAGTTGTGTGTCGTTCACCAAGCTGGACTAGATTGTGCATCTCTTTAATTACTAAACTAATGTGATTGTTGCTGTAACTAGTTGTGTATAATCAATTATAGTTTTGAGCTGTATACTTCGAAGGAGTTCCAAACTTAATGTCTATTGTGTGCTATTTTGTTCAAGTTATGGTCGAATCGAGATAGAGTCTAAGCCGAGTTAGCTACTGTGTAGGAGTGTGTGTATGAGTTGTAGATTTATAAATGTGTGTAAAGTGCAATATTTGAGATACTATTAAATTAAGTAGTTATGTAATCATTCTTGTTAGCTGTCTAGGAGCTTATTCAACCTCCTAGCCCGTGCTTAACACTTATCATTGAGGACGACTTCCTTTCAGACCCGCAGTAATGATGGGAATTAGCCTCTGACTACATCTAAGCGAAAGTGAACTTGTCTAATGCCAAGGTCTATCAATGCTTGACGAAGCCTAGCTGCAACCAAAAGGACGAGAAGAAGGAAGGTAAACGCTCAACCTCAAGTCTATCGTCAACTGAGGTGCCGAGACACCGCAAGGCTGAGTACTCGAGACCCAAGAACCACTCAATACAGCATCAAGAGACTCGTGTCGACTGATTCTAGGACTCAGCAATTATGAGCCGACCTTTCTAGTGTCTCGGCCAAACACTACAAGACTTCAAGGACTCTTTCCTAAATCCGTACATCCAATTGCCAACCCCGTCCAATTCGGATCTACTCCTCTTAGAATATGCCGAGTGACTGCATGCCGACTTCCCTTGTAAACTGCACAGTTTTATATTCTTGTACATGTTTTCCTTTATTTTATTTATGGGTCCAATTCTTTAGGGTTTAGGAACTTATACATTATTTACAGTTTTACCACTAAGGTTTAGGATTTGATATAAAGAGCAACATCTGTAAACATCAAAGGAGATACAAAGAGAGAGATGTCAATATATAAAATCAGACAGAAAGTATATTCCTACGTTTTGGAATCTTTTCCTTTTTGAGCAAGGCTACTCTTGAGCTAGCATTACCAAATTATCAAGTATAGATCAAACTCTTTAATTGTCCCCATGTTCTTATCGATCTTATCCTCAAGATTGTGGTGAACCCCTTCATTCGAGTGAGTTAGTGAGTCACATCTAACTCTCAATTGAATTCTGAGTGACATTTACGGTTCATAAGTTATATCGAACCCTATTTAAAGCTCAAACGCCTAATTGTGTTTGTATCTTGGTGAGTTATATCCATGTATATTCACCATAAAAAACCTTCATATTCTTCGTATCCATTTCTTTTGAATCCCAAATACCCTTTTCAGGTTTTCTGACCTGTTACTGTTACCATCCCTTATCACCAATTTTCTAGCTGTCTATCTACACTACTGAGCTATTATACTCTAAAGAAATTTCGAGCTGTGTTGTTTAAAAGTTCCCAAGCTCCTTTTGTGAGAATTTATCCGTGGTGCAGTACTCGAGAATCGTAGCGTATAAGGCATTACCGAGCAGAGGAATTCACCTTATTTGTTACTGTCCATATCAAAAGTTACTAAGCCGAGGTGTAAGATCTGAATTACTTGTATTTGCTATTGCACTAAGCTAGATAATTCTAAGAGTTACCGAGCTGCAAGTTCCAATTAAAGTATGTAACGGACCAATTTCCGATCTGTTGTGTTGCAAGCCAATCTGTGAACTTGGGCAGTCAATTACCGAGCTATCGTACACAATGACATATTAAAGTGTATTGGAGTGAGCTGTCCTGTGCATGTGCGGAGAACGTGTGCGAGCATCTTGGAGTTATGGTCAGCAAGGTGAATTGTTTTAGCAAATTTGAGTGCCAAGCTGTCGCATTGCTTGTTCCAAGACGTTGT
The DNA here is from genome assembly GCA_024138005.1 of Lumnitzera racemosa. NCBI lineage: Eukaryota > Viridiplantae > Streptophyta > Magnoliopsida > Myrtales > Combretaceae > Lumnitzera > Lumnitzera racemosa. The sequence continues at coordinate 20,850,601 of JAMXBC010000002.1, forward strand.
CAATTGCCGAGCTTCTAGACCAATGGTTGTGCCTTTAAGTGTGTGGTCGGCACTTACAGAAACTTCTTTTACCAAGTTGTTAAATTACTCTCCCATCTACTGCTTATATGTTTTATTGTGTGTGAACCGAGCTGCAAAATGTTGACAGTTGCTATCCTTTTCCAAGAATTGCAGCTGGTATCCGTGTCAACAAAGTTGCCGAGCGAGTCCTGTTCTTTTTGCATGTGATGTTATTGATGATTCCAAGCGTATTGTTGTGACGTAAACCAATTGTGTCAAGCTGTCCTTCTGTTTTTTTCCAAAGTTGTCAATCAGTTGTGTGCTGTTGGGATTTAAAGTGTGTTGTTCTTGATTTTATTTCAACATTGTTGAATTTAAATTTATTTGATATGGCTACTAATGCTCAACATAAGTATTGTTATGCACGAGATTTGAGAAAGAAATCTTCTTACCAAGCCTTAAATCTTGTTTCCCTTTATGTATTGAAACAATTAGAGAATATACTTACTGAGCTCAAGGAGATGAGGGAAGAAATAAGGCAACCAAGGATTACTCAATCAAAGTACATTGAGGAGGAGGAAAAGGAAGGAAAAGAAGTAGAAGCTAAGGATGAGAAGGAGGTCGATAACGAAGGACAAGACAAGTTGCAACTTAGCGCCTATGTTCTTGAAGTGCTCCCATTGCTATTAACACTTGATGCTATCAATGACCACAGGTATTATTATATTAATTTTCCACCTATCAAATTTTTTTGTATTGATCCATTGTTGGGGTTATTAGGAGGTGATATGTATTGTAGTAGTATTATACATGTATGGTGCTATTAAATGCATATTGGTGTTTTCTGAGGTTATGGTGATGGATATTTCTATTTGGATTGTGTTGCTCTTATCCTTAGTGCTCTTACATTAGAAAAATTTGAAGTGTATAAATGGAAAGAGAAAGAATTGAGTTGTGAGGAAGTAAAAGGAGTGAAAGCTATTGAGTGCGATGTTATGAGACCAACATTGAGAAAGCATGAAGCTTTAAGGATTCTTCAGGTAAAAAAGGAGTATGTGACCTTACATGTTCGAATTCCTCGAGCTCATGACATGATGTTTGGGCTTAAAGTGCTATTCCCTTTTATTAATAGTTGCTAGGGCTACCTGAGTGAAGTTGACCAGATACATGATGAATGGAAGGGGGGTCCTTAAAGAGGACTTTGGTTGATCGAGTTCACAATGAATGGAAAGAGCACTTGCTAATGATAACATTAGTGAAGGAGTTGGAATACTATTCTATGCTTATATTTTATTTTTACAGGTTGGTATTTGATCCTAGTGTGATTTGAAGCCACCCCTTACTAAGTTTCAAGCCTAAACTTCACTAAGGAGGAGAGAATGATATGGTACAAGAGACCAGGCTAATCAATTTTCAAGCTTCGAGCTTTGTTAGTGACTTGCTCATGCATTCCCTATGTGTCGAAGACTTATGTGAAAGCCCTACGTATGGAAGACCTATTTATGAGCTCTTCTCAACTAGGCCTGCTTGGCTTGACATGGCCTATTCGACCCAACCATATTTGTTCAACCTAGCTCAATACCTCTTCTCCTCGGATATCTCATTTGGTTACATATTTTTTTTCATGTTATTTACACATCTTATTTCTTATATTACTTCTAAATTACCCTCATGTTTATTTTTTGTATTTACTGGCACTAAGGCATCTTTTTAACCCTTTTATTTACAATTTTGCCACTATGTATAAATAGAACACTTGTAGAGGGTTTTAGACAAATTTTCAATATTAATAAAAGAACCCTTAAGTCTTTTCTCTTGAAAAGCTCTACTCTACCTAATCTTATCGATCCCTTTAGCAAGGATTGTGGCCAGCAACCTTAGGCCTAATGTTTATGTATCATATCGGTTACTAACTTAGGTCTATATGTGGTTCTATAATGTGTTATATTCGTAGAGTTAGCGCGGGGGATTACTAAACCATCAACTATCATTTATTTTTTGGGTCATCTTATGGACCAGACCCATCCCTTGGTTACGCGTGATATTGAGTTTTTGTGTTCATCTACGAATCCATATCAATTAGTAGAAGAAACTAGGGTTAGGGTTTTTCCACCAAACCCTAATCCTCCTTAAACACCGCATTTCATACTGACATGTATCTACCAATCGATCAACAAGTCATTGATTCTTTGAAAACATGAGTATATAAACCGATAAGTGTATCGAGTCGTGGAAATAATACAAACAATAAGCCAAGGTAATATTCCATAGGAAGCGAGGTGCTAAGTACTAAATTATGTGAGTTTTTCCCTGAGCTAAGCTATCAATAATTGAATTAAAAGTGAGTGAAAGCTAAATAGTAAGATGAACACTAAACCAAATGTTCTAGCTGCATTATGAGGGTCTCGAGCATAGGAGATAAAGAGATCAAACTGGGATTTGTAAATCTATTCTTATTTGAATCAATGGGATGCCTTAAATTGATATTTGAAATTGACTGTAAGGGATTTAACTAAACTCACTAGAACTCGCCCACCTCTTGGAGTAGTGAAATTATAATTATAACATAAATTCACCTGTTAAGGCAATTTATCTATAATTATCTAAATAATAATTCGTTTGCACCAAATTTATTATTCTAGTTAGAAATATGGTTTAAGCATGTCTCTATGACCCGAACCATACTTTTAACCGCATTAAGTGCGTGAGTTCATGAATTTAATTAAAACCCATATATCCCTATGACGAGCTTTTGCACAAATTCAAGCTATGTTCAACACAAGTTATCAAAACCCTCATAGATATCCTACAACTCTATCTAACTAACGAAAATAGTAGCCACGTACTAAACAACTAGACAATGAACACAATAGAAAAATACCCAAACACTCAAAATCAACGTCAAGATAAAACACAAACACTTCAATTTATCAAATCCATCAATACAAAACCCAATTACATTAAGTACTAATTCATATCGTAAAACCTAAATGAATCAAGATATATCTAAATTGAAATAACAAGGAAAAGAAAGCACCTCAATTGGTACATTTAATCCTGAAACCCAATACAATAATCAGCATATCTCATTTCATTTAAAACCTGAGGTGGTCCTTTAATTGTCCTCTAATGAGTTAGAACAAAAGGATTTAGAGTCCTGAAATTAAACAAAACATAATCAAGTTAAAAGGATGCTATAAAGTTTCTGGTCTTTACTAAAACTAAGAATAAAAAATGCCTAAGCTGCTACTTCTTGTCCTCTGTTCTTCTCTATCTCTCACTGATGTCCTATCTCTCCACTGTTTCGGCTCTATCTCCTCCTTTTCTTCTCTTCAGCTGCTACTTTTTATTTCCATGTATGGGCCTTTTTCTTTCTTCTTTTAGGCTATCCTTTGTTTTTGCAATATACTTTTTTAAAATTCCTATCTTTAACAATCATGTAGGCCTTAAAAAAGAATGGACAATGAAATGCTTTTAGATTTCCACCCTTCTGTTTGCCACGTAAGATTATAGCCCTTAAATTGGAGTTGCTAATTATGATTGAGGAAAGGAACTAATGCATCACATTGGGCCTGTTACCACATAAATAAACAAAAACTTCTAAGCCCTTATGCATATCAGCTTCAAGGATATTTTATTCTTTTAGTTACTACTTTCAAGTGCTAGACTTCACGTGTTAAATGTCTTATAGTTGCTCCAACTACTCTTTCAACATCTGAAGCTTTTTCATAGTTATAGCTTAATAATGGTGTTGGTCGCTGCGAGTGAGTGGACAATACTTAGCCAGCTACTGCTCATATATGGAGTTGCTGCATTTGGACTACAACTACAACTCAATTTAGTGTGCTACTCGTCGCACGATCAGACAAGGGGGCTCTCGGATTGGTTGCTTAGAGTTAGAGTTATTCACGTGGAGGTCTACTAGTTGGAAATTGAATGTCGTGTTGCTGTTATGGATTGAAGAAGTGTGGGTTGTTCGTGTTTGTGAATTCAGTTGCTTGGTCTCATGTAGAAATTGCTAGATACGATTTTGAGGTGGAGTCACAATTTTGATGAAGAGGTGGAAAAAATAGCTTCCATCTCAGTCACACCCTTGATCACGGTCATGATGGATAGGTGGAAAAAATAGTTTCCGTCTCGATCACTCACTTGATCATGGCTGTGATAAAGGGAGTGATAAGCGCTAAACACTCAAAATTCTTTTTATCATGGACGTGATGAGTCTCAATTGATCATCCTTTATCATTAGCCCTTTACCACGACCATGATAGCTCTAAATCTCCATGTTCTTATCTGATTTGGTCGCTCCACATATCAGCTGTTAAACAAAACAAAAGTAAGTAATAAGCTAATGGTCAATTTTGAAATAAGAACAATTTACTTTCCTCAAGGACTTGTAAGATAAAACCAAGAAAAATTAAATAAATAAACAACTGCCCACGAATATCAATAGCTTGGTTTTGGTTTTAATTTGGTTTTGGAGTATATGTGGAATTGTTCTGTATAAACTTGCTTTTTTCTTAGATAAACTCTAAATATTCTAAAAAGCCTGTAAACTTCTTATGCAACAACACTCCTCTCCTAAAGAGTCAAGTTATCTACTATTCCAATTTAGTTTCAACTCAAGCAAAGGTAAGGGGTTGCTGAATTGCTGGGATAGAAACTCGAAAAGCTACTGTATCATTTTAGATCTTTAAGTATACAATCTTTTGCTACTTGTAGCATGTACTATAATTAAGTCCAAGTCAAGATAAGTGCAAAATAGAGCTCGGATTAGACTCTCTTATCTAATGGAGCTGTTACATGGCTTGGTACTTTGTTGCAAGCTACTGAAGAGATTGTGTGAACATGGTCAAATAACTAATTGAATGATTCTTTCTTTTATAAATTGAATAAACTCACAAATAAAAAGGCATACAACTATAATATGAATAAATGAGTTTATATTAGCTATTTGAGTCATATTTGGATCCTTTTTCTCATTATTTATGCAACTTACTAAGAAAATTACATTTTTCATGATTTCTAAGCATAGCTTACAATAGAAGCATCATGAAATGCATAAATCTGCAGTAAGTAGGTAGAGATAAATGTAGAATTTTACACATTTATCGGTCACTACTATAAAAAGTTGCATTTTGCAACTTACAAAAGGAAGGGGGTAGGGGGTTATGTGCATTTCATTCTTTTTTATTCCTTTCTTCTTCTTAGCTTAAGGTTTCATAGTATATGGTACTTCTAGGCTAGATTTCGATATTTTTGATGGATTACACTCGGGAATATTAGAGAAACATCATTTAAACGTAGATAAAAGCTAGGGATTACTCTTGTTCATTGTATTTTCTCTCTGTACCAGACTTCTCATGTTTTGGATGTTATTTTTCTCCATATTCTCGCTGCACTTAATGAGATTATGAATCTTTTGTGGATTATTATGTGGTTGTTATGTTATTTTTATGTATAGTGAATGGATTATCGATTTTAATTATCAAGCAAGTATTTCATGTGTAAGAATGCTTATAGATTAAGATTTATGCCTTGACACATTAATTCTATTCATTTGTTAACTAGCTAGTGTAGATTAGGACTTAATACATTCTAATTCAACTTGGGTTTGTTGCATTAACCGATTAATGATTCGCTAACAACAAGGGGCAAAGGAATAGCACAACTATTACACCAATTAATGATTCATGTGTATGGTTAATGATCATATTCATCTTGAGAGTTGAAATCCTATGTTTAGTGTAAATATGTTAGTTCATAGTTGTAATTATATAAACATCAAACTTATTTGCTTTGCCTAGATTAAAGTACCAATTCATGTGTAGTACTTAGCTTTAGTCCTTCTCCTCGTACATTCGACCTTGACTTATCTTTTGTTCTATAAACGCAACCCAATGTACCTACTTGTTAAACTTGCTTAAAATCTGTGTTTTAAGAAAGTATATATTTTGGGTTCAATTTTTCAAATGTTAGAAAACGAGTCATTTAGATATCTCTTAAGCTGACAAATTGACATCAATTGAGACAATCCTTCCCATGGACACTTACGTAATTCAGAGTTATTCAAGAGAGTATCGTTTCCCTAATATTATCTTCTCTACTATATTTTAATTTATTGTTCATATGCACATTTATTTTTCTATGATTTAGAATAAAGTACATTGAGGAAAATGTACAAAATTAAGTGTGGGAAAGGGGTATACTACTATTATTCGGGAAATCAACTTGTTTATTTTTAACCCCAACTTCTTCAAGTTTGCAATCCAATCTTGATAATAAATAGTGCTTATCTTTAATTTGTCCCAAGTCACTATCGCATATAGTACACGGTACTAGAATTGAATAATGAAATTTTTCTGGAATAAAATTCACATGTTATTTAGCTCGGGATTCTAAGGCATTAATTCATTAAAATTATGATTGAGAATTAATCATATATTACTTCTAAAGTTTACTTAGATGTATGCTTATCCCTTTTTTATTTTGTAAAAACCTATGATCTTAAGTAAATAAGTAAATGAAGCTTATCTCTTGTAATTTTTCTTGAAAATTTTAAATCACTAAAGTTGTAATTAAGAATAATATGATAAAAAGCGGTTAGTATGAATTAAGCTCGATCCCTTAGAAAAACGAGACTCTTTCCTACTATCAATTTACTGAAAAAGATAAAAAGAAAAAAAAAATTGATATGAATCGACCTTTGTCCTTTAGAAGAGAAAAGTACTTTCTGCTATTGATATAAAATTAAAAAGGCCTAAATTAGAAAGAATTGACCTTGGTCCTTTACAAGAGTAAGGTGCTTTCTTGCTACTAATAAGCTTCATTAATTAAGAAAATTAAATAGCCTATCAATGAAAATGTGTGCTAGGGGAATTATCAAGGGATAAGTAGATACAACATGTATTTATCCTTAATAATGGTGCTTAATGAAGTTAAGGAGAGATTTGTATACATCTTAGCTAAATATAACGGGGTTATGCATGGTTTTTATCCAATTATAGAAAATGGAACTAATTCATGAGAGAATCGTTTGTTAAATTACATGATTAAACATTGGTTTGCAAGAATTAGCCATTGAATTATAATATTAGTGTATGGGTTGTATTGATAAGTAAGAAGGGAGAAAATCATACAAGTTGTTAGCAATGTTTTAGGGATGCATTAACTCTTATCATATGATGAGGTTAATTCACATATTTTTTCGATATCCAAAGTAATAGTAGGTTGATTCAATAGTCTTGTCCTGATTTCTCAATCCTGGTTAAAGATTGATTAACTTGGTTAAAGATAAGCAAATGTCTAAGTGTGAGGAGATATAATGAATGTAATTTTATACTGATCTCTTATGTTATTTTCCTTATTATTATGAGTTATTTTGATTTAATTTGGATGATTTTGTTAATGATTTAAGTCATTTCTTGATTTTAGGTCTTAAAAAAAGTAATAAGATAAAAGAAAGGAAGTTCAATGATTTTCAAAAAGAATTTTACCAATATTGAAGACTGACTTAAGCATAGCAAGTGTCAGAGAGGATTTATCAAAGAATCAAGAGAAGAGGAAGACTACGATTACACTTCACGGCCATATTCCTTAGCCGTGAAGCCTGCGTCCTCAATTTTTCCTTAAATTTTGAAGAATTTTTAACTAAGTGTAGGATCATGGTTAAACGCCACGGTCGTAATTCTTACATAAATTAATTCAAGTCAATTTCCTAAAGAATTATTACAAGGAGTAGTCCATAACCATACTCCACCGTCGTGTTCTTGCTTATAGACTTACCATTTAAAATTTATTTTTGTCCAAACCATATAAATAAATGTTAGACATATACAATAGAGGAAGAAGGGGATGTTGTAGTAATAAAATAGAAGGGTTCCTTAGTGTTCTTTAGGGTTTTATTCATTTTTACTGTGAAAGTTATTGTTTTTATCATGTCTATAATGTAGATCTACAAATATCTAGACCTGCAAACCCTAAGGTAACATGTAATGTACTTGATTTGCAATTATTCTAATGAAATTATTTTGTTCTTGTTAATTTAATTACGTGTTTTCTATTGATTGAGTTGTTATTTTTAGGGTTTCAACTTAATTATTAGATTTTATATATTAAACTTGCAAAGCTAATACATTAATAAATTTACCATAATTGAAAGAATTTGTTATAAGTTCAAAAATAAGTTATAAATTCTTTTCGAAATTAATATTGATATATTATTTATTTTTTACGGACTTCATATTCTTAATGTTGTTCTAATTTGTTCTATTATAGAAGCAATTCATATATAATGTAATTAGAAATTAATAAAGAAGCAATCCTATTAATTTACTAATTGAATTCCTTCAGTTAATAAGAATAAAAAATACATTAGAAACCCTTGGATATTATATGTTAATCTCTCAACAATTAGAGTCTAGATATCATTATTTATGGTTATTTAGGGTCTTTGTTAATTATTTTCATCATAAGTCGTTAACTATTGATTAGTTCTTGTTTCTTTGAATTATTCTAACCATTTTATTTCATCATCACAATTGTTATTATCTTTTAAAGAAAGTAATCGAATGCAAGTGAGTAAGTATTCAATCCTCGTAAGATCGATAACCTTGGACTTTAGTGTCATCTATACTATTACTTAATAGGCTTACCACACAGATTAGTACTTAGTCATGGCTTCTTCTTTTGCTTCACACTCTCCTCTAACCTACTAGATTACCTTTAGCCTGGTGATAAGAGCTTCATATTCTGCTTCATTATTGGTTACTAAAAATTTGAATTTCAATGCATACAGTATTTTGGTCCCGTAAGGTCTATAAAGGATGAAGCCTAATCCACTCCCCCCTTAGTTGGAGGCTCCATCAACATAGAGGATCCAAGTCAATAGGTTTACATTCTAAAGGCTTTTTCTCTTATTTACTCGACAATAAAGTCCACTGAGACTTGTGCTTTGTAGACTTGTCAAGGTTTGAATTGTATTTCGTAATCACTAAACTCAAATGCATATTTGACCATGTGGCATGAAGAATCGGGTCTATGGAGAGTATTGCATAGGGGTTAGTGTAAGCTCCAAAGTTATACCAATTGACCATAGGATTAAACTTAGAATATAAGATTTTGGACGATCGGTTAAGGAATCCGATCAAACCTCAAATTATAAACTAACGAGAGAAATATTAGTAAAACCGATCCCGTAAACTTGAATTTAAGAAAATAAGTAATAAAATAAGATACTATAAAATTTTCAAATTTTAAGCATAATAAGTACTAATTACTGAAAATGCGAAAAGTGTAATTAAATAACTAATAAATTACTAAAGATAGATTATATGTATACTAAAAATTTTAGAATGACTAAAATAATAATTAGGAATGTTCACATGTACCCCACATGTATTTACGTGTAGATAAAAATACGTGAAATTACCTAAATTGGCCAAAAACTAAGTAAATAATTAAAGAAAATTATAAATTAATTATGGAAAAATCAGAAAAAATCAGAATAGGATAAGATGAATCAAGATCAGGTCATGGTAGGTCCAAATCTGCAAAAGAAAAATAAACCAATAAAAATTTGACAACATAAAAGCCAAAAATCAAGGATAATGGGCAAAGTCTTGTCAAATTAATGCATAATAATTACAAAAATTGTCTATAAATAGCAAGAAAAATTCAAAAGCTCATTTGGCCAGATACAAATCATAGAAAATTAGAGAGAGCCAAAAATTGAGAGAAAAATTCAGTTTAGAAAAAAATTAGAAAAAACTGTGCAATTAGGGCTTTTAAAAGGAACCCCCACCATACGAGCAGCTGGAAGTGGATAGCCACCACCACCACACGGTGGTGGCAGTGCCTAGGCTTGCCGACAATGCCACGGTGGCAGGTGGTGGCCGGAGACACCTAGATCAGTGAGTCCGATTTCCAGTCCAATTCTTGTGTAATTTTGTAAAAATAGTAAATATTATTATAAAATTATGAATTTTGTTATTCTAGGATATTTTTATATTTAGTTTGTAGAAAAAAATATTATTTTGATGAAAACATACCCCGTAATATATGGTCTCTAAGAAATCATGCAAAACCGAGCATATTTCAGTTTAGAAATAAATGACCTTAGGCGTGTAGTTTCAAGCCCAAAATTTTTGTGTAGATTACTTAGATGATATAGAATAATGCTATGAAGCCCGTTTTTAAAAATTAATTTTCAAAATTTTTAGATAATTTTTAGATAATTTTTAGATGAGGCATAAAATGGGTAATTTAAGGTTAATTAAGTAATTAAATTATTAATTACTGACTTAGTGAATAAGTAGATGTTTTAGGATGTTGAAATTTGATGGAGAATGATAATTGTAGCATTTAGGGTGTTAGATATAATTATTAGGTTAATTATATAGTAAATAAGTAATATGGAAAAATAGTACATTTTAAGTTAATTTTGTAAATAGGGTAATTAGGAGTAAAATCTGATTTAGGATGAATTTAGACATTTTGAAATGATAATTGATGTTTAGAGACGATAATTAGAGTGATATAAATATTAGAAGTGTAATATATATATAAAAGGTAATAATACATAATAGGTAATTATTGGAAATATAATAAATAGGAAATATTATAATAAAAATTGATATTGTGATAATAATAAAATGTACAATAAATCTGATAGGAAATTTGAATTTATGTAATTATATGAAAAATGTAAAAAATTTCTCACATTAGGAGTGAATTCAGTATACTAATAAGGATATAAGTGTACCGGGTGAAATAAAATACTGACTAGGAGTAATGATGGTATTTAGGAGATTGGGAAATAATGTGATTAATTTCACATTATGGGTTGAAATGAATTTCCAAGGTTAGAATATAAAATGCTATTAGGAAAATCGAACTAGTACTTAATTTAGAAATCGATCTAAAACATAATTTAGAAATCGATACAGAAACCGAATCCGAACCCAATCTTAAACCTAAAATAATTATAAAAGACTTAAGACCTAGATAATTAGGTATCTTAAACCCTAAATAAAACATAACAATAAGAGTTATAGGATAAAACGAACCTATAATAGTTATATAAAAAACTGAAACCACGTTTGTGTCATAGGGATGATCAGCGATGGACTAAGTAAATCGGACCTCAAGTGAGTGAGCGAGGAGTCAAGGTAAGTTGGGATTAATATGATGCTGTATTTTGGAGGCTTAAGATTATGCTTGGTTGTGCTTGTTAGATAGTTGGATGTGTGCATGTGCTTGATTATGGGTGATGCTATGATTCTGTTTGTTGCTCTAGCATATATTGTATGATTTGCATGAAATGATTGAAAACCCTAAACTGGACTTAAGCAAATATATGACCAGTAATCATAATTGGACATGCATGGCAACCCGTTAGGGGAACTTAGGACTCTCCAGCCAAATACTGACCCCTTCGAAAGGGATAGCATAGGATTGCAAAATGATCCCTTCTTTATCCTCAGTCGAACTAAGTGACAGGAGAGGAGGTCGCGGCGAGGGTAAAGACAATGGTTTGAAGGTAGTCGCGGGAGGAGCAAGGTCGGTCTCCATTACACAAGCCTGGGTTTAGTCGTGAGCTGTTGCATTAACGGCAACTCCTCAACCCGGATTAGAGCGGGCGTAATTTCTCTAATCTCACGACGGGCCGGACAACGTCGTGCGATGGCATTTGCTTTCACACGCATTACACTTAATAAGTTATTGAAAACCTTATTGTGTGTATGGTATAGTTTTAAGTCCTCCGTTCTAACTTACTGAGCTGTGGTTGCTCACATCCTTATAGACGTCGTGCAGGTGCTAGCTAAGAAGCGGAAAATCACTACTCTGAAGCTAGCAACTGCTGGATCCTGAGGAGTAAGGAAAAAAATATTTGAAGAACAAATATATATTCTTAAGGTCTAAGTTTTTATCTTAGAATTATTTTATTTATTTTTTAATGATATAATAACTAAATTATAGTATATATAGATTTTCTCGCTTTCTTAGGTAAATGCTTTATCTAAATTACAAACCGTTTACTTCAAAGCGGGTTAGTCATGGACGCCTTGTGTAGATTAGGTTTAAGATAGCGATTGGAAGGTCAACTTCTATCTTAGGATGGTTTATACGGCGGGGCTGTTACAACTCTACCGCTTCGAGGCGTGACAATTAGTTGGTTAATATTGTGACTTAATGTGCCTAGAAGTACAGGCATAGTTTTCTCAAAGGTAAGGGTGAACTTCTCTACCTCATTAACCATGTCTCTAACTGTTGTAGGATGTGGTTGACATAGTATATTGGTTTGTGTTCCTTTTCTTCGACACGAACCAAGACAGAGGAAAGAGCTCAAGGATCGATGGCAATGTATAAGAAAAGTTCTTCGTTAAGGATCGACTTAAAGAGAATTGATGGTGATGTTAGAAATTTTTTGAGCTCATCAAACTTGTTTCGATACTTCATTGTCCATTGAAACTCCATGGAATTTTTCAACAATTTGAAGAACTTAAAACACTTATTAACATTTCAAGAGACAAATCTATTCAGAGCAGCAATACACCCAATTAGTTGCTATACTTTCTTGATCTTAACAACTGGATTCATCTTCAAGATCACCTTGATTTTTTTGGGACTATTTTCAGTCCCTCTTTAGGTCACCATATATCCCAGGAATTTTCTTAAAGCTGCACCGGATGCACATTTCTATGGGTTAAGTTTCATCCGATATTTTCTTAACATATTAAATGTTTCCTTAAGATCTTTGATGTGATCTTTTTCGAGTTTGCTTTTAACAATAATGTTGTCAACATAGACTTATACAATGCAACTAAGTTGCAATTTGAACATGGTCATGACCAAACTTAGGTATGTAGCACAAACATTTTTTAGTTCAAATAGCATAACTCAATAGCAATAAGTTCCAAGGTTTGTCACAATGATGTGTATGCTTCATCTTCTAGGGCTATGCGGATTTGGTTGTAACCTATAAAAGTATCCATAAAGCTAAGCAATGCAAGGCTAGCAATTGAGTTAAGGAGCTAGTAGATTCTAGAAAAAGAAGCAATATTTAGGGCAAACTTTTTTGGAGTCAATAAAATCAATCCACATTCTCCATTTTCCATTGAATTTCTTGACCAAAATGCAATTTGCAAGTCAGGTTAGGTACTTTTCCTCTCAAAGAAAACCAACTTTAAGCAATTTTTAAACCTCTTCTTCAATGGTTGCTTGTCATTATGGGTAAAGTGGCATTTGTCTACTTTACTAGCTCGACATTGGGGTCGATGTTTTGGTGGTGTATAGAGTCCGGCGCAACGATGATGTCAGGCATGTCGTCAATTGACCACGTGAACACGTCGACGCTGGCTTAAAGGAAATTTGTAAGCCACCGTTCTGAGTCTAAGGTGACTGAAATGCTGGCCTTTGTGGTTTAGTCTAGGGATTTTCCAGTCTACAGTCTTGGCGTCCTTTTCTGGCAATTCGCGAACACAAGGCTTTCCATGTCTTGCTACTGTTTTTTAAAGATATAAACTCGATAAAATTATATAAAATTAAATAAATTTAATAAAATTATAAAATTATATATCAAAATTTATAGTTTTATTAAAAGTTTATATTTAAATAATTTTATATAAAATTTAATTTTAAAAAATTATAAAATCATAAACTCGTGAAAAGATATAGTTAACTTATAATTTTAACAAATATAATTGATTAATAAATAAAAAGACTTGAAACAACAATCATAATTCCTTCTTTCTTCTAGTCCAGAGCTTTTCTATTTCGTGTTTGGAAATGAAGTAAATTATTCGAACCGCTTAATCAAAGTTCCATAAGAAACTAATGTGTGATTGAAGGTTTTCTTTGGGCGGCATACGCATTTTAAAATAACATTTGACAATTACATGACAGAAGAGAACAAAGTGATGTTAAAAATAAATACATCTCAGTTGATTATACAAGTGTCAAAGTATGAATTCCTTTTTCATTTTTTTAATAATTATAAAGCAACTGCCACTCTTTTTTCTTTTTCTTTTTTGCAGAAAATATCAATGAGTACGAGGATATAAGGACCAAAGTAAACTTTTTCTGATAAACGGATGGATTTAACTTTAGAGAAAAATATGAAATAACAAATTAGCAAAATGTAAGAGCCTTATAATTCCAAGTTTCCAACAATTCCATAATTCCACCAATGCCTCCATAATACTTGTTATTTTAATGCTTAATAAAAAAGACTTTATATATACTTATTTTCCGTTAAACATAAAATTAAGATTGCAAAATACAAAACGTGTATTATAGGCCTTTAATCAGTGTTCGACATCCATTAACGGGAATATTTTATTATTACCCGAGTATTAAGAATGGTATAAATATTTTCCAACCACGATATATCTAGGGTCAATGTTCTCCTTTTTCTGTTTATTTATTTATTTATGTTGTATGTGCAATCAATTTTCACCGTCCTTACTCCAAAACAAAATAAAGTTAGGGCAAAAGCAATTATCGAAAGGAGACAATAACAATGTAATTACAAAGTAGTCATATAGTTTTTTTCTCGTCAGTAATGCTGGTAGAACAAAAGTTGAGACAAGCTTTACCGAGAATCAAATCAAAAGAAAAAAGAAAATGAAAAGAAGAAGAAAAGGAAGAAGAAAGGAAGGAAAAGCTCTAATGTCCCGAAACATAGAATACCACAACTTTATTACGTGTTTTTATCTTCTATTGATGTATCAGACGTCTAGAAACCTGTAACTTATCTAAGATCCATGAAATAATAACTTAAAAATGCCAATTCACTATTTAACAACCATCGAATCTAAATAAGGATAAAATACCGTCCACTCAACTCCACAAAACATGAAAGAACTTTAGATCATTTACTGGAGTTTCATAACTCTAATAATAATTAAACTATTAAATCTAGAAATAAGAATCACAAACAACTCCAAAACCACATGAATCTCCTAAACAAGCAATTATAACGAAAATAAACACAAATCCTCTCATCTTCCCTACAACTAAATTACAATGCTCCGGCTCCATCCTCATAATAATAATAATCTCCCTACTTATCATAGTAAAGGTAATCAAATCTGTAATCCTCAACATAAACCCCATCATCTACCTCGTAACCCGTCCTTACAAATGAAAAATTACAATTCCTGTAAGATGAGCCAAGCCCAGTACACGATACCATACACATGCGCATGTAACATAAGTATTAGTCAAATACACACACATACACAAATACTGATATTAAATGGAATAAGTAATAAATTTAATGTTTTGTTTAGGCCCACAACCATCACAGTCTCAGTGTCTTGAGACTTAGGATTACTTATGACCTCTAACATGCAATATATATAGATACTACATAAGTATTGGTATTGGGTACTCCCCAACACTCGAGTACCATAAATCAACTTAGATCTACCTAGGTCATTTCAGTACAGAACTCTATCAAGGATAGGGTCACGTAAAAATTATCAGGTGCCTTACTAACACCACTGGACTCGACCAATGGGTGGTCGAAACCAAGCACAACCAACCATACAAATTAAGTCCAAGTTTAATTTAGTCCAATTTATATTCACTAGCCTAACACACACATTCAACAAATACATATCCTGTACTCATAGTTCCTATCTTAAGTTGATCCAACACCACACGTCCTCTGATGCCTATCTAAGATATAAAAGCTAGCTTAGACTTCAATAATTTCATAACTCGATACTTCTTTTTCCTTAGCTCCACCCTCAAATCCATACTCTAAGCTTCCAAACCGTATTCCATATATCCTTTCAATATTACCCCTAATATATATACACACAATATCGATACTCATATAACTCCCAACATGTTGTATTACGCACACATATATGGTATACATTGCCACTTCAATTTCATGTACGAACACATACCACATGCCGCCATACAACCACAATTATTGCTCAGCCAATTACATACTTTACGATGTCTACACACACATGCACAACACGTACTACACCAAATATACATACACTTACACGCAAGATACAGTACACACATACTACACATCCCAACACCATTCCACGACACCAACAAGATATGCTTTACATCACAATTACATCACCACCACCACACTAACAATATTAATACCTCTATTCCTAAAACTTAAAGGAACCCTAAAAGCATAAATTGAAAAAGGTATAATAAGGATAAAGAGAAGACTTACTTGAATATAGAGGAAAGATCGTTTCTTGTTGAATTCCTCTTTTAAGAATACGAATCTTGATTAGGGATTTGGGGTTGAGATGAGTTTTGTAAGTTCCCTAGAAGGTATCGTAAGTTTCTGTACGAAAGGGAGTTATAACAACTGTAAGTTACAATTGATTGAATTAGTGAGGAGTATAACTTTTTCCTAAACCAAATGGTCCCTGGCATCAATATGTAATAACATATTATACCGATATCTGAAATTTTTTTCCATGAGAGTTTTACCCTTAGCACTTGATACTTAATTATATGCTATACCAATGTCTGCATCTTTTCCTATAACACTTTTATCTCTGGTACTTGATATCAATTTATATGTCATACCAAAGTCTAGATATAAAAATTACTAATTTTCTTTAATTCCCTTAAATTAATTTATTTATTATTTTTATTTTTAACTTGGGTTTTATAAAAGGAAAAGGAAAAGAAAAAGAGAAATTCCAAAAGAAGATCCAAAAAAGAGACCTTAAGCAAGTAACTTCTTTGATAAACTAAAGGATTGAACTTCAAAGAAAAATATGAAATAACAAATAACTAAAGTGTAAGAGCCCTAAAATTCCAACAATTCCATAATTCTACCGATGCCTCCACAATAGTTGTTATTTTAGTATTTAATGAAAAAGACTTTATACTTGTTTTCCGTTAAACATATAATTAATATTGTAAAATACAAAACGTGTAATATAGGCTTTTAATTAATGTTTGACATGCAGACTTTATGAATATGGTGGAAAATAATCGGTGTTGGCCCTCGTTCAGATTCCCGAATGATCTTGACTACTTCATTAAATCTCTCAAATTGTCGAACAAAAAGGTGTTTGGAATTATACATGTGAAGAAACGAAGCATTAAGGAAAATATTGAAAGAATAAGAAGCCACTTGTTTAGTCAACCTTCATAAGAATTAATTAACAGGGAACATGCCCTCTAAAAAGAGATGAAATGGGTGCTGGAACAAGAAGAGAAATTATGGGCGGCTAAAGCCAAATCTAAATAGATTGTGGGAGTAGCGCGAAACACACATTTCTTTCATACTAGTGTTATAGCCAAAGATCAAAATTAAGATTTATAGGACTCTTTGACTCTATGGGAAATTGGGTTACGGATAAAGAGAAAGTCAAGCACCTCTTTACTAGTTTCTTTCAAGAGCTCTTTTCCACTTACAGAATTTTTACAAACCTAAACCTCCCTCGGTGGTGGATAAAGAAGAATAACAGAGGAGGAATTACTCTTGCTGGAAAGGCCCTAGAGTGATGAAGAAATAAAGAAGGCATTATGGAGCAATGGAAATAACAAAACCTTAGGTATAGATGGATTTCATGTCGCTTTCTTCAAACTTTGTCGAGAGACCGATTGGAAGACCATCTGTGAAACAGTCAAGCAAATTCTTTTCTCCGATACTATGCCTAAGGAATTGAATAAAACTTTAATTGTCTTAAGTACCAAAAGTAGTTGGCGCAAATAGAGTGAAAGAGTTTATGGCGATTGGTCTATCTGTAGTTTATAAAATAGAAAGTTGTCATATACTTGATAAGTGGAAAGGGAAAAGGAATTGGATAGTAGTACTCAAGCTCGATGTAGAAAAAGCATATGACTGAATGGAATGGGATTTCATGAGAGCCAAGCTTAAATGCCTCAATTTCCTTAATTCTTGGATAAAACTGATTGGTTGATGTTTAGCATCGGTTAACTATTGTATTGTGCTAAATGTTGTAATGTTGGAAGAATTTTCATCAAGTAGAGGATTTTGTTAGGGAGACCCTATATCTCCATATCTATTTATCATAGCTATGAAAATGTTAAGCAGGATGATACATATGAAAATAGAAGAGGGTCAATGAAAGCCTATTAAGCTTAGAGGCATGGATCTACAACTATCTCATCTATTTTTTGCAGGCAAACTACTGTTGATGGGCGAAGCATTGGTAGAAAAAAACACGAAAGACGATGGAAGTTATGGATTGTTTTTAAAATTATCTAAGCAAAAGCTCAATTATGTGAATTCATATATTTTGTTTTCAAGGAGTATGAACGCAAAAATGAAGAAGGATATATGCCAAATCCTTGGTATAAGACCTAATGCAGATATAAGGAAGTACTTAAGCATCCTAATAAAAGTAGGTAGCTCTTTGAAGAGTTTAGTACACTATTAGGGCACCTAAAAATAATAGCATGAAAATAGGTCCTTAGTAAAAGTTATTACAGGGTATATGACTTCACTTTCGATCGAAATAGGCACTGCCATGCAACTTTAATGCAACTATATATATCCCCAAACTCAACCCTCTACCTCATTTTTTCACTCGCAAATTCTCTCTTCAATATTTTTTTAGGTGTAAAATTCTTTATCACTTAAGTATCAGTGCCCCAAAACTCACATTTTTGCAAGAATTGGTTAGTGTCATTTAACCCATCCTTTGAAATATTTTTTTTTTTTTTTGTTATTGTGTAATTATTTTTTCTTATGAAATTTTAGTATATTTAGTTATTTATGTTTCGTAGAAAAATTTACACTTACTTTGTATCAATTGCATCGATGTTATCTATTGTAGTTGTTTAGAAAGGTTGTAGGTAGTTGTTGACGATAGTAGTAGTAGTAGAAATATTGGTTAATTAATGTGAGCAACATAGTCGGTAAAGGCCCTTTTGAAGATAGGTGTCATATAATGATGTTATGTTGCTCAGAAGGGATAATTTTAAAAATTAGAATGTGATTACCATATGGAGTTTTTGCTAACTTAATGGTCACCCTATAATAATTAAAGGCAAAATAGTGGATTATGTGAAAATTATCATCTACGCATGTAGAAATATTGTGAGGGGTAGTGTGCAGAATATGATAAGGAGCTAGTGAAGAAGCTAAAAATGAATAAGGAATCAAACTATACCCATTTTTTGCATAAAATTTATAATAGCATTGGTATTGGCACTAGAGGTAGAAATTGTTCATAAGCTTCCAACATATTATGAAGGCAGTGTACATTATGAGTTGATGCCCATCAAAGACAACAAGAATGTGGAAAACTTCATTGAGATGGCTAAAGCATTCAGTAAACAAGGTATACAGCACATTTATGTTTAGACGGGTAGGTAGAGTAGTGTGGACCCCAATAATAACCCCCATGAACTTTGCATCACAATAAGTGTACTCTTTTGGAATTGATTTTCCCATAGCCGATGAGAGTCAACTTCATACTATTGTGCAGGATATAGTGTAGGATGATGTTATCAACATTAATGTGAACAAGAAAGCACTTAATGCAGAGTATGGGGAAATTTGGCAAGAGACAATCCTTATATGGAAAGGATTGATATGGGATTCTAGGGATGTAACAACAAACATGATGAGAATGAAAGTGAAGAGGAAGGCGATCAACATGAAGAACAAGGTGAAGGCGGCGATGATGAGGAAGATGATGACAGTGGAGACAGGATGGCTTTTAATGTCTTAGCAAGCCATGTGTCCATGGCCAATCCATTTGTGCCCACAATAGTCCATATTCAATCTCCTATAACACAACACAACCAGTCTATTGTAAGAGATCTAATCCCATTCCTAAATATCAGTGGTAACCGTAGATATGCTACTTTTGAAGATGAATAGAATATTCAATGTAACGCTGTACAAACCGATATATCTAAGATTAAGGGGCCAATGATTCTACTTTAAGTTTAGATATAGGACCATTTCCCACACATTGTAGCTCTCAATAGGTTTGGCTTCATGATCATGGATGGTCTCCCTCTGGCTGATAAATGGCAAGTAAAGAGAAACACTACATAAGGACTAGCTCATGTAGTGCAGTCGTATCGCGAGACATTTTACTTGCAGACAAGTTATCAGGTACACTCTTTGCCCTTTTTTAAAACTTTCATGTCAAACGTGTTAATTTTTGCTCCTCTAACTTATATATTTCATTTCAAGTTATATGGCAACCTTACTCTAATGACTTACTTCAACTCTTATCTCCTATATGCATGATCGATCGAGAGGTATGGATAACCAAGGCACCCCTCATGTACTTCCACATCATCGAGTTCTAATTCCCAAATCAAGTCATCCAATAGTTTAAAGGCTTTTAAATAAAGCCCTAGCCAGTGCAGAATAGCAAGTAACTACATCGATACAATCTTAAAGGTTGCATAGAGATCAATTACAGAGTAGTGCATGATGGGTACATCCAATAGTAAGCAGATCGGCACTCGTGGTTCATTTATCTACAACTGGTTTTCGATGTGGACCCCGAGTACTTACAGTAGTATAAACAGCATACTCACTAATACATCACGCACTTAGATGCAACGATGGATCATCTAATAAGCACAATCAACATAAGTATCAGTATCCAACCTCATTTATCGTGTTGTACGATTGCTAATTGTTTTTCATCTGCATAGGTCGACACCCTACAATCCATTTAGTTTAGCAATGACATAGGGATGGTTGATTAGATCGTTGTAGGAAGCATACAATTCCTAGAGGATCACGGTGGTATTATCTTACACCAACCTTTTCCACAAAACCCATTACTCGATGAAGGCATATAGGTTGAGCCACCTATACCTCAGCTGCTGCGTAACAAAGTTCATGCCAAGGGAGGTAAGGTTGGAGTGAGACGAGGAAGGGGTTGAAGAGATCCAAATGTTCCATCCACAAGGCAACGTTCCATCCATAAGGCAACATTCCATTGACTTAGGCGATATTAGATCTAGCTCAGCAACTTCCCATGTCACACAACTCTCTCATTAGCCTTTGAGGGTCCATGGTATGCTGGCAGTACCCTGAAAAAAGCGTACCATACACTCTAAGAGTTCTACCATGGGTAAGGGAGTCACCCAACATTGGCCACCTCTACATGTTAGTCCTATCCTATCTAAAAACTTCTCAAACTCACCAGTTGAGCCTTCTACGGGTCTATTTGAGAGATAACCGTCTTCATTATCTATATATGGCACATTCTTAGGTTGGCATAAGGGTCAACATTAGATTTTATTTTATCTAATTTTATTTATTTACACTTTGATTATAATAACAACTGATGGACCAAGATCGTAATAAAATTTTATTCTTTTATTACATTTTGATAGTATATATCCATGGTATCAACAAATGAATATATGGCTCATCTGAATTAGAAGAGTTTGATAATCATATTTGAATGAAAACTTAACCGTAGATTCATTGATTTTAAAAATTTGTGTTCATCTGATTTTGTATAGCAATCACATGCTTACAATGAGTTTAGATATAGCAAAACTGCATTGAAGTCACTTGCCCCTTATGCAACTTTAGTAACGTATTCGCATGCATACCATGTGTTTTTAGATATGGAAATACTACACTGAAATCACATACTCCTATGCGACTTCAATGTAAATTTCGATTAAACCTAAACCCATAACAACTTTTACCTAAGACCTATTTTCATGCTTTTTTTTTTTAAGTGCCCTAATAGCGTACTAAATTCGCTCCTCGAATGAAGCTAATTTGAGTTTTATTCTTAAGAAAACTAGTAAGAAGCTTAGAAGTTGGAAATTGAAGCTTCTCGGTATGTCTGGAAGGAAACTTCTTGTATCATTGGTGTTAGAAAGCATAACTAACTATTACTCTCAAACCATTCCTATTCCAACAGGGTTGACTTATAAAATTGAGAAATTGCATTGGGATTTCTTATGGGTTCAGCTAATGAAAGTAAAAAGCCCCATTGGGTGGGTTGGGCAAGGGATAGAGGATGCTAGATGTAAAGAAGCAAAATAGAGCGAATTTTGCAAAATTGGTATGGATGGAGCGAAGAAAGAATTTACTTTGGACAAACCTAATCAAGGAAAAATAAAATCTTGACCAAAGAAATCATAAAAAGAAAAAGGGCACTCAATTCCATAAGGAGCTAAGTAAAGCTTTATCTTGGATAAACGAAAAGAGCATCGTAAGGGTAAAATATGATAGAAGTACAACTTTTTGCCATGATAAATGGACAAAAGATGGGAAGGTACCCGAGTAGTTGTTTGGCCCTCTAAACAAATATGATGAGATGATACCTCAAGCATGGAGCGGGCCGAATAACTGGAATAAAAACATTATTGGCCACCCAATTGATAACATGTCAAAAGACTTGGAGTTACTGTACTGATGGATAGCCCTGATAATAGAAGCTGGTCTTTTGAAATTAATGGTAAAGTCATTATAAGGTCTACATATGAACAATTACGCCAGGGAGATTCACTGACTCAAGAAGAAGAAGCTGGGACTGGCCACATACCATGCATTCAGATGCTTGTTTGCAAAGTGATGCACAATGGGCTAGTAACAAAAGATAAACTGAACAGAAGAGGAATGAACTTTGGGAGCCCATGCCCTTTACGTAACAAAGAGAAAGAAAATATTCAGCATTTGTTCAACAACTGCAGATAGATCAAGAATTTCTAGAATGGGCTTTAATTGCACTTTTGATGAATTCAAACGACACCAAATGGAGACGTCGCAGGTGGAATAGTGCCAGAGCGCCAATAGAAGTAATAATTCCTTTTGCTCTTAGAGGAATTTGAAGAGAACAGAATGGGAGAGTTTTTACGCCGAATAAAGAAGCTGGTGACTTCCTAGGGCATAATCAAGTAGAGGCAAATGAATGGGGGGGAATTGACAGAGTATGTAAATTGAAAGTAAATTGCAAGAAACATGAGGGCCGTTGGGAAAAGCCAATAGAGGGATGGATAAAAGTTAATTGTGGTGGTCCCTCGAGTGAGAATGTGAAGAGAGCTGGAATAGGAGCAATTTGCAGAGGCAAAGACGGGAGAGTTCTAGGAGCGCTACACAAGCATATTAAACAATCTTCAACTCTGGAAGATGAAATTTGTGTAGCGGAAGGATTAAACCTACCCAGAGCATTAGGACAAAGAAGTTGACTCACAATTAGCAGTCGATTGGCTAAGTAGATGAAATATTGATACAGATATCTATAACCCGTTTTTAGCTGACAGGATAGCCCTTATTTTAACTGTTTGATGGTTGTACAAGGTCGGACAAGGGAAGAATGAAGTACCTGATGTGCTGGCGAAACGTGGGTTGAGGCCTGGAGCTCATATCACTTTGCCTGTGTTTTCACATGATGTTGTTTCAAAGGACTATGTGAACTATAGTAGTGTAGTTGATACAGACAATCAAACATGGAGAGATTTGATGCCTCACGTTTTTATGGAGCTGTTTAACTCTTTTTTGTTTGGTATTTTCTTCAGGGTTAAATGATATATGTTTTCTAGCGGGAAAAATAAAATAAAATTAGTGTTTGACATCCATTAACGGAAAGTTTGTATTACTACCCGAGTATTAAGAATGGTGTAAATATTTTGTATCTAGGGTCAATTTTCTACTTTTTCTACTTATTAATTTATTTATGTTGTATGTGCAATCAAATTTCACCTTCCTTACTACAAAACAGAATAAAGTTAGGGAAAAAACGATTGTCAAAAGGGGACACTAACCATGTAATTACAAAGTAGTCATATAGTTTTTTCTCGTCAGTAATGCTGATAGAACAAAAGTTGAGATAAGCTTTACTCAGAAACAAATAAAAAAATAAAAAAGAAAGAAAAGGGAAAAAAGAAGAAAAGGAAGAAGAAAGGAAAAGAGAAATTCCAAAAGGAAGATCCAGAAAAGAGATCCTAAGCAAGTAAGCTAAGATGGTTTCACGATCATCATGACCGACCTTTTTACTTTTCCCCAGCAGTGGCAGAAACGTAAAATGCAATACTGAACAATCCGTGGACAAAGCAAAGAATCCCTCCAATGGACAGAAAACGATGGTGGCTAAACCCACACGATGCTCTTGACTTGTGGTTTGCTAGGGTTCCTATCACCAACATCGATAATCCAACCGCTAGTATGATCCTGAAATAATTACCAACGTTAAAGGAAAACACATATCATTTTTCCATGTCAAAAATAAAAAAGGTCGGTTACTGCATATGTTTTAATGCCTTTTGCAATTTTCTATTTATGAGAGAATCGAACGTATCCCACCCAGGTACTCATATGATATGGATGTGTCCTCAAAATAATTATCCCATAAACGGATGGGTTATTCCCATATAATCATAGAACACCAAAGTAAAAAAAGAAGTTTCAACTGCAAGATTAGGGGAAAAAAATTACAGCATAAAGGATTTATGTAAATATGTACATACCAGGTGAAAATGAGGCAGGCCACAGTGAGTTGTCTGTTAGGGGGAGCTTTCTCAAATTCATCTTGGGAACAAATGCAGTTACACCCACCAAGCAGATTAGCAAGTACATGTGCAAGTACCAAAAGAACTCCAGCACCAAATCCTAGCTTGAAAGCTGCAGGGCTTGGCTCTCTGCACTCAAATATCAATAGCCTCAAATGCTTCACCTGGTTTTTTTTTTTTTTTTTTTTTTTTTTTTGAGGTACATGAACAAAAAATTAGAGACATATAAACAATATATCTTATTTAGTACAATAAAATAAAAAGGAAAAAAAAAAGGATAACTAAATTTTTTTTTTTTTCCCCCGTAGAAAGTACTTACCTTGTTTTGTTCTAATTCTGCCTCCAGACCGAGTATACCAGCTCCAATGTCAAGGGCTATGATCAAAATGCACACAAAAATTCCTAATGCTTTAACCATTATGGCCTCTCTCTCTCTCTCTCTCTCTCTCTCTCTCTCTCTCTCTCTCTCTCTCTCTCTCTGTGTTCTGAACAAATAAAAGCAAAATCGGAATAAGAGAGAAGGAAATTATATAGGGGTGGTAAAGTAAGGTACATAGGGAAGTTTATAATACAATTCGCTGGGATGAGTGGGAAAAAAGCTTCTTTTGTCTACTGCCTTTTATACAGTGCAATCTTTATTTTGGTTTTGTATATTTTTTCTGCTTTTTGGCCAAACTTTTATTTTGATTCTTTGATCTTCTGGATTCTCTTTTTACAGGAACAAGTAAAGAAGGGTATAAACCAGCTTGGAGTTTAAGAGGAAATTAAGAAAATGGAAGAAAAACGGTGAAAGGCTATATAAAATGGAATTTCTACGATGTTTAAGTAAAAGTGGAAATGGATGAAACCTGAAAAAAATCTATTACATCTTTTCCAATCTTCTGCATAAATGGTATTTGCCAAACATTGGATAAAATAAAATGAAAATGGGTTAAAATCAACCTAAAACATATGAAAAAATGTCAACCGTGTTGTAAGGGTACTAATTAAGAAATTACATAAAAAAGGATTTTGTTTTTCATGAATTGGCTTTTTCATGTCTTTAAGTATAGAAAGCATCTTTAAATAGATTCGGAGAAGAAAGTTAAGAGAAACAATGTAGGGAATACTTTTTTATCAACACTTATCTATTTTTCTTTTTATTATTATTTTTATATATTTTTTAGGTATCTAAATAAAAGTGGAGGTAAGAACTTATAATCTACTAGTATAAATGCCTATCTTTTAATGGAATGGATCGGGTTTGAATTTTTTTATTTGTACGTTGTAATATGTAATGTAGTTGAAAAAAAAAAAGAACAAAAGCAAGAAATTGTAATTTTTTCTTTCGCTTTTATTTCAATGCGTTTCCACTTTTTCAATTTGTCAACCTGAAAGATAATGTATTTTTATAGGATTATAGACAATTTAACTGCATATTGATAACATTAATGTATAAAAAAATCCTATTTTAACCGTATTATCATAAACAAGAAATAAGTTTGGTTAATCCTTAATAGTGGAAGGTGTCCTTACACTTGTTAGGCAGTAGAAGATATATTATGGTGCAACAATAACCTCCATGTCTATGTGCAACCATAACCTCCCTACTACTGGTCCAATGGCATTTCACCCAAACAGTGTTAGGTACATGGTCTCCCTAATTTCTGGAGGTCAGTCAAATATTCTTTTAAGTATATATACAATGTATTTTATGTTTATACTACCAGTTAGTTATTGATATTTAACCCTGGATCATCAATTCTCGATAAGTTAGAATAATTGACTGACCGACTTAAATTTGCTTATTATCAATGCATATACCAAACTATTTAGGTTCAATATATGAAGATAATATAAGTTAATTCATGATTTTGACCTAGTTAGTATGTATCAACACATAAGTATGTTTCTTGTATAAATATTCACATTAATTTTACTTTAAGTACTTTTGATTTCTGGCCAAATACATTTTAGCAGTCCACCGCTAATGAAATACGAACTTCTGTTTTTTAATTTAAAAAGACTAGACCAATGAATTTAGAGAAATTCAACTTGCACTATGTTCATTTTGTTTTAAAGTAGCTAGAATTTGTTTTTTTTTTTTCTAATTATGTTACAATTTAGGATAAAAGATTCAAATCTTAATCCATTTCAATAAAAAAAATACAGATAATGCCACCAAATTGCAATTATCTTCATGCTCGAAATTTAGTTTAGTGATTTCGAAATTATCATAAAGAATGGTATCTATTATATCTTAGTCCTTGTATGATAAACAAATCGTATGTTTTATTGATGTTCGTTATCATGTAAAACGAGGAAGAAGAAAAGAGTGAAAAAGCAAAACCGTGTGGTCGGATAAAAGTGGGGCCCGGCAATTTGAAAATGCAAAGGCCGTAAAATCCAAGCACCAACTCGTGATTGTGCCTGCAATTTCGTCAAAGTGGAGAGCAGGCATCGGTGTTTCTCGTAATACGAGAAAGCGTACTAATTCCTTCCTCGAGTCTTGGTCTTGTATTGGACTTGGTTGAAATCAGCTTGTGCCACCTTGTCATCATTCGCACCGGAAAATATTCACATAAACCGGTGAATGATAGGTATGGGATAGGGCTTGCTAAATCGGTTCGTATGAACGCTGTTCTTTTCCGGATCAGGTATAACTGTGGATGTAGCCCCTCTATTATAAATTTGTAATCACCTGAGAAAAAGAAATAAATAAGTAAATAGGAGAAAGGGGGAATATTAGATTTCGGTCTATCATTAGACTTTGACTATGAAATGTTATCTTTGGACCATATATCATCTACATAGTCTATTCAAACCTTAAATCTATGAGACATTACCAAAATCCAAAATCTTTTCTGTTGAGTGTTTAGGTTTATAATTCAATTTAGAACGAATTTTGGTTATGTACAAGGGGTCGTGTAGAGCCATGACATACATTGAGTTTCGGTTTGATTTTAAACAAATACTAAACTAGATAAACTAAAATTTAAAATGGATAAAAAAAATTTCCAGTTGGTTTAGTTTGATTTTGCAATCCATGCTTCGGTTATGGATTCATTTTATATTGGCATTAGTCATGCCAAAAACCTAGTGAATAATACCTAAAGCCCAAAGAGTTAATACTTCTTCTCAACGGTTTGTATTAGTAACTTTATTTTATGTCAAATTTGTGTTACTATCAAAAGTATATGAAATTGAATAGAAATAATAAATTATTAAGTTACAACATAAGCTCATAACCGTATATTGATGTTATGTATTATATGGAGTATCATGTTTTCTTTCTATAATCATTTTTCTAAACATATTATCTTCTTATTTGATGTCCCCAATTTCTTTTAGCTATCATGTCTCCATCAATCATAACTTTAGAAAAATCTCGATGGGGTATATATAAAGCTTTGAAACTCTTCATCTCTCTCTTCTCACCCTCTCAAGTAAATGAAATCTTCATGTTATCTATGTTCTTCTCACTATAAACGTGTATTGTCTTTCTTGATTGTGACTAATTTCTTGATCTTATTGTGCAAGGTATAAGTTGTATGAGTAGCCTTTTTTAGCAAGGTTGGGGCTCTTAACTACACTAGAGGCACCAATTAGGCTCAAAAGTGCTTTTTCATTTCTTTTTTTTTTTCCCTACTATTTATACATCAATACTTGAGTTATTACATAATTTGTTATAAAACTATCTATTCAGGTGAAGTAGTTATAACTTTTAATTGTCCTAGTCACAAATTTAAGCTATTTGTACAAATTGGTGAAGTAGTTACAACTTTTAATTGTCCTAGTCACAAATCTAAGCTATTTGTACAAATTGCAATCTTTAAATCTCATAGGCACTTTTCTATCTCATTTCGATGTAACAATTGTCTTCCCCTTTTAAGAAACAACCCTGTCCTTAAGGTCAAATTGTGGGCATGCCTATTGGAATTCCTCTAAATCTTCTTAAGTAGTATTTTCTAGATACAATCCTTCCCACAATACTAGTATTTGTCACATAAGACTTCCTTTTCTAAAATGTGTCCATATGTTCAAAGTATTTAGTAACTATATAACAGGTTGGTTTTGTACACCCTCTATAGGAGTCCTAAAGTAAGAATATTCATTCCATAGGCTTCCTTTAGTTAAGTTATGTGAAAAACATCATGTATCTTGGCATATGATGGTATCTCCAATTTGTAGGTACATGTATCGATTCTTTTAAGAACTGTAAAAGACCCAGAAAATCTCGTAGATAATTTATAAGTCTTATCTATTATCTAAAGAGATGGATAGTTATTTGTAAGGTTGTAAATAGACGAAAACCGAATCCCTTAACTAAAATTTAACAACCGTCCTCTTGTTATCATAATACGGTTTCATCCTTTGCTGTACCTATAAAAGATGATCCTAAAGTTCCTTCAACAATCTATCTTAACATCTTAGCTCCACATTTATGGCATCTACCTTAGAGGCACCTCTAATATAAGATGGTATTCTGGGTGGTGGTATGCCATAAACCAGTTCAAAATGAGTTGCTTTAGCCCCTTCATGATAACAAGTATTGTAAGCATACTCCACCCATGAAAGATACTTAACCCACTAATGAGGATAATCATGACATAACATTTGAGATATTGTTAAAGAGTACTATTTAATGCTTCAATTTGCGTACCACTTTATGATAGGCAGTAAAAAAATTAAGTGTCATTCCACTCAATAAGAAAAGTTCTCTCCTAAAGTTGCTCATAAAAATATTGTCCCTATCTGATACAATTGTCTTTGGATAACCATAAAGCTTTAAAACCATGTTTACAAACAAATGAGCAGCTTTAGTTGTAGTGAAATGAGTATCTAAGGCTCATAAATGATAATACTTAGAGAGTCTATCTACTACAACCAAGATAATCACAAATTCTTATGATTTAGGAAGGCTAGTAATAAAATCTATACTAATGTTTTCACAAATATCATTCGAAATGGGCAAGGGCAAAAGCAACCTAACTAGTGATTTGATAGTATATTTCACTTGTTGACATATAGTGCAATTCTTCACATATTCCTCTATCTCCTTTCTCATACCTCCCTAAAAAAATCCAATAATGATCCACTTAAAGGTCTTTTGAAACTTAAAATGGCTAGCTGATGGAGAATCATGAAAATCACGTAGAATTAGTGAAATCGCCAAAGATTAAGGAACTAAATAAAGTCCTTTATTGTAAAATAAAAGACCATTTCTCCATTCTAATGGCTTTTAGGTATATGTACCTACTTATTCTTGCTGGATAATAGTATTGAATCCGTTCAAAGTTTCCCATTCCTTCCTCAATATGTCAACCAAATGAAAACTATATATAGCCCATATACATGCTCATATCAAATTCATGTCTTAATAAGGATTTCGCTACTACATTCTCAAACCTACAAATTTTAATGATTTTTAGACAATTTTTTCTATTTTTAATAATTTTATAAAAATCAAAGGGAAAAGAAACACTCACCAAAAACTAGCCTACCTTTTTTGTCAATTCCAAACACTACCTCTTTCATCGAGTAGCGGTGGTGGCTTCATGTTAGGTCTTATTTTGTCATGTGTTCCCTTATCTAGCCCTAATTACACTATATTTCATACATTTTTTTTATAAATGCTAACTTAACACTCCTTACCCTCTCTATATTTTTTTCTATCTACTAAAGTGGCCAAATGAGCTAAGGGAAGGCTATCCTGAATTTATAGAGAGGGATTTAAGTCGGTTACAAATTTTTCCCTAGCTAAGTGTCGTTTATTCTACATCTTTCTTTAGATTATGTGTCCCTTTCACCACTTTTTCTTTATGTCAACCTCCTTCCCAACTTGCCACACTATTTTCTAGTCCTTTCT
Source organism: Lumnitzera racemosa (assembly GCA_024138005.1). Lineage (NCBI taxonomy): Eukaryota > Viridiplantae > Streptophyta > Magnoliopsida > Myrtales > Combretaceae > Lumnitzera > Lumnitzera racemosa. Next base: position 20,880,926 of record JAMXBC010000002.1, read on the forward strand.
AACATGATACATAATTTTTCTATATTTATTTAGTATTATTTAATATATATTAGGTATTTTAAATAATTTCAGGTATTTATATCTACACATAGATTACAAATCAATACTCCTAAATATTATTTCAACTATTTTATAATTTTTAGTATGCACCTATTTTGTCTCTAACAATTCATTATTTTATGATTTTAATAAATAACAAGTAATTATACATATAATCTCTTAATTATAATATTTAATTATTTTATTTTGTTAACTCTAAACTCATAGAGTCACTGCTACTAATATCTCTAGCTCTATCATAAAATTCAAGTTCAATCAGATAACTTACACGATTGCTTTAAATTTTACAAATTGTTTTAGAACCAACCAATTATAAGTTGATGGCAAATTTGATGGGGTCTCATAGTATGCAATAGGGTGATTGTTTCGTAACAAAACAACCTTAACTCCACTACCTTAGGCATTTGTCTCCACCATAACTAGAATAGAAAAATCTAGTAAGGTAAGATTGGAGCACTTACCAAAGCTTCTTTCAATTTGACAAATGTTCCATCAACTTTTGTATTCCACTCAAAATTATCTTTCCTCAATAAACTAGCTTATGGGCTTGCAATTAAGGCATAATTCTTCACAAATCTTCTTAGTATCTTGATAAGTTGCAGAAAACCTCTTAGTTGTTTAATAATTGTTTGTACTGGCCAATTTTTATACACTTCTACTTTTGAATTCTCTAGTGCAACTCCCTCCTATATGTTAGAGATATTTAGTAGTAGATAGGCCAAAACAATATTTACTCTCTTTCAAGTAAAACTAATGATGAAAGAGTATTTGTAAAACCACCATCAAATGTTCCAAATGCTTTTCAAGCAATGGACTATAAATAAGTATGTCATAAAAAAGAATCATAAACTTACGTAAATATGGATGAAACATTCTACTCATATAGCTTGAAATTTGGCTAGAGCATTACACAATCCGAAGAGCATAATAGTAAATTCATAATTCCCCTAATCTATACTAAAAGTAGTTTTCTCAATATCCTTGGGATACATCCTGATTTGATGATAGCTTGCCCTCAAATCTAACTTAGAAAAGATTACGGCACCTTTTAACTTATCTAGTAGCTAGTCAATGGTTGGAATTGGGAATCTCTTAATTGCGCCCTTATTAAGAACATAATAGCGTATACAAAATCTTCAAGTTCCATCTATCTTTTTAACTAATAGTACTAATGAAGAAAATAGACTTATACTATACTAAATAAGTCCTTAATTAAACATATCTCTTACTAGTTTTTCAATCTCTTTTTTTCTTTTTGAAAATGTAGGTGTTTATATGGCTTAACATTGATAAATAAAGCCTCATTTACTAATAAATGTGATGTTGAATATCTCATTGGAGGCAATGATGAAGGTACCTTAAATACATGAGAGAATCTACCCAACAGTCTTTTCAACTAATTACTACTGATGGTACTCTCTAATGTATTAAATTATGCATTCTATACCACTAAATGAATGCATGAAGTCATTGCATTAGTATTTCACAGTCTCCTCAATTGACGATAGATAATATGTCCTATTTTTTCTCCTTTATATCCCTTTAATTGCACTTCATTACCATTGTATCGAAATGTCATAATGAAATCAATATAATCAATGATAACCGAGCCTAATTTTTGAAGCCATTGTACCTGAAGAACAATATTTGCTCCTTGTGTCAAAATTGTAAAGGAATTCTTTTCAAATAAAATATCTTGGATTGATAGTGAAACTTAGTATATTACCCTTCACATTTCAAATTACCTCTATTACCTGAGAGCATTAGCCACCATAAGTACATTTAATTTTTAACCAATCTACTTTACAAAATATTATGCATACTTCCACTATTAACCAATACCATTATTGCCCAGCCATTAATAGATCCTTGAAATTTCAAATTGCAAGGCATGATAATACCTGATAATCCATGGTTACTTATGGATATTGGCGTATCTTCAATATCCTATTGGAGTTCCTCTTCTTCAAAATCATTAGGTAATTTTGTATCTTTGTCTCCTACTAATAAAAGAAACTTAGCCTTAGATTTGTTGTGTTTATGAGATTTTTTATCGTAATTAAAACACAGTCCTTTCTCTATTCTAGCTAAAATTTGTTCTTATGTCAAGTTGCAAATGGGTAAAGATGTTATAGTGTTTTAGGGCAAAGGAATAGATGAAGAATTGGTAGGTTTAGAGAATTGTAAGGGTTTACAGTTTGTAAATGCATCATTAGAAAAAGATTAATTGAAAGATGGTTAAAACAAATATGACTATTTAGATTAGTGTATTTTGGCTAACCAATGGTTTAAAGTAAAGGAATTGGTCTAACAATCTACAACTCTTTGCATAAATGAGATTTTAGGCCATAAATAAAGCAACTAATCAAAAAGCTCTTTGATAACATAACTACTATATAGTGCTTCAAATTATGCTTGATAATTTGCTACTAACCTAACTTGTTAAAGTTTAGCAAGTTTACCTTGGACATCCTCATATTCTGAAGAGCCAAATCTTTTCTCTAAATCATTTGAGAATTTCTACTAAGTTGATATTTGATTGTTACGTTCCATCCATTGGAACCATTATAAGACCTCATCTTCTATGGCAAATGATGCAACTTTAAATCTCTGTTCAATAATATTATTATGGAAATGAAAATTTTCTCTATTTTAAAGTGTCATCTTAATAGATCATTCTCAAAAAATTCGCGTATCCCCAATTTTATTCCTTTCAATAAGGAATTAGCAATACTAGAATATGATTAATCATTTGAATCTATCTAACTCTATACTAGATCATAGAATCGATTGGTTGTCTCATATTCTGATTCTCGTTAGTACCACCAATCTTGTGTTGAATGTTTTATATTAATTCTTGAATACTCTAAACAAATTCTTACAGTTTTTTGTTAGATTTCAATGAGTCTTGCATCATTACCTTCATTGTTTTAGCCAAAGATTACACTAGAGCTATAAACTCTCCATATCTAATAGTTGGTTATTACTCTTTAAGTTACCTATACTCACAAGAGCACCAAACGATACCAATCTTGAAAATAAGCCTGGCCTACCATTACAATCTGTATTAACCCTAACTTCATAAGATTCCTAATGGGGCATATTGTAAACCCTAGGAAAAACAGTAGTTAAACCTTAACTCAAGTCCAAGTGTCCTAAACTATACAATAAGTCGATAAGACTAATAATAATAAAAGAATAAGAAGGTTAATAAATCAATAAGAAGGTTAATAAATCAAATATAACACCAATAACGAAACCCTAGGAATTGATCGAAACCCTAAGTCGCTTACTAACACCCTAAAACTAGTTTATGCACCATTATCAAAATTGAACCCAAAATTGCTCGAAACCCTAAAATCATAAACATAAACCTATAAAATAGTTAAATATTACACAATAGTGATAAAATTATAGTCAAATGTAATTTTCGAATAAATCGCCTATTTATACGAAATTGTAATGAAATTACCATAATAACTTGTAAAAATTATAATTGTAACGGGTACCAGTTAAATTGATAAAATTTCACAAAATTTTGAAAACTAATTTACGAGGAGATTCGTTATAATTTATATGATTTGAAAAATTATATATATTTGTTAATAATTTTCATTTTCCTTCTTTTCTATTTCCAATTTATCTATTTTTCTTCTTCCATTTCCACTTTCATGCTTATCCTGCACAATGAAGAGAAAAAAAAAAAAGGATCAACATATGACAGCATACGTGATTGAAATTAAATGACAAGTGTCACTTAACTAAACAAACAAAAAACTATTACAATAATTACTTAGGACTTAACTTAAAATCTAAGCTATTCTTATGTGAATAAAAGGAAGAAAATTTGGAAAAAAAAATTCCTGTACACCAAAATTGGAGAGCAAACCATGAAGAAAAAAGAAAGAAAAAGAAAGAAAGAAAAGAGAGAAGGAAGGAAGAAAAAGAAGAAGGAAAAGAAGAAAAAAAATAAAAACTACAAGGTAAGTGAATTATTTTAGAAAGTATATATGTATATTATAGTATACACATATAGAATTATAGTATTTGTATGGCATTTTATGGTATTTTTACATATAATACTAATAGCATATGTTTATGTATATGAATACCTAAATTTAATTATATGTGTAAATATAAGATTAATTATGTCTACACGTATGTACCGAGGTATATAGTATGTATTATGTATTTTTTTAATACATCTAATTAGTAATTTACATAATTATAGTATAAATATATATGTATGTACCGTAACTTTATATATATATGGGTATACATATATGATTATATATATATATGTGTAGTTGTATAGTATATAGTGGAGTATTTTTATAAGTATATATATATATAATAGTATACGGTATATTATGTATGTAATGTATAGTATACATATTTTATGATAAATAATAAATACTATATAAGCATATATATACCGAACATATATATATATATATTTATAGGTATGTATGCCGAATATATATATGTATGTATTTATATGAATGTATGCCGAATATATATATTTATATATATAGATATATGAATATGTGTATAAGAGTATGTTTTAAATAAATACATATGCATATATCATACATGTAATATATATAGTGTATATATGTATATATGATACCATAATTTACGATTTTACAATAACATAAGCCATAAACTATATATTATAAGTATTGGAATATATATATATATATGTATAATCGTGAGGTATATAAAAAAAATGAGAAAATGAGAAAAATAGGAAAATATATCCAAAATAATAAAATAACAAACATACGATTTAACTAAATATTAAATTATAAATATGTTACGAAAAAGCGAAAATCAATATTTTATAATTTTTAAATTTAAACAATAATTTTTGTGAAATTTTTGTATCACAATTTAAGTTACGAGTCACAACGTCTAAAACGGACCTCGTTACGAGAAAATATGCTCGAAAACGATCAAAATAGACTATAAGTTCATAACAATCCAAGCTAAAACGAAAAAATTACACGCGATTCGATAAAAAGCTTGAATCGATAATTTCACGTAACTAAGTGAAATAAACCTTACACATTAGAACTCTAGTTAGTTTTAAATTCTCCATCTTACAAATTTTCCTTATTCTCAAGTGATCTTGATATCGACCCTGAGCTACCCACCGACTATTACAATCCCTGAACTAGCCATAGCCGAGTGAGTTTTCCTTATGATTCCATACTTGTTTGTGCTTGTAATTAGTGAATCTAAATTATAATGTATAAATGAATGTGTATGGGGTTGGGTTATGCTTGTGCATGATAATTGTTGTGAATTGTGAATCTACTTTAAAGTTCAATAATATAATGTTTGATGCATAGTAGATTCAATAGATTGATTGTTTGTGACTCGGAATGATCACTGATTAAATATGACTTAACTTTTATTCAACTAGAAAAGTTAACTTGGATCATTCATGAATCATGCACTGCATAACTAATTCCGAGCAGTCACATTACACGGAGGTAGTGAGAGGCCATACTTAGGTTGATTATTGATTGTTATTGATTTCGCACGGTGCACACGTGCGATATGACCTTACCCTTGCCCGTGGGATGACTAGGCGTTGAAGGCGCTAACCGCCTGGCTATAGGTTGAGCCCAGAAGCCTTCATTTAAGGGTGAGTGAGGGCTGCGTGAACCTACTCACAATCATATGTAGAATTCGTTTTGATAAAGCTGGTAATGGATGTACCATTACATTGTAAATACGAAACGCGGAGTTTCGTTATAAAATAAGTTCTAATATGATACCCGGATCTGACTGTACCGATGAATCTCCAACCCTGACTTTGGAGGGTATTAAATCTGAGTTGCATGCAGTACCTAGTCACCTACATGTATTTGTTTGGTCTACTGCTTGTTTATGCATTCATTTGATTGAACTTAACTGTAGTATAACTTGATTGCTATATGATTGAGGGAAAATATCTCATTAAGCTAGTAAGCTTATACCCTTGTAGACTCATTTTACAGGCCGACTTATTCGTGGAGACAGGCCGTTATATGCCCGAGGTTAGCTTTCTCTACGGGGTCAATGTGGGAGCTGTTTGAGGACAGAGAGTACTTTTGATTAAATGTAGATTTCAATATATAATTTTTATATTAGTCTGACTTTAGACATGTTTCAAACTCTATATCTATAAACTTTTATACACATAAATTATGTGTTATGTTTTACTATATTATTATTTGTTATGAAATAATATTGCTTATGTTGCGACTCGAGGGGCTAGTCGTGGCAGTCGCCGCATACCGTACAAAGGATTGTAGATTGAGTTCCCTTACAATCGAAGACCATTTTATACAATACACAAGGCTATAACTACTATTAACTTCCAAAAGTGCGTAAGCTTAAGCAATAGCATTTCATGACGAATAATAATATAGAAAACATATCAAATAATTTATGTGTATAAAAGTTTACAGATATAGAGTTTGAAACATGTCTAAAGTCAGACTAATATAAAAATTACATATTCAACTCTACATTTAGTCAAAAGTACTCTCTATCCTCAAAACAGCTCCCACATTGATCCCGTAGAGAAAGCTAACCTCGGGCATACAACGGCCTGACTCCACGAATAAGTCGGCCTGCAAAAGGAGTCTATAAGGGTATAAGCTTATTAGCTTAGTGAGATATTTTCCCTCAATCATATAGCAGTCAAGTTATAACACAGTTAAGTTCAACCAAATGAATGCATGAACAAGCAGTGTCCCAAACAAATACATGCAGGTGACCAAGTACTGCATGCAACTCAGATTTAACGCCCTCCGAAGTCAGGGTTGGAGATTCATCGGTACGTCAGATCCGAGTATCATATTAGAACTTATTTTATAACGAAACTCCGCTTTTCGTATTTAAAATGTAATGGTACATCCATTACCAGCTTTATCAAAACGAGTTCTACATATGATTTTGAGTAGGTTCACGCAACCCTCACTCACTCCTAAACAAAGGCCTCTAGACTCAACCCATAGCCAGGCGGTTGGTGCCTCCAACGCCTAGTCATCCCGCAGGCGAGGGTAAGGTCATATCGCACGTGTGCACCATACGAAATCAATAACATTCAATAATCAACCCAAGTATAGCCTCTCGCAACCTCCGTGTAATGTGACTGCTCGGAATTAGTTATGCTGTACATGATTCATGAATGATCCAAGTTAACTTTTCTAGTAGAATAAAAGTTATGTCATATTTTACCAGTGATCATTCCAAGTCACAAACGATCATTCTATTAAATCTACTATGCATCAAACATTATATTATTGAACTTTAAAGTAGATTCACAATTCACAACAATTATCATACACAAGCATAACCCAACCCCATACACATTCATTTATACATCATAATTTAGATTCTCTACTTACAAGCACAAACAAGTATAGAATCATAAGGAAAAACTCACTCGGCCATGGCTAGTTCAAGGATCGTAATAGTCGGTGGGTCGCTCAGGGTCGATATCGAGATCACCTGAGAATAAGGAAAATGTGTAAGATAGGGAATTTAAAACTAACTAGAGTTATAATGTGTAAGGTTTATTTCACTTAGTTACGTGAAATTGTCGATTCAAGCTTTTTATCGAATCGCGTGCAACTTTTTCGTTTTAGCCCGGATCGTTATAAACTTATAGTCCATTTTGATCGTTTTCGAGCGTATTTTCCGGTAACGAGGTCCGTTTTGGACGTTATGACTTGTAACTTAAATTGTGATATAAAAATATCGCAAAAATTATTATTTAAATTTAAAAATTATAAAATATTGATTTTCGCTCTTTCTTAACATATTTATAAGTTAATAATTATTTAAATCATATATTTGTTATTTTTATTATTTTGGGTATATTTTCCTATTTTTCTCCTTTTCTTAATTTTTTCTTATGTACCTTACGATTATGCATATATATATATATATATTACACGTATGTATTACACGTATGATATATATATATGTATTTATTTAAAACATACTCTTATACACATATTCATATATTTACATATATTTTGTATTTATTTATTTATATGTCTTGCATATATATATATATATATATGTACCTAGAAAAACATACATATATGTTCGGCATATATACCCATAAATATATACTCTACATTTCATACATAATGTTACGTCCCGAAGTCGCAAAGTCGCAACAGTCCCGCCGTGTAAACCATTCTATGATAGTAACTGACCTCACAGTGCCTACCATAGAGATAATCTACACAAGGCATCGACGACTCCTCGCTTTGAAGTAAACAGTTCGAGTAATAATTATACTACAATTATGATAATTATCACAAAGTTCTATAAAACATAGATAATTATAAATAAGTCCACAGAGCTTCCTAGGAAGTTTTACATAATGACTACAGTTTACTAATTTACAGAATAACTAATAGTCTTCAACCTTTAACTACAAGGTCAGCCTAGTTACACATTTGCGAAATAACTTAATTCTCACACCCCTGGCTTCAAAAAGACTAACCTCTGGATAATTATAGGGCGGCATAGTACTTGAAGTGTTCACAAATCAGAACCTGCAAAAGGATCTATAAGGGTATGAGCAACTAAAGCCTAATAAGTTGAATTGGAGACTCATGAATGCATACAAGCACAAACAGAGTTATCAAACAATTATTTTCATGCAATGCAACAATCAAGTGTCATCGCACAACGTAATCCGGTCCGTTGTGAAATCAGAGAAATTTCACCCGCTCCAATCCGGGTTGAGGAGTTCCATGTTATGCAGCAGCTCACAACCAAACTCAGGCTTTTGCAATGGAGACCTCGCTCCTCTCGCGACTACCTTCGAACCATTGACTCCATCCCCGCCGCGACCTCCTCTCCTGTCACTTAGTTCGACTGAGGATGAAGAAGGGACCGTTTTGCAATCCTGCGCTATCCCTTTCGAAGGGGTCGGTATTTGGTTGGAGAGTCCTATGATCCCCTAACGGGTTGCAATGCATGACATTTTCGGTTATTAGGGTCGACTGAGATTAAATGCCGGTTGGGGTGTTCAACAAGTTCATACCAATTCAATCAGTCACAAAGTCATTCACAGTACAAATTCCAACACGAATTCAGATACATCAAGCACATGCGCAAACTATTTACAATCACAATCATATACTAGCCTAAGTCTCCGAGTACTACGAAACTAGTACTCTATTATAATAAGTAATAACCCAACTTACTTGAATCTGCTCGATCGCTCGATCCTCTAGTTGCGAGCTGATTTGCTTCTGGGTGTCCTATAATACAAATAGGTTCTTTTAGTACGTATATTTTATGGATTATTATTCTAACTCATAATATAACTCATTTTTCTCATGTATACCTATAACGTAGTAATGATTCGTTGTGTTCTATTTCGGGGTTCGGCTCCTAAACTAGATTCTAGTTTTAATTCCTAAGTCGTAATTAAGCTCGAATCCCAATGTGATATTAATCACATTATGTTTAGGCATTCAAATATTCTATTAGGTCGTAATTTTGGTATTCTAACTATTCGATACACGCTAACCCTAATTGAGGTATCGGATTTATTCCCGATGTGTAAAAATCTTACATTTTAAGATATTTACTTAAAATTAAATATTATTTCAGATTTATTATTTTTCTGATTTCAATTATAATATTATCTAATAACCTTATTTTTTTAGATTTATTAATTTACATTTTCACATATTACTAATTTATTATATTACTTACCTAATTGCCCTAATTAACCATACTTAGTACCTAAAGACTAGGATTAAGGTTCCACTGCAGAGATTAACTTCCCTAAATCTCTAATTAAAATCCAAATCAGTAATTAACATCCTAATCACTTAATTAACCCTTAATCACCCAATTTTACCATCATTTTAGGGCTAAAAATTAACTTAAAAATTTCGAAAATTAATTTTAAAAAAATGGCTTCATAGCACTATTATACATCAAATGAGCATCCTACAAAAAAATTTTGAACTCCAAACCACATCCCTAAGCCTATTTATTTTCCAGTTTACTAATGCTCGGTTTTGAACAATTTGTTAGGGACCCTATATTTCCAGATCTAATTAAACTAAACCAATATTTTTCCCTAAATATACATACAATAAAACCTCAGAATAACAAGTTTCATAATTTTCTGGACAAAATAAATAATTTTACAAAATTTTACAAAAATCGGGTGAATAAATGACTAACAGGTCCGAAGCTTTTGGGCCGTCCAAACCCGGTCCAATGTTATCGGCCGGTCCAGGCGGTGGGTCTACTATAGGGTGGTGGTGGTGGTTCGGTCCCAGGTGGTGGTGGTTCGGTCCCAGGTGGTGGTGGTTCGGTCCCAGGTGGTGGTGGGTGGTGGTTTTAGTTCACCTTGCTAATCTGCACAGTTTTCTTTTTTTTTTTTCTAGAATTTCTCTCGATTTTTGTTGTGTTTCGATTTTTCTCAGATCACAAACTAGCCAAATGACTTCTGAGAATTTTTTTCCTTATTTATAGACAAATGTGGTAATTAATGTGCATTAATTTAATGGGATTTTTGCCCCATTTCCTTGATTTTAGGCTTTTAGTTTGTCAAATTCTTATTGGTTAATTTTTTTTTTCAGTCCACGACCTGACCTTGTTGCAGTTATCTTATCCTGATTTTTTCTGATTTTTTTAGAATTATTTTGTATTTTTCTTTAATTATTTACTTAGTTTTTGGCCTGTTTTAGCAATTACGCGTATTTTTATCTACACGTAAATACATGTAGGGTATACGTGAACATTCCTAAATATTATTTTGGTCATTCTAAAATTTTTAGTACACATATAATTTATCTCTAGTAATTTCTTAGTTATTTCATGACACTTTTCGCCTTTTCGGTAATTAGCAGTTATTATGCTTAAAATTTGAAAATTTTATAGTCTCCTATTTTACTACTTACTTTCTTAAATTTAAGTTTACAGGGTCATTTTTACTAATATTCCTCTCAATAGTTTCTAATTTGGGTTTGATCGAATCCTTTAACCGATCGCCCTAAACCTTGGGTTCTAAGTTCAATCATACGGCTACTTGGCTTGGCTTTAGGGCTTGCACATAATATACCGTATATAATATATATGTATACATACTTATAAGAATACTCCACTATATCCTATATAACTATACACACACACACATATATATATAATCATATATGTGACCCATATGAATATTAAGTTACGGTACATACATATGTCTTTATACTATAATTATGTAACTTACTAATTAGAGGTATATATAAAAAAAAATAAAAAATAAAACAAATACATAATACATACTATATACCTCGGTACGTACATGTAGACATACTTAATCTTATATAAGTAAATTTAGGTATTTGTACACATAAACATATGCTATTAGTATAATATGTACAAATACCATAAAATATCATAAAAATACCATAAAAATACTATAGTTCTACACATGTATGCTATCATATACATATATATTTCTTAAAATAAATTTCTTACCAATTATCTTGGATTTTTCTTCTTCTTTTCCTTCTTCTTTTTCTCTTTTCTTTCTTTCTTTTTCTCTCTTTTTTTTTTCCTCTTAGTTTGCAGATTGTGTGTATGTTTGTGCAGAATTTTTTCCTTTTTTTCCCATATTTATATAACTTTTCCTTGCTCATGTGATGTTGGCTTAATTTTTAAGCTAATGTAACTTTTACATTAATATCAATAAGACAAAATAAAATCAACACATACCGTTTACTTGTTCACATGGCTTCTTCTGTTTTTTTTTTTTTTTTTTATCTTAACTTTTGTTCTTCTTCACGTTTTGTGCAGGGGATAGGGTTTGAATTTGGAAATGAAGAGAAGAATTGAGATAAATTGAAAATAGTAGAGAAGGAAAATGAATGTTATTAACAAATATGTGTAATTTTTTGAATCATATAAATTATAACGAATTTCCTCGTAAATTAGTTTTCAAAATTTTGTGAAATTTTATCAATTTAACTGGTACCCGTTACAATTATAATTTTACAAGGTTATTATGGTAATTTCATTACAATGTCGTACAAACAGGTGATTTAGTCAAAAATTACATTCGACTATAATTTTATTGCTATTGTGTAATATTTAACTATTTTATAAGTTTATGTTTATAATTTTAGGGCTTCAAGCAATTTTGAGCTCGGTTTCGATTAATGATGCATAAACTAATTTTAAGGTTTTAGTAAGCGATTTAGGGTTTTGATATATTCCGAAGGTTTCGTTATCGGTGTTATATTTGAGTTATTAAACTTCATTTTCTTTTATTATTATTCGCCTTATTGATTTATTGTACAATTTAGAACACTCGGACTCTAGTTAAGATTCAACTACTGTTTTTCTTAGGGTTTACAGCTTAAGCTTACGTACTCTTGGTAGTTAGTAGTAGTTGTAGCCTTATATATCGTATAAAAAGGTCGTCGATTGTAAGGGAACTCAATCTACAATCCTTTGTACGGTATACGGCAGCTGTCACGACTAGCCCCCTCGGATCGCGACACATATAAACCTTTCAAACTCTTCCCTTTCTCTCTTCTCGTACTCTTAAGTAAAATGAAACCTTAATAATATCTATGTTCTTCCATCTATGAATGTATATTGTCTTTTTTTATTGTGACTTATTTCTTGATCTTATTGTTGTGTGAGGTGCAAGCTATATGAGTAGCCTTTTTAAGCAAGACTAAGGCTCTCAATTATGCCAAGGGTATCAATTAGGTTTAAAAGTACCTTTTAATTTCTTTTTTTTTCCATTATGTATGCATCAGTACTCGAGTTGATAATGAATTGTTGTAGATTTATCTATTCTAGTAAAGTAGTTATCAACTTTAACTATCTTAGTTATAAGATCTAAGCTATTCTTACAAATTGTAATCTTTAATTCTCTTAGGCACTTTTTTTTCATTTTTCGATGGAACATAAACACATATCTAGATAAGTAGTTAATAAAAATCCATTTTAACAAATTAAGTGTATAATGTGATTAGTAGTGATACATTAGAGGTAGGGAATTAAAGACCGTAAATATTTATCGTTCATATTTGTATTATTATGTCTTGTTAATGATTGCCGCCCCTAATATCAAGGTCAAGGCATTCAAATTTGAGAAAATCCTATTTAACTTGATGGAGAAAATCATATTTAACTTGATGCATGTTCAAAAGTAAGTGATTTCGTAATTTTCGTTGAGCAAGGATAAGCAAATATTAACTATTACTTCTTTTACAATAGGACGAGTATCTTTATATCATGTGGTAATTATATCGGAAGCATCTTACTTATATCTTGACAAAATTTTATAAAAGCTCTAAAGAGGTTGCAATAGATCTTGTATTTGATTTCAATAATGACAAAACCTAATAAAACTCTTCAAGTTTTTGACATAATTTTTTTTTAAAAAAAAAATTCATTATAAACAATTATACTTGTCTAATTCTTATCTAAATTGTAATAATAACTAATTAAGCCATACCATAAGGGGTTCATTATTCAAGCCTTTAGGTTGTTTAAGGGAATTAGGTAACAAATTGGCCATAAGCATACAGATATGATGATGCTGCCTCCTTTCATTTCATGGAAGCCCTAGGTAGAGAAAGGTTAGTAATGGTGCATTCTACTTCTTATCTAGACAAAGATGTTGAACTCGTTCAAACTCATGGGATTAGCAAGAAATAATTATCTCTAAAATCATTTCACACCTTAATTTAATAAAAAGAAAAGAAGGAAAAAAATAGCTATTCACAAAATTATACAAGATTTAATCATAAATTCTACTTGTTCATGCATAAGTTTTGCAACTATATTTGAAATGTCTATTAAGAAATCTAAACATATAAATATGTCAAAGTAAAATTTTATGAAATCAAAAGTAGAATTTTTAGATATTATGTAAATCAATTTCGGATATGGAAATTTAAAATTATTAGAGTTTTTTTCTTCTTTTTTTTTTGCCAAATTATTAAAGCTTTATTAAAAGTGACCTTTCAAATTTCTCAATATAGAAAATTTATTTTCATGAAAATGGTGTTCAAATTAAATAAGTAATTTTTTAATTCTGACTAAACTTTTATAGAAAAGAAAGTTGATACTTTCATCTAAAGATTGTTTTCATAAAAGGAAAATATAAATCAAATCGCTTTTGAAAGGAAATTCTTTCAAATTAAAATTATAAATCAACAGCTTCTTTATAAATTTTGTGATTGGATTAACCAATTTCATCAAAGAGATTATTTAGTAAGATATAAAAAGTTATATTTCAAATATATAAAGGGTACTTACTCTTATATTTTCTTACTAAACACAATCATAAAATAGCTTGCCAAAGTATACAAGGGAAATTTCTTATGTAGTACCAAAAGTGGATCTGTTTTGTAAAGTTAGAATAAGATATTTTATAAGGATTAACTTTTGTATAATAGTAAAAGAAATTGTAATTGCTAAAGGATTTTTTTTTTTCCTTTTTAAGTAGTGAATAAGACCTTATTAGCTATAGGGCCAAAAAAAAAGATGAGAGTTTATAAAGATAGACAAACTCCTCTATCTTTTTTATTTTCTTCTTCTTGTATGGAGTGTTACTATAATGATGCGATCACATGCAGCAAGTGTATTAATTAAACTTAAAGAAGTTTTGATTCGATAGAAAGATTAAATATGTAATTCATGCTATGTTCTAGACTTAGTCTAAAAATTCTAAAGTTTTGATCTTCTGTGGAACAATTTTGATAAAATAATACTATATGTTCACTTGGCGAAAATAGGATCCCATCCCCCTCTTATTCTCTATTACAATCTTTATTTAATTTTTACTCTCCATACTACCAATTCCTAAGAATGCTAATTCCCTAAAATCCTTGCAATACAATTCCTTATTTCATCTGATGAATCCCAATTCCTTAAGTAAAAAACAACCATTATCCTTTATCTTCTCCCTCTTTCCAATATAGCAACACCACATACACACCAACCAAAACCACCACTAAAGCTCAGTGATCATTACCATTACTAGTGAAATCCAATAACCACTGCCACCAAGCAATGAAGGCACATCTTTCTCTCTCACCTACATGGTCTTTCTCTTCCACACCAGATTCAACCTCCAAAGAAGCAACATGTAGCAGGAAATAAAGAATGTAAGTACTAAATGTTGCAATTGTTGAAGAAAAGGCTCTTCTAATTCTAACCACTCTCTCTCTCCATCTTACTTCTCAACTAACATAAATTCACTAATTAACCACTCTCTCTCTCTCTCTCTCTCTCTCTCTCCTAAATAGCAAGGTTCTTTCTCCCTCTCAAGTTCCTGCCTTTTCCGTTCAATAGAAGAGCAAAAAAGCAAAAGATTACATTTGGCAAAGTGGGTAGTAGGTGGCGCTGCAGTTGTTAAGGTCAATGGTGTTGCACTTTTGTCATCAGTAGTAAGTTGTCATTGTTGCAAGCAATGGTCAAATTTATAAGCTGTCAAAGAAGGGAAGAAGTTACTATTCTATCATGAGTTCCAACAAGATAATACTTGATGGTTTTGCCCTTGAAGATAAGAATATTTTAGTCACTTTACATCTATTACATGTCTATTCTTATATATTATTTTTGCCTAAGTAAACAATGTAATGGTAATCATAGGCTTATTCCATTCCCTAACAAAGGTAATTCCATTACATGCCTCTTTCATGTAGTGAAGTGAACAGGTCAATAGTGTTTATATGAAACTTTTTTGTGCTTTTAACCTTACAAATAAGGAGAAAGATGCTTGTACATATAGAATTAAGCTCTTAATCTTGATCATTAGATAAATTTGAGATAGATGAGCCATTGATAAGAGTCACTAGATCAATTCTTATAGAGCAATGGTCCATAATTGATCCTCCAATTTTTACGTAACTTATAGGTTTTAAGATTACACTTAAGCTTGGGCCTAGGACTTCATAAGATTTAGAGAAGAAGCTTATTCCCTTCCCTTTTATAAGAATGCCTGACTTCCACAAACATAAGGTTAAGCCGTCTTAAGGACTATTAAGGAGAACTCAAAAGGACCTTTCTCAAGTCTAATTTTCGCACACAAGACAACTATACAAAGTTAAGATTAAAAAAAAATTAAGCTAACGATTCATGTTCCAAGCTACCAAGTTAAATTACATGCACATCTATGATAATAAATTATATGTTATTAAGATAACAAGAAATATGCTATGAGAAATACTCATGATTTCAAAATGACTGAATCATCAAAAGTAAAAGCAAGTATCATATCATGAGAATCAAATGCAAACTAAGGGTTAATTGAGTCAAAATCTTTCATTGTCTAACCATTAATTGGTGTCTTTAACTTTTCATTATAAATTATTCCATTCTATACCATCTCTAAAAATTAGTCATAATTGAAGGCATGAATAATTTTTGTAATCTTGGAATTAAGGGAAAGTGTCTTATAATCTTATTTGCTATCTTAGTTGCACGCACTAGAAATCAACGTCGTCATTTGTATTAAGTCACAACTTTCTTTCCATACCCAGAAAGATTCTCTATGCTATCATTAAGAAATGCATAAATTTTCTTATAATTAAGTCTAAGGTTCTTTAGCATGATTGAATAACTCAAGAAGCTTTAGTTGTTGAAATGCTTCTCGTAACTCTTTCATGAGAGTATTAAAATAAGTATCGATCATTTCATGAAGATATTTCATAATGTACAATCAAATGATGAAAGGAAGTTTTAAAAATTTCCCCCATCTAAAATATAAGTCTTCACCAACTTCCTTAATTAAATCAAAGGACTATGTAATGTTTACAATAAATTCATCTAAAACTTCATTATTTGATTCATTAGCTCTAAAAATACCGTGGATTAATCCTTTTATGTCACTAAAAGCATCTCTTTCATCTCCTCAAATCTCATTGCTTTTACTCTCTGATAATAATAAATCTTTCACATAAAAAATCCATTTAGTATATATTAAATATTCTAAAATACCCTTTCTCTCTAATCAATTAATACTCTTACACATTAAATAAGGATAATAGGACTTTATTCCCCATAGTTGAATTGGAAAAATTAAAATCTAGAAAATCACCAACCCTTTGAAGTATGTTGAACTTGACATTAATTTGTAAACCAACTCTTATTCATAATTTAAATTGAATTATATATATTGTTTACTAAAGAATACTAAAAAAAAATTATTATTATAAATATAGAGTGAGCGTACATATAAAGAACCTATTGAATTCATCTTTATTAGGTTTAGAAACCAATAGTTTGCTTTTGTGAAATTGAAGTTATGTTATTCTAATTCCATCACACAAATTCAACAATCACAAATGGTATTTAATCATAAAATAATTATCTTTTATATATACTTTCAAGTATATATAGATACTCTCAATCATATAAATTTTAATAATAATATATTGTTTCATTGTAGATTGTTGATACAACAAGAGTTTTATGACTTAACTACCATGAGTCTTTGAATTGAATCTCGAAAATAAAACCATTTATTCATAGTTATTATCTATAATGTAATCTTTTATTTATTTAAAATCTAACATAAACACTTTTTTCCTTTATGGTAATGATTATTGTGAATTTTGAATTTGATTGATGATAAAAAGAATGCCTATTACTTTCATCTCTATGATCTATAGGGGAGAAGTTAGGATAAAGCAAGCTTATTTTGTGACAATAATCACCCTGTAAAAGCATTATACTTGGAAAACTCTATAATATTAAAGCCAATAATAACACATTAGTATCTTAGGTGTAACTAAGAATGATTTAAATACCAAATTACAATAAGATCCTTATGTGCTTACTTTTCTTATTTAGACGATAATTCACAAGAAAGGTAATATTAAAAACTCCATCCTGAATAGTAAGTCTATTAGAACCCACTCTTTAAAAATGTTACCAATTTTTCTATAATTATTGTCAAACCCTTTAAATATATTATCAATATTACTTTCTAATAGAATCCATTTGCCAAAAAAAATTTCCTTTCTCTATAAATGTTCTCATATTATTTTGTTTCTGTACTATAATCTCATTTTTTTTATAAGAAAAAATATCACTTATTATCGATAAGTGAGTATAAGGATTAAATTATGGATGAAGATGTGTTGTTGAATTTTTTTATTTTTTATTTTTTTTACACTTTTTTCTAGTTGTTTTAGCATACATTGACATTTTAAAATTGATTTTTATTTTTTTTTTTACTCTAAAAACATTTTGCTAAGAAATACAAATTTCTCATATCTCAATCCTCGAAAATATTGCTCAATAAATCATCATCTTTGAATAATTAAGGAGAAACAAATAACTAACATAATTATTTTTAATTCTAAGATTCTAATGAAATAATTTGAGATATGGCAATAAAGAGAAGTTACTATAGTAATTAGTACAAAAGATTTTACTTAAATATTTTGAATTTCTTTTTTTCACAATCTAGTACTTTTATTGATCTATGGGAAAGGTAACTTTCAGTCCTAAAACCTAACTACTTTTTTTTAGTTGAATTCGTAAACTTTTATTTTTTCTATCTCAATCCTTAAACTTTCAAAAAGTTTACAAAAGAGTCATCCATTAGTGAAACATTGGTTTTCCTTTTAAAAACTGACTCTTTTGCAAACTTTCTAAAAGTTTGAGGACTGAAATAGAAAAAAATAAAAATTCAAAGATTTAATTAGAGAAAATAGTAAAGTTTGAGAACTAAAATCATGAAGTGTGATTCCCCCCTCCTTTTTCCATTTTATGATCTATATTTTATGTCTTTTTCATTTACAACCTATGGTTATAATATATGTATATATATATAGATATGTGTGTGTGTGTGTGTGTATGTATGTGTGTGAAGAACACTATTAAGAGGAGGGGTAAATTAAGTTATAAGGACAAGTTACAATTCTTTTCGAAATTAAGTACTAAATACAACAATAAGTATAATCAAGATGATGATAGAATAATAATAAATATGGAAATTAAAAGAAATAAGTATAGAGAAGATCAACCTTGGATTTAATATGGAGTTTGGAATGCCCCTTACTTTTCACAAACACACTATGCTTCCAATCGAGAACTTCATACCACTTTATTAATTTTTCAAACCAAGCTCCAATAGCTATACAAACGTAAACTTGATTACATAAGTTCTACACTAATAACTCTCAACACAAATCACAATCTTACCTCACAATACAAAACTCAACCTAGTAGTACTTTGGAACCATTAACCTGATAGGCCAAATTTACATGATTCCATCTTTCAAACACAACAAAGAACATCCACAACATACAATTCAACTTCAATAATGCTTGCACATTTTTTAAATCTAAATATCTTGAAGAGATAATTGATATTTATAGTTGTTTTGCAAGATGGCGATTGTTTTTCAATTAACTTAATATAAGCAAATAATAACATGTTTAACTATACACTTTTTGTTTTGTTCTTATCAAAATCAACATGTTTAATTATACACATTTTGTTTTGTTCTCATCAAAATCAAATAATAAACCCTATATTCAACGATATGTTCTTTCAGGATATAGTTCTTAACAATATTTATAATAAAAAAAAATGAAGATCCTAATTTTACTCTTTTTTAAGAAATTAGGTTTTGAAATGGAGAAAAAAATAAAAACATTAAATCCTGAAACGAAAAGGTAGAGGAAAAAACTTTGGTTCTTACAGTGTATTTTTTCCATTTCAATTAATAAATACTTCAAATAATCAATGACCTAATTTGGTATGCTTAATATAATCAAATTACATTTATTTTTATAATATTTTAGATTGACATATAATACTATTTTTTTTTTCTATCAACTATATTACATGTCACAACAATTTTGGGGAAGAGAAATTCAAACCCGGTCCATCTCTTCAAGAGGCCAGTGTTAATTAAGTGATTATACAATTTATTTGATACTTATTTTAATTATTAGATTAAATAAATAATAGTGAACACAATAAATTATCATATTTAATTTAATAATACTATGCAAAATTAGTTATTATATTATTATACATTTGAAAATTTAAAAATATAAATAATGATGGTATTTATAATAAAATAAATAACTTTTTACAAATATTTTAGCTAATAACACAATTAATTATTTTGATTTATTAAATTGTAATCCATGTTTTTTACACACAAAAAAAATTAACAAAGGACAAAAAAAAGGAAAATTACACTTTTAGTTCTCAAATTTTGCCACTTTTTTAATTGGCACCTCGAGTTGTTATTTTTCTATTTCAATCATCAAATTTTTCAAAATTTTGTAAAAGAGTTCGTAATAGAGTTCTTCATTAATAAAAAAACTAACAGTTCACTAATTGAAAACTTTTTTGTAATTTTTTAGAAAGTTTGAAGATTAAAATAGAAAAAGTAAAAATTTGAAAAGTCATTTAAAAAAAGTGATAAAGTTTAAGGATTAAAAATGTAATTTTCCTTAATTTATTTATCTTTTAACCATCTCTAAAGTATATACTTTCTTCTTAAAATTAATCCACATTATAGGTGTTTCTTAAGTAAATTCAAAGCTTTTAGTGTCTTGACTGTTTTTCCTATTAAAATTACAAAATTGAACTTTGTGGTACCTCTTAAAGACTGATTTAATTAAACTAAGGGTTGTCATTGTAAAATCCTCTTACAACCACTCATTTGTATTCACTTCTACCTATTTTCTATTTATATCTATTAATATCAAACCTATTTTTAGTCGTTTCCGTTTTCTATTTATACATACAAAACCTGTATGTTATGAATTTAAAACAAAAAATAATTAGATCAAGGCTATTGTAATAATTTTACTTTTAGAAACTAATTTGTATCTTTTAATTCATGATCCCTAATTTTATCAACAAACTCTTTCCATTGTCCTAGTAATAAAATATTATGCAAAAAGATATATAACAATTAAATAATTCGCCATACATAATTTTTACTCAATTTAGTAATTTCATTAATGGATGGTTTTTAACATGTTTATCTTTTTAAGCACATGCATTACTGGTACATCATCCGCTCACATTGTAAGTAATGAAAATCTCTTTAGATTAGTAGATAATATTAAAAAAGAAAAAACAAAATCACTAAGCTTAAGTCTTATCATTAAATATTATTATCTAATGCATTATAACTCCATTTCAAAGATTTTTCAAATCTTTTTTTACATATTTGAATTTTATTAGTTAATACAAATTATTTGCAAAATCTCTTATGATACCATATCTACATAACTGATAGTTGTAGAATTGGTTAAGTTTTTATTTGTGTCAAATTTGGTGGAACTATATACTAATTTCAGTTTTTAATACAATATGTTGAATATACAAAGTGTTTAAAGCTATCTTACAAAATAAGATAGATCTAGTTATTCCTATATTAAAAACTTTTTTAATAAATATAATATGTCAAGAAATTTTAATTTAGGTAACTGCTGTTAAAAAAAAAATAGCGAACAATTAAGTTGATTATTGCCTATAATAATTAAAATTGAAACATTTTTAGTTGGTGATAATGACATTTTTTCTTATAATGGTTGCATACTCTATTAATATAAACAACAACTCTATAAATAGTTACTTAAAATTTAATGAGTTCAAGAAGTGACAATTTATATAAATTGTTGCCTTTATTTAAAGAACTATCAGCAACATATTACATTTGTTGTCATGTACTTGCAGAGTTGTTGCAACAACAATTTTTACAAAATTAGCTTAAAAGTGTTGCTTTTGGATACCATCCAAGCAATATTGAGGAGAAAGAAAGAAAAAAATTGCTCAAGTAACAGGTATCAAACGTATGGTAAATTTCATGTTGCTTGAGACTCTTTTACTTGTAGTAGTTTATTGCCAAGCACACATGTTTTGTACATATTATGTATAATAACATTTATTTTCTAGTTAAACTTATGAGTAAAAATAAGTTTTTAATAGACAAAACATATTGCATCAGTTGTTCTCAGTTTACATCACTCAAAACATATATCTTTCCTAAATATACATCCTTTCTATTGCAATTATCCGCTGATCATTATAAAAACAAAAAGAAATATGAAGAATAACCAGAAGTGTTATGTCGAATCCCCTGTTTTAGTTCACAACGTATACTGATACAAAAAATTGTCCAAGAAAGCTCGACAGATTATGAAATGTGAATGACATAAAAATAATAAAGTTAGATTTAATTATATCATCAATGATTAATTCATCGGCTTAAAGATGGAACAACACGTAGATCAAGTTGCGTATTAAATAAATTATGACTGTGTTGCATTGCTTCATATCGCAAGCAAAACCTAGCCTGCACGAATCAAGAATCAAACATCATCAGAGGCCCTACTTGACAATCATAATGATTTTAGAATATCATTATTTATTAGTCAACTAGCAAACAAGACATTATAATCCATGCACGATGACAAACGTTAATACATTTTTTTTTTTTTTAAGTTATTAAGCTAAAAATTGCTATTTGTATTTATGCTACCTTATTATGTATGACAGTTTTATGATAAGAAATAGGCAATATAGAAAGGTTAATGGAGAATACCCATAGTTTTCTAATAATCATATTTTCTCATGAAAACAAGCATATAAGACAACTACGATAAGAAATCCTCGTTATTTTGAGGGACATGCCTCGCACATTTGCGTTGTGTATATAATATGCCTTCATCTGCGCTTAACTAGCAAAGGGCACACTCCAAATAGGAAACAGCATTATCGGATTTCTCTTACGTTGCAATTAATTTCCAGTACTCACAAGCATGAAGTTTCTTTCTAATTCGGAAAATGTTTTCTCTTCAGTGGCTTGCCTTCTGCAGGAACCGCCAGCGATGGCTGATACCAGCCGAGAGCCAGTAATGAGCAGTTCTGGTCCCGCCAGGAGATCATTCCACCGGAGAAGATGGCCGTGGCCAGGCTCTGCGGCCGTCTGGCATCCTACCCTCACGCCGATATCCGAGGATGCTGTAGCCATTGAGCCTGTCTTGGAGAAAAGCGTTTCACGGAGGAGTCAACCTGACCGCTTGCTACCAAATTGTCGATCACCAGCTAAGCCTCAGAGTTGTGTACAAAAAGAAGAAAGGTTTAGCAGGTAGTGTACTGTTTCTCTCTTTTACTCTCAGTAAAGATATCTCCGTGATTCGTTAAGGCGCAGAGTAAAAAATAAAGAGGATTTAAATAGAAATTAGAGGATTTGACGGACAAAAAAGAGATAAAAAGGATTTATAAGATGCTTGTCTCGATTTTAACCTCGTGATTGCATTATTTGCTCAATAACTTTTGTAATTTGTGATGTACTGCAGGAAAAGCTCGATGTCACTGATCCTCTCGGCAATTAGAGCAACACCGTTTATGTTTTGAGATTAATTATTGGGAAAGCATGTTTTCTCCATTGCTGTTATGCTCGTACATAAGTTGAAGTTGGAGTTGGAGATGCGTTTATTATTATTAGATGTGAAATATTATTGACAGTCTCGAAAGTAGAGATGAAGAAATATTGCAAGAACACATGTATTGCAAATTCAATTTGGAAGAAGGTGTCTGTCGGTAACGGAGAACAGAATCATGATTCTTGAGTACTCAAATCTATCGTGAATTATTACCTTCGTTCAAAGAGGGGCACTCCACTAGGATACGGATTTGTTGAATATATATTCTTTTCGAAAGGCCATTTAAAGAAAGTTTAAAGCCTCCCCTTCCAAAGGTAACAGTTATGTAAAAATTATTAGTTTTAATATTTTTCTATTTCTTTTCACCGTTACCGATTCATCGTATTACGCATATATTACCATACATTTGCTTCTTCTATGGATCTGGTAAATCTGAAGACATCACGGCAATCGAGTTGGTTTGTAGGTAGTTTTTAGAACAAGCAATGTAATTTTATTTGTTTGTTACTTTTCTTTTTGCATTTTATCATCACTCCATATATAATATTATATATATATATAGGATTATGTTATAAAATTTTTTTATACTCGTAAGTTTGGTGAATTTTGTTCGTTAAGGAGAAAACATATTGTCTCCTTCATGGAATTAGATTAACTTTCAAAGAAATTTGTTGGTCTATCAATTGGGTTTTCATATTCTAACTTTTCATTTATAATCAATTGGGTTTTCATATTCTAACTTTTCATTTATAAGTCCTCTTATATCAATCGATTTCAGGATATAATATCTTTTGATTGAATAAAATTCATCTTTTAGAGGTAAAAAAAAAGAATCTGGACTAAAATACGAGCAAAAAACAGCTATAGATGATGATTAGTACTGTAATTTTCGAATGTCTTTTTACGACCGTTCATGGCATCTATATGAAAAATATCTTAATAGAACATAAAATGAAATTACAAGTGCTATTAAAATAACGTAGGACACCAAAGGGAGGAAGACAAATAAATGGTTGAGATAATTTAAATTTTTATAATATCTTATAACGTAAAAAAAATTTTTGTAATATTAATCATTAATTACGTATAACATTATCTTAAAAAGGGTAAATCGAAAGAAATTTAGAAAAAGTAAATTAAGGAGATCCAAATCCAGAAAGGAAACCAATTCCTATTTTTCTTTAAATGATTGGCTTTTAGTTCTGGAAAAGAGCAAAATCGTGGTAGTGTTGTTATACGCATGTTTAGCCTTACTAGCATAAGAAATTGTTGTAACGTGGCCAAGCATATACAAAGCGATAGATACCCATCCCCTGCATACGTTACCACGTTGTTTGATAATTGCTGTCACGCTTCGAGGTCGAAAGGCCGACAGACATGGCAATGTGTCATATATCCTTTACCCTAATAGCAAAGCCCATATAAGGCTTTGCAGAATCCACGGCACTTGTTCATCGATACTTGAAGAACAGAAAGGTCCTTGACAAGAAGTTTAACCAATTGGCAACAAATGTACGTGATACTCATATCGAATGCGTTTTATATTTAAGAAAATATAAGTGCAGAATCAAACTCAATTGCAATTAGATTGATATTTACGAATTGATTATTCTTATCGCACCATGTTTAACAAACAGAAACCGCTTCTTTAGGTTTCTTTCTATGATGCGGTCCTCCTTAATAAGGTCGTTAATATTAGTTTATATTACTAATTGTTGAAGATGATAAAAGAAAAGTTTCACATTGATTAAAAGATGGAAAAGATATGGCTCTACAATTTGATAGATTGTAAATTTAAATTGGTTTAAGTCATTTTAACACAAATAGCTCACACATGAAAAGTGCCTCTTTTCTAAAATTCACCAACACTTTCTCAAGATATTTAGGTCCAGCCTGCCATAATTCTAACAACCGATGTCAGAGGCGTATAAAAGGCCCAACGGTTCAATATAAAAGATCCATGATCCAAGTAAGTATAAATAAAAGAACAAAAAAAACTAATATGAATATAACTAGGCCAAGATCATTTGGACTTGAGGAGGAGTGTTGAAGATAATAAATAAAATAAAAGTCTATTATAAAGTTAAATTGGTTTAGACCATTTTAATATAAACAGTTGATATACGGAAAAAAAGAAAAAGAAAAAAAAAAGTCGATTTACTAAAGCACATCAGCAGCCTTTCATGACATTTGCACGGAGCACGCCAGGACTCAAACACTAATCCATCGACACATTCTAACTTTTGTCTAAACTAGGAATGGATTGAGATTACATAGATTTAAAAAATTACAATCTTTATCACAATAATATCTAATATTTAAAGACACAACACAAGTGTCCGATATCGTATATTGAGTAAGCTTGTCGTTTCTCTCTCTTTTGGCTGCCTTTAAGCATATCAGGCTCTAGTTAATGAATGCGGAATCGAGCAAAGCAAACTATCACAACGCTTTATAAAAACCTCAAATGCAATTATTAGTGCATCACGTATCATATCCTTATCATGGCATGGAATTCTGTGTCGACATTGATCCCAATGTCCAGCTAAATTTGTACTTATAAGAGTTACAAATGGATAAATGTGCAGCGTTGGATTGTCAGTTAATTGTGGTTTTAAGGCGCCCATTATTGGCCAAGAATAAAGCGTAAATCAGAAAAGAAACTCAAGAAATCATAATGTTGTAAGCGTAATGCCAGGAACCATATTTCCAAGTGTACTTGTTTTTTACATGTGTAAGAGTATTGGGAGAGGAACGTGCGATCCCGCAGCAAATGGAGTAGAACTTCCAGTTTGACACTCCTGTAAAATATGATCATGATTTCAATATCTTTTCATGGTGTCTATAGATAATAAATCCACGTTCTAAAAGAATTTTATTCTTCAAAATACTCATCACTCTATCTTTTGACTCTTTCACAAAAGTTCTTTAATATTTTTTTTTTTCTTTTAACATTTGTACAGTCCCAATAACACATTTCAGCCGATCGAAAATTTTCAAGTAAAAAAGAAAAGGAAAAGAAAAATTCACCCTTTTCCGATTCCTCTAACAAAGAACTTGGTGCGCATAAAATTATCTCAAGAAACTCGCATTATTGGTGAGAGAACACTAGACCCTTTCCTTAACCGCTCGAAAAGCTCGTCAAGTCACGAGCATTAAAGACGCTCTAAGGTACAAGAAATATGTTGGGGGAGTAGCGAGAGTAAGTGAGTGTTAATATAAGCTAAAATGAAAGGAAAAAAAGTTGTACTTTTCTATTTTTTATTTTTATTATTTTCATTAGTTTTTTTCTTATTTTTTTTTTGGCAATCAATAGATGGTGGTTATATAAAATTATAGCAACACATCAAGTAAGACTATAAATGAGTTAAGTCACTTGTGAATTAATAAATAAGCCAAACTTGATTAGTAAACAAGCTCATTTATAGCCAAGCTGTTTGCGAATTAATAAATGAGCTAAACTTGATTAGTAAATAAATTTATTTATTTAAACAAATTTAGTTCAAACTTCAATTTAAGCTCGTGAGTCTATTCATTTCGGGTCACGACCGACTTATTTAAATTGTGAGTAGACTTATAAATTTTATATATACCATAAATATTATATATTATTATTATTAAAATATAAAGGCTAATATTTATATAATATATATAAATATACAATATGTTATTGGATAATATATGATATATAACCTAATCCTTATTTATTATTTGTTAATCTATTTATATATTTATTTATTTTATATATTTAGGCTTATGAACAGACTCGAAATCGATTCGATTTAGGCTCAGTTCAACTCTGCTTGAACTCGAACGTGATTAGTAAACGAGAGCTCGAACTCGATTAATAAACGAGTCATGCTTGAGCTTAAAATAAAACTCGTTTATCTAAACAAGTCAAACTTAACAATTTTTAAACGAATCGAGCTTGAATATTCAAAAGGTAGGTTCAGTTCGTTTACAGCCCTAACATCAAGAATTGCATATTTGCTTTACATTTAATCGTAGATGGAACCCACAGTAAAATCTAGCTTGGTTTTGTAAGTGTTAAGCACTCCTGTCAAGGATTCTAAGTACAAAACATTTATGTGAAAAAATTCTTATATACGCAATTCCTTCTACTTAGAAAATAGCATTACCCCGAAAGTTTAATGTGTTTTTTAATTTCAAACGTAAAATTAAAAGTCATTATGCATCATACCTAAATAAACTCTTACTTATTGTACTTACTCCTGTTGAAGTTGTTAAATGCCACATACAATGGGAAATTCTATCTTTCTAATCTGTTAACTCTATCATCTTTAAAGAAGATGATGAAGCAAATGATTATTGGAATAAAAAATTTGCTAGATATTGAAATGATAAAATTTCTTCCTCCACTATTAAGCTTTTATATATATATATATATATATATATATATATATGTGATTGCGATAATTCTCTACTCCTAGTTCTTCACCAAATCTAACTTTTATTTATAGATAAACTGCCTATTAATAAAAAGAGCACATTCTAACGATGAGTTGACATAAAAATCGAGTGCGTATATAAGCTATTAGAAGAATTTAATCATTATTGCATTATAATAGAAACATCATACTATCAACATTTTTTTATTTAAGTGCGCAATTTAGAAGTTAGGATTATAGCTAATGGCTTTTGAGATTTCTCAAAGGGTGTCATTGTAATTTCCTTTAAAATATATTGCACCTTGGGCACACATTTAATACTTTAAATATGTGATTAATCATAATATACACGTTGTCATAATTTTGCCGAATTATTAACAAAAAGAAAAATATATCTATTCATAAACGAAGAGCCAAAATTTATGAACTCGGATGCTCATAAAATATAAACATTCTAATTAAAAAATATTAAAAATTTGCGATGATGAATAAAAGGAAATAGTCAAAGTATCCAAGTAAATCGAAAGGTCGTATTTTGCTTTCCATATCTTTAAGGGCTTCGGTCGGCGCTGAGAAACATGATGTCTTGTCACTTGTTGCCTGTTGTTTGTTGTTGTTGTTGCTGCTGCTCAAAAGGTTGTGACGAAGGTAAAAATGAATCAGGAAAGTCAGTTGCAAATTTAAATTTGATTCCTCATGGTTCCATACAGCACAAAAGGATAAGCTCAAACTAAGCTTGCTAAACTCCATTGTTTAATCATTTTTATAATTTTCAAAATCAAATAGCGAATGAATTATTTAACCAAATGACTTCTTGCAATCCTTATTCGGTTGTTGTTTAATCATGTTAAGATTTTTCAAAATCAAATAGAGAATGAATTATTTAACTGAGGGGTTTCACTTGTCATGCCATCATAGGAAGAACGTTTGACCTTTTCTATTGGCACATGGAGCTGTTTAGCATTACAAGATGATCCAATGGGCATGGGTCTTCTTAGCTTCGTGCGGCTTTTGATTAGACTTATACCATCGTTGGAATGTGCAAGGATCAAGTATTTTAAGTATCAGCTTCCTTAGGATCTCCGAAAGTGTTGGGCTTTTAAGTCAAATAGGAAAATAGGAACCGCCCAATATCATGGACCAATAACAAAAACTTTTGGAATCCCTCCTAAATTGATAATTCGCTCCACTGGGGCGCCAAAACGCCCTGCTTTTCCAAATATCTCCCTCCCATCCCATATCGATATTTACTTAAGAAACCATAGGATTTGTTAATTACCATAACGCCCTTCATTGACTGACAACGGTAAAATAAATTTTCACTCACCCATGTCCATGGATGATGGATATGGAACGGCTGGCGGGGTGCGGAGTCTTCACCTACCTTCCATTTCCATGAACCCATAACCATCCAAATATAACATCACCGGCGTGGCTATATATCTGCGGTACGTGTATTTTAAAAAATTAAGATATGAATAATATGATAAGAAATATTTTTTTACAATGGTATAAATAAAATCGTGAAATATTGCCATAGAACTATAATTAGCTTTTGATGAAAACTACTAATAGCAAAACACAAATAAATAATAAAGTGCCATTGTATTCAAATATTTAAAGGGGTGTGAAGTCCAAAGGTAAATGGATTTACTTAATATTACAAGCATATTACAAGCAAATTACATTAATCATCCCTATAAAGTTCATAAATTGCATCAATACCTCGCTTTTTCAAAATTAAATAGATAAACCCCTATATTTACCTATGTGGATGATGATATAGAACAAATAATGTGTGAGACCTTAGTCTTTGAGCAATTAGATTAGCCTTAGCCTTAGAGTAACGCTTTATTTTTATTGAAATGTGGAACATTAAAGGTGTGCTTGGGAGTAAGAAATTTGATCCATTAGGTATAACTTGAATAACGAATTTCAATATGTACAACTACCTTAAAGACGAAATACTGAATAACAAAATTGATGATTTGACATGAAATAATATTTAGAGATAATGTATATGCATAAAATATATATAATATGTAATGCATATGCCCAATATGCACATATATTATCATAATATCTTAAATGTATGTAACTTATAACCAAGAGTAATAAAAATTATAGAAAATATGAGGCATGGCTTCTACTATTGTTGAACATACCAGCTGATAAATCTAAATTATACTAAGTTATGCTAGCTTAAAGGCATGTAGCATATACTTGCATGTGAAGGGTATAGAGTTATGCAAGTAAGGTAAAGCGCCAACTCCACTTGGTTCACTTTGATTGGTAAGTTAAATGAGTCAAGTCCACTATGTTCGCTTTTTAAACAGGTTGTATGACTTATCCTTAGTAGCAACCCACTATTACAAGTGGGTTGTATAACTTACCCTTAGTGGTTAATGGCTACCTACACTACTATTTTTTATATAAAAGAAGGGAAAAGGCTTAAGCGCAATATAGTCATAGGCAACCCAATCAAATTTTCCAGCTTTTTTTTTCTTTTGTTTAAAATATCAATGGTGGATCATACAACTCACTTATAGTAGTAAATTACCACCCACCTATTACTAAAGTTATCGTTAGCTACACGTTATTGGAGATCATTACTAGCCACTTAAGGGTCAGAGATGAGTGACATACATGTCAACTTTTGTCCTTGCAGGTCGATAACAACCTCTTAGAGATTTTTATTAAAAAAAAAAAGAATTTTTTCAATTTTTTATTTATATCAATTTATTGTATATATATATGTGTGTGTATATATTTATTACATAAATGTTTGAAAGAGAAAAAAGAATTCACTATTTTTTTTGTTTTTCTATATTTATTTTAATTATTTATTATTTAGTTAATTGATACATATAGATAACTATAATATTAAAATAAAATTATTAATAATGTTGACGTGATATTAGTGTAGCAATAACACATCTAAATCTGTGCTACATCAACTTCATTATAGGCAAAAGTAGGGGTATATATGTTATATTTTGAAAAAGTAAGGTACTTATTTAATTGTGAAGTTCACATGGGTAAGCAATATAATTCACCTTAATATTATAGATGTAGCGCACTCACTCTACTTGTAATGTATTATCATTTAATGAGTATAATATATATGTATGTGTATATATGAATGTATCATGTTTCTCTCATAATTTCTTGAATTGATTTTGCAACTATAAAGTAAAGTAGAATATCATTTAGTGAAAATCGAATAGCACTTCTTGCTAATAAACCAATTACTTTAAAGATTTCGTAAATATTCCAACCTGTCTTAGCATTCAATTCTTGATTTGGCAAATATTACACAATAGACTAGCAACCTAGGATAATTTGTAGAAATGGGGTCTAAATTTAGCAAAATTTTGCCCTCTTCGTAAGGAAGTAGACGAAACAATCTAGCATGGGTTCTTAAATTGTAGATGGAACATGTAAATACAACATAGACTTAGTATTCAACTATGCAACATAGAATATAATTTTGAAGGGATAAAAACTTGCATTCAATCAAATTATAAAAGGAGAAAAAAAAAAGATTAGAAAGAGATTTTTGCATCAATAGTGGTCAGGATATTATGTACTAAAGGGTATTTAGAGAGAGAGAAGAATGGATTCACTTTTAGGTCAAAGTAAGAAGAAGGTGACTGTCGAGAACGAATCCATAAAGAGGCAAATGAAATGTAGGTGTTTCATGTAAAGGAAAGCTAAAATTGCAGAGGACTGGCATCGATCTTGGATGGGAAGCACAAGAAGAAGGGTAGGTTAAAATAAACTGTGATGGTGCTGTTGTAGAAAATGGAAGTAAATCTAACTTAAGAATGATATGTAGAGACCATGATGGTGTTGTCCTATGTAGGCACACACAATTAAACAATTTATCGCTGTTAGAATTTGGAAGGTCTTTCGATGGTCGATAGATTGGGGTTTCAAATGGTGGTATGCAAGCTCGACTCGCAACAAGTGACTCCCCATGTGGACATTGAGTGGTGTCACCCAATTTTGTAGATATGCAAACACCTTCCTACTTGTTTTCGTGTTTTTAAAATTTATAGGGCCAATTGTGACATCAAGGGAGCTGCAACTATCTTGCCAAGAGAGAGTTGCAAACAATAGAAGAAGTTTTCTTTAATAATTATTTTCCTTTGTTTTTGTCTAACTTTATTATTAGTAAGCATGCAAACTTAGTTGATGCGGTGGGTTTTGACGTGAGGGAGTTTAGTCCCATAATCGAGTTACTAGTTAATATCCTTTTGTTTCTGGATAGTCAAACCACTCTTTTATGATATATAGAGTTTTATAACCCACACCCCCACCCCACCAAAAAAAAAAAAAAAAAAATCCATTTTTAATAAATGTGTCTTTTAATGAGTATCACAACATTAAAAGGTTTTAAAAGGGAAAAAAACAGTTGCCTCTATAATGTTGCTACATATTTCAAGAAAAGTAAGTATTTGAAATATAAAGGAGCCTATTTTTGGTTCTTTAACAAGTATCACAAGATTCTCAAAAACATTTTCCTTAATAATATATTACATTTACCTATCAAAATCTAAATATTGGTTGCTTTAAGTTATCTTTCACTGCAACATGATTTTTTATTCAAATTATACATTTCTAGAGCATACATTAATATAATTTATACATGTACTTTTGTTTCCATTTATACAATTAGGATTTCATATCTTTATTTCATTTCTTCATATATATAAACAACACATCATGTACATTTTCTAATACTGACTAATTCTACACTTTGGATGATAGTGTCTAAACGGGGCAATGATATGTTATCGAGGTAAACTTTGGTAGTAATATAACACATAACTATAATTCATATCATTAAGGTACTATAACCAATGGTATTCATACCAATAGGCCTTTTTCAATCACTTGAATCAAAGTTTCAACTAATGTTATCTTAACATTCTCAACCTTGGTTTTATATACCATCACCCAACCTCTCCTAAAATCCAAACTTCATTCACATAGAATAGTACAATCTCTTAAACATCTTACATCCTTGTCGCGAGAATTTACAATTTGACACGATTTTTTCCCCATTTTTTGTGTATACTTTGGTTTAATCTTGCTACCTCCAACCAACAGATGATCTTAAAAGCATGACAATCCTTAGCAACAACCTTTATCCTCCTTTAGACCTCTTCTCTCAATTGAGTTAAAAGTAGCTCACCAACTTCCACCTTGATTTGTCCCCAATTCATTCACCTATTGGTAGAGAGTCAAATTTAATACCATTTGTAATGTCTTAAGCCGAAAGTAGACAATAGTTAAGAAATAAATACGACCATTTGATCTAAAAGTTTCGAGCTAGTATTGTCTTTACATTTTCTATTTAGCCTTGTATACCATCAATCAACCTCTCCCATAACCTATATGAGACTCCATTCACATTAGGTACTACATAACTGATAGCAGTTATAATTACTATTAGTAGTTATAGTCTTATCAATGATTACTTTTATTTTTTTTAACTATAACGCTTATTCTTTAAATGTAGCGATTATATTATACTAATGATACTATAAGTATAACAATAGTAATAATAATAATAATTGTGCCTTATGAAAGGGTAATGAAAAGGTAAAAACTTTGGAAGTCATATATTATATGATAGATAATAATAAAAGTATAATAATAATAATAACAACAACAATAACAATAATAATTATGCCTTATGAAAGGGTAATGAAAAGGTAAAAACTTTGGAAGTAATATATTATATGATTGATATTAAAGATAATATTTGATAAAATTAAAAAACTAATGGAAATATGTTACATCCCTTCAATTTAATAGAAAATTAATCAAAATCAAACATTTGTTGGTGGTAGGCTTCAAAATTTACGTAAAGATTATTGTAAGAGATTAGGGCATTAATTGCAAAATTTTTTATATCAATAGAAGAACCTCTCAAACCTTTGCAAATATTACAAAAAAATTTGTATGTTTAAGTAATTGGATAAAAATATACATCATTGCAATCAAATCTTTATGTCATTTAATTACATTACAATGATTGGATTGAATACTTTAAAGGTAATAATATGGACTTTTAGTCAAGGAATAATTCGTATAGTAACATTTTTTATTAACACTAATTGACTTCTTCCTTTTTTTGTATTGATATTTCTTTCGAAGTATAATATCCTAAATCATTCCAAATAACTTCTATTCTCAAAATACATAAATCAAATGGAAGAAAAATCTAACATGAGTAAAAAATATACAATTGGTAAATTGAAATTTTTTTATCTAATTATACGATATTGATACTTTACAATCTAAGGACCATAAATAACAAAATTTCTATAATAATTTCCTTACACAGCATAAAAAAGGAACAATTGTAATTGTAAATTAGGGACAGTTGCTAAAATTGCCAATTTATAGTAACAATTATAGTTTTAATAAATACCAACTATAATAAGTTTGTTCATATTGTAGTAATGGTCAGTAAATCAATGGTATTTTTAAATTTTTGCAATAAAATAAAATGTCATTGAATGTATTTAAGGTGGTATTTCCAACAATTATAAATTACTGCTATCTACTAGATATTTAAAGGTGCTATGTATGCTGCAGCAAAGAAAGTACAATTTGCAATAACTTTTTTATTATTAGGTTCTATCTAATAAATTTTGATAATCATATAATGTGTATGGTGATGACTATTGATGATTCTATTAAAAAAGTAACTGAATATAATATGCTCGAATGCAATTTAGTTAAATCTATGGTTATATGATCCAAGTGGAGAACAATATAGAGGATTTTGTATGTGGAGTTTTATTCAACATATTGTAAAACTCAAGTTTAAATTAATAAATAAAAGGAATTAAGAAAATAAAAAGGATTAATAAAATGCTAGGCTTAAATTGGCATGTAATAGACATTAAGTATTGGGGGCAAAGTTGTCCAAGGAAAAGTTTGAACCCCCTCTCTTTCCCTACCATATTTCATTTTAGATCTTACTATACCACTCACCTCTCTTATTCATTTCTTTCCTCTCACCAATAAAAAAACCCACAAAAATCATCCAAAAGTTAACTTATAGTTATGAAAGTTTGCACATTTCAAGTGAAGCAAACATCATCTTGTACGGAGACAATGAAATCAAGTAAGTTCTTGAACTCTTGGTGAAGGGGATTCATTTTTTCTCTAGTTTTAGTGAAGAAAACTTAAAGATTCTTGTTTTTACAGAAGCAGATAGTGAGGAATCGCAAGTTAGAGTGTTCTTACACTAAGAGAGATTAAGTAAGTCATTCTAATCTACCTTAGTTTGTCGAAGATTCGTTCTTGATTTGAATTGTTAAGGTTAAGTATTGGCTACATTTTGAGGGTTATGATTTCTATTTTGGTGTTTAGAGGAGGCTGTAGAGTGCTTAAAATGAGTTTAGGTATGGGAAAAGGCTCGAAAAGTGGATTTTAGCATTTGAGTTCAAGGAAAGGTATAAGTAGGGGTGAATACGTGAACTGCAAACTACAGTTGGCCTCTTGACACCATGCTTTCTAGCGTTTAGACACTAAGGGGCCTAAAAACTCACAAAATGTAGGTTGTTTCCTAGTGTTCGGATGCCCGACCCTCTAGCATCTGAACACCATGTTTGTAGCAAAACATAAAAAGTTTCAAACTTAGTTCTTGTGACTTTTCTAAGCATCTTTTTTCTCCTAAAACCTTTCCAACACGTTTTTAAATAAGTTTTCTGAACCAAACAACAACCAAACTTTGTTTTTCTTAAGAATCGAATTGAGGATACTTGTAAAGACTTGAGGCCTAGTTGAGGGATTGGAGTGTAGGAGTGAGTAATGGCTTTTATGTTGGAGCTTAGGGGCTGAGTTTTTTATTTTATGTTGTTTCAAGTAGTAAAGCATCGAGTTACTCATCAAACACTACTATGGAGTCATGTACGAGATACTTGATTAATGGTTGTCCGTTAGGCTAATAATTAAAATGAACTTAACTGAACTTGACTTAATTGATTTTATTAGTTGTGCTTGACTTCAACAACTCACTGGTAGGATCCAGTAGTTTTGGTGTAACACTTGATGATTTTTGCGTGACGTTATCTTTTGTGTAGTCATGTACTAAAAGCATCCAGGTAGATTTAGGTTGGTGATCAATTACTTGGGTATTAAGGAGGACCCAACACCATATCTATATAGTATCTATATTGCTTATTTGTAGGGGGTCATGAGTAACCTAAAGTCTCAAGACGCTAAGACTATATTGCTTTAGGACTTAAATAATAAAGACTAAAACTGCTCTTTGTTGCATTTATTATGGTTAATCGTGTGTGATGTATGACATCCTATATTAGATGTTAACTCACTCTATGAAGGTTATTGTTTTTCAACTGTAGTTTCAAAGCATCGAGTATATGATGATGTCTATGTAGATGATGTTGATTATGACTATTTATATTATGATAAGGAGGGAGGCTACTATTATGATGACAATGAAGCTGGGACTTCGTAGACTAAATGTTAGGAATGAATCTATGAAGACTTTATGTTTCATTTTTCCGTTGTATATATTTATGACGTGTTTGTGTTTAGAGTCGCTTGTGACTCCCGTTATTGGCATTTAGTTGGTTATCTGTATTTAGAGCTAAGAGACTCTTAGCTACTTTCTTTAGTGATTTCCTAATATTCAGGTTCCTTAACTCATGTATTTAGGTTCATGT
Organism: Lumnitzera racemosa; assembly: GCA_024138005.1. NCBI lineage: Eukaryota > Viridiplantae > Streptophyta > Magnoliopsida > Myrtales > Combretaceae > Lumnitzera > Lumnitzera racemosa. The sequence continues at coordinate 20,917,542 of JAMXBC010000002.1, forward strand.
GATGTATATAGAGAATTAAGTGGTTGATATTCCATTCTTGTTGCAAATTTTGAGGACATTAATTTGTAAGTTGGCAGATTTTGTGAATTTATGTAGAATATAGACAGGTACAAGGATCCATGTAGCCCTAATGTGTACGCCTCTAGAGCTGACATTTGGCAGAGTTATGGTTTCCCGGATTCCGGGGCATTACAACTTTTTGTGGCATTAAAGCCTAAGTTAAAGATCTCTAGAGAACTAAGTTGATGATTTGTAGCTATGAGACATGAGAGGTGTAGGTAGTTAAAGGGTTAGATTTGAATATGAGAAAGGATTGACAAGTGCTTAACTAATAATCTTGAGTCATCTATACTTCTTTCAGCATTTCCTACTTGCCTTATTATCTTCTATTTTCACTTGTCTACCTAGTCTCCTAACTTTTGGTTGGTTGATTTTTTTTAACGTCTTCTTTAGAATGCTACTTAAGAGAGTTGATTCCAATTCTTCTTGACCTTAAGAATACCCAGCTAAAAGGCAAGATGCTTAAGGTGGTCAGACTGTGTAGTGAGGCTAAGGTGCTTAGGGAGGATTTAGGTTACTTGATATACAAGGTACTAGACAGCAAGGCTAATAGGGGTACAAGCTTATGGAAGTTGATGCTATACAACTACTAAATACTATGAATAATCTGATAGGTGCCATGGTCCAACAACAAGAGTAAATTAAACATGATGGTAGATGATCCAGGCTAATGCTGAAGCTCGGTGTTAGGAGAGATATGCAATTAGGTAGTTAGGTATAGACTGCTTTTTAAAGGTAACTAAAGAGTTTGATTCCATGCTTAATAATCCTATTACTGTTTAAGAGTAGATCAAACAGATGAAGAAAGCTTTTGCCATGGCTATGGTTCTAAATGATGAGAAGGTAAACTATGTTTCCTTTATACTAAGAGATAATGCGTTGAAGTTGTGGGATGGCACCCTGTACACAGACCTTGATATAGGGCCTTAGACTTAGGAGAGGTTCAAGGATAGATTTTTCAAGTGCTTTATCCCCACCAGTGTGAAAGAGCAAATGCAGCTGTCTTATTAGACACTTTAGCAAGGGAATAAGACTATGGCAACCTATGTGGTAGAGTTGGATCATTTGACCCACTTCATACTAAAGGCTTCTAAGAGGATGAGCAGTCATAGGTTAATAGGTTCACACATAAGTTGGAGCCAGAGCTATAAGAGAAGTTTGTGGCTTTTCAGCTTACAATTTACTCAGTAGCAATTGATAAGGCAAAGTGTCTAGAGCAACTTATGAAGAGGAAATAAGAGTAGCTAGCTTGTAAGGTAAGGGTAACCTTAAAGAAAATGCCTATGCCAAGCTATGCCATGCTAAGATTAGAAAAGGTAAAGGGGCTAATCTCAAGGATAGTGATTGGAAAGGGTGAGGACAACCAGTGGTAGTACAGCCCAAACTTGTGGTGCTACCAAAATCAATTTAGACTAGAGTTACTACACCAGCTGTAAAGTACACTCATTGTTTTTAGGCCCTACAATGTTTCAACTTATAAATGGTCAATAAGGGCATGTTTCTTGTGTGGGAAGACCAATCATTTGGGCAAGGACTGCAAAGAGACTGATTTTGTGCTTCAAGGTTTCTACTATAGGTGTGGTTAGAGAGGAAACTGTATGGCAAATTGTAGAGACAATGATATAGGGAGCTAGGTAGCTCAAGGGCTCTAATTGTAAGAACTCTGGCAATTCCTAGAGCTATATGTCCTTAGTAGGTAAGCCCATAACAAAGAGCACAGCCTAAGTTTTTACACTTCAGCACAAAGACACTACCTATAACATAAACACCATGGTAGGTGTGCTCTCTATCCTATCCCATAGTGTTTATGAACTTTTTGATACCAGTGCATCCCATTCGTATATCGCTTAATTTTTTATGTATGTGTGTAGTCTACATGTTTCTATTGTGGATGCTTATTTAGCTATAAATTCACCTTTGGGGAGTGGAATAGTTTTGAATGAGATATGTCGAGATGTAGAGATAAAGGTTGAAGGAAGAGTATTACTAGCATACTTGTTGGTGTTAGAGCTATTGGATTTTGAAATCATTTAGGGATGGATTACTTGTCAAATTACCATGATACGACTGATTTCCATAACCGGGTTGTATTCTTTAACCCCCAAGATAAGTACCCTTCAATTATAGAGTAGAAGCTCAAAGACTGACTCGATGTATTACTTATGAGTTGTAGGTAAGGCTTACTATAGCCGCCTTAGTAGTTGATGGTAGTAAGGCTAAGTTGAGGTTAAATGAGATGTCGATAGTTCAAGAATATCCAAATGCGTTTCTAGAAGAACTACCTAGTATTCCACTTAATAGGAAGGTAGAGTTCAGAATCGACTTGGTATTAGGAACAAAACCTATTTCAAAACCAACCTACCAAATGGTGTCTGCTGAGCTGATAGAGTTGAAGAAGCAATTACAAGAGTTATAAGATAAAGGTTTTATTAAACCCAATTTGTCTCCTTAGGGAGCCTTGGTATTGTTTGTAAAGAAGAAAGACGAGAGTCTACAAATGTGTATTGATTAGTAGGATTTGAACCAGGCTATTATCAAGAACAAATATGCCCTCACCCTCTACCCCACCCAAGGATTGATTATCTTTTTTACTAGTTACAGGGTGCACAGGTCTTTTCTAAAATAAACTTGCACTCAGGTTATTACCAACTAAAGGTTAGAGTAGAAGATATAGAGAAGACAGCTTTCAAAACTCGATATGAGCTATATGAATTCCTGGTAATGCCTTTTGGCTTGATAAATGCGCTAGCAACATTAATGGATCTCATGAATTAAGTCTTTAGAGAGTATCTAAATAGTTTTATGGTAATGCTTATAGATGATATCCTCATTTACTCCAAGAGCAGAGAAGAACATGAAGAGCACCTGAGGATTGTTTTAGGTAAGTTGAGAGAAGAGAGGTTGTATGCCAAGTGCGACTTTTATCTAGAGCGGGTGGCATTCTTAGGTCATATTGTGAACTAAGATAGTATAGTTATCGACTCAGAGAAAAGAAAAGCAATTTGTTGAGTAGCCCGGACCTACCACAGTGTTAGTGGTCAAAAGTTTTATAGGGCTAGCCAGTTATTACTAGAAGTTTGTTGAGGGATTTTCTAAAATAGCAGCACCTTTGACTCGATTAACCCAAAAAGGGGCCAAATTTGAATGGGATGACAATTGTGAAGTAAACTTTCAGCAGCTGAAGGCCAAGTTGGTGATAGCTCTGATTCTAACCTTAACTCGCAGCGAAGAAGAGTTTATTATTTACAGTGACACCTCCTTATAAGGACTAAGGTTTGTCCTTATGTAAGATAGTAAGGTGATTGCATATGCCTATTGCCAACTCAAGCCAAAGAAGAAAAATTACTCGATACATGATCTAGAGTTGGCAGCTATGGTATATGTATTGAAGCTTTGGAGGCATTACCTAACTGGAGAGAAATGTAAAGTGTACATAAATCACAAGAGCCTCAAGTATTTCTTCACTTAAAGAGACTTGAATATGAGGCAGAGGCATTGGCTGAAGCTTATCAAAGACTACAACTTAAACATCCTGTACAACCCAAGGAAAGCCAATGTGGTAGCTAATGCCTTAAATAGGAAGAGACAAGGAAATCTAGCCAACTTGATCACTTTAGAGGTTACTTGAATAGATGCATCGACTCAAGTTAAAGGTGTTGACTAAAGAGGTGAGTGCTAGGTTGGTAAGCTTGAGATTACAACCTACTCTGATAAACCAAATTAAAGCTATACAAATTTAGGATCAAGGAATCCAAGAGATTAAGGGTAAGATAAAAGTAAGGAAAGCTCTAAGCTTTACAGTAGATGCTAAGAGAGTAGTGAGGTTTAAGGGTAGATTGTATGTAGCAACATAGCTAGGGTTGAGAAGTGACATATTGAAAGAAGCACACTATTCAATTTATTATATTCAACCAAGGAGCAGGAAAATGTATGAAAACTTAAAAGACTACTATTGGTAGAACAACTTGAAGAGGGAGTTAATAGAGTATGTGTCCAGATGTCAAATGTGTCAGCTAATCAGAATTAAGCATCAGAGATAGGCAAGTGAACTACAACCATTACCAGTACTTGAGTGGAAATGGGAGCATGTGACTATGGAAGCATAATGCTATGTAGGTGATAGTAGACAGGTTGACTAAGTATGCTCACTTTATTCCAATAAACATCAATTACCTATGAGGGAAGCATACTAAGTTGTATATTCAAGAGATAGTAAGGTTGCATGGGGTACTAATGTCTATTACTTATAATAGGGACACCCGATTTATCAGTGACTTTTGGAGAAACTTGCAGAATGCTTTAGGCACGAAGCTTCAATTTAGTAACACTTTCCATCTACTGGAAGATGGTTAGTTAGAGTACACTATTTAGATTATGAAGGACTTACTAAGAGTGTGTGCACTTGATTTTAGTGGTTAGTGAGATGAGCATCTAACCCTAGTAGAGCTTGTGTACAATCAAATGGCCCCTTTAAGGCACTATATGGTTGGAAGTGTAGGTTACCTATTTACTAGGATGAGGTACGCAAGAGATAGTTGGCAGGACTAAATTTAGTGCAAGAAGTAGTAGATAAAATTAAGGTAATTCATTAGAGGATACAGACCGCTCAAAGTAGGTAGAAAAGTTATGCCGATAAGCAACATCATCCTTTAAAGTTCCAACTGGGAAAGGAAGTACTACTGAAAGTTTCCCCAATGAAGGGAGTAATCAGGTTTTGTTTGAGAAGGAAGTTGAAATCGAGGTATGTAAGCCCTTTCAAAGTCATAGAAAGGGTGAGCAAGGTAGTCTAAAGATTGGAACTCCTACCTCAACTAAGGGGTGTACATAATTTATACCTTATGTCTATGCTAAGGAAGTACAAGAAGCCTAGTCCAAATCATGACCAAAGCCATATGTTGGTCTGGATTCACTAGAGTTACAACCCAATATGTCGATAATTGAATAGCCTATAAAGATAGTTGACACCAAGGTTCAATAGCTAAGAAGGAGGTCTATTTTATGTTAAAGCGCAATAGCCGAATCGGTCAGAACATGATGTAACCTAGGAGCTTGAAGAAGAGATTAGGAGAAAGTATGCCAAGTTGTTTCAAGATTCAGGTATGTAAACTTTCGAGGACAAAAGATTTGTTAAGGGTTAGAAAAAATATAAAACCCTAAGTCATAAATAAATAAAAGGAATTAAGAAAGAAAAAAAGGATTTCTAAAATGGTAGGCTTATTATGGCATTTAATAAACATAAAGTATTGGGGGCAAAGTTGTCCAAGGAAAAATCTAAACCCCTTCTCTTTCCCCACTATGTTTCTTTTAGATATGATTATACCCCTTACCTCTCTTAGTCATTTCTTTCCTCTCACCGGCAAAAAACCCATAAGAATCATCCCATAGTTAATCTAGAGTTTGAATTTACAAAAGTTTGCACATTTTAAGTGAAGCAAACATCATCTTATGTACAGAGATAATGAAATCAAGCAAGTTCTTGAATCCCTAGTGAAGGGGATTCGTTTTTCCTCTAGTTTTGGTGAAGAAAACTTAGAGATTCTTGTTTTTACAGAGGTAAATAGTGAGGATTCGCATGTTGGAGTGCTCTTACACCAAGAGACATCATGTAAACCATTTTAGTCCACTGTAGTTTGTCAAAGATTTGTTCTTAATTTGAATTGTTGAGGTTGAGTGTTGGTTACGTTTTAAGAGTTGTGATTTCTGTTTTGGTGTTTAGAGGAGGCTATGGAGTGCTTGGAGATGAGTTTAGGGATGGGAAAAGGCTCGAGAAGTAGATCTTGGCATCTAGATTCAGGGAAAGGTATGAGCAGGGTTGAATCTACGAAGTGCATTTTGTAGAAAATTGCAACCTATAGCTGGCATTCAAACGCCATGCTTTCTAGCTCTAGACATTGGAGGGCCTAAAAGCTTACAGAATGTGAGTTGTTGCCTAGCATCCGAACACTCAACCCTCTAACATCTAGACACTATGTTCATAATAGAATACAAAAAGTTCCAAACCTAATTCTTGGGACTTTTCCAACCATCTTTTTCATCCTAAAACCTTTCCAACACATTTTTAAACAAGTTTTTTAAACCAAACTTTGTTTTTTTTCAAGAATCGGATTCAGGATACTTGTAGAGACATAAGGCTTAGTTGAGGGATTGGATTGTAAGGAGTGAGTACTAGCTTTTATGTTAGAGTTTAAGGGCTGCATTGTTTATTTTATGTTGTATTAGGTGGCAGAGCATCAGATTACTCGTCAAATACTACTATTGAGTTAGATACGGGATACTTGATTGATGGTTGTATGTGTTAGGTTAGTAATTAAATTGGACTTAACTGAACTTGGACTTAATTGATTTTGTTACTTATGTTTGGCTTTAACCACTCACTAAGCAGGTTCAATAGTGTTAATGAGACACTTGGCGATCTTTGCGCAAAGTTGTTGGATCCAAGTAGATTTACATTGGTGATCGGTTACTTAGATGTTAAAGAGGACCCAACACTATATCTATATAATATATATATTGCTTGTTTGCAGAGGGTCATAAGTAACCCCAAATCATAAGACATTGAGATTGTGCTACATGAGGACTTAAATAATAAAAACTAACAAGGTTCCTTTTTGCATTTATTATGGTTAATCATGTGTGATTGTCCTTGTGTGTTTACACGCATGTGTATGGCATCTTGTACCAGTCGCTGGTTCATCTTATGGGTGTTGTGGTTTTTTAGCTACAAGTTGAGGGCATCAAGTATATGATGATGTCTATGTAGAAGATATTGATTATGATTATTCATAGTATGATGAGGAGGGAGATTACCATTATTATGACGATGGAGCTAGGGCTTTGTAGACTACATATTAGGAGTGAATCTATGAAGACCTTATGTTTTGTTTTTCCATTATATATATTTATGACTTGTTTATGTTTATAGTTACCTATGACTCTTGTTATTGGCATTTAGTTGGTTATCTTTAGATGGAGCTAAGAGGCTTCTAGTTGCTTTCTCTAGTAATTTTCTCATGTCTAGGTTCTTAACTCATGTATTTGGGTTCAATGTGATGTATGTGGAGAATTAAATCGTTGATATTCCACTCTTGTTGCAAAGTTTGAGGATTTTATTTTATTTGCTTAATGAGGTCATTAATTTGTGAGTTGATAGATTTTATGAATTTATCTAGAATATAAATAGGAACAAGGATCCATGTAATCTTAATGTGTTCATCCATAGGGCTAACACATGGTAGAGTTATAGTTACTCGAGTTCGAAGCATTACACATACAAACGTAGAGAATGAGGTGGAAGATATTATGATAAAGTTTCATAGAGAAGCAAGTAGAGAATAAGATGGAAGGTTATTTGATAGGAAAAAAGTAAAAAATAGAATTAAGGCAAGTGTAGAATAAAGTTGAGGGTTATTGGCCAAGCTTCTCAAAATAAGACTACTAATGATAAAATGAAGACCAAATTTGCTGCAAATGGAATTTTACAGTCTTAATAATTCAATGGATTAAGTTGGTTCATTCATCAAATCAAAGGCGAACTCCGTTTGTCTGAGTATATTTGGCTCCAATGAAGTTGGAATTATATCATTGGGAACTTTTCCCTGAACCGGACTATAATAATATTCAAATTGATGTTATACTTTAAAGTAATGCGTAAGAATTTCACGATGTTATGGTAGAAGAATTCATAGAGTTTGGATAAGCTTACAAATGTTTTTAAGTTCGAGGATTAGATGAAGTTTGTTCTGCTATATTAAAAAAATCATAGACAATATCTTGAGACGAAAATATGCTGTCCTCGTGTTCCTGTCTCCACCTATAATATGCTACCACATGAAACCATGTTTTCGTTCTGTGTCTTTCTTCCATTGACTTATTATACATCTGTTAGGTTAATTTGCTTTTTCCTTCTCTCTCCGTAGCTACTTACATCAATTGCATAGGGTAAATCATTGACCTTACAAAGTCATCTAAGACCAAAACTAGAGAGGGAAAATAACCTTCTCTTTAACCAACACTGAAATTCTCTACATGCTGTACGAAATGAAAATGTTCAATTTAATCATTCAATTTTATTAAAGTTTCTTTACTTTTCATACATGAGGTAATGCATTATACATCTTTTATTAGTTTTTTATCCAATATTTTAATTGTTAACATTGTATTATCTAATATAATTATTTTTTTAATGTAGTATCTTTATAGCCTTATGTCAAGAAGCAATTATTTTATATCATCTTTCGTTGTCTTTTATCCAATATTTTAGATAAATATGGTATCTTTATAGTCACACATCAAGAAGCAAACCACAATTATGATGCAATAGAAATTTATGAACAAAGAACTTGACTTTTCAATATATTTATTTGAATGAAAATATGATTAGCAATTGTAATTGAACAATGTAAATTGACTTTAGTCTTTTAGGGGTAATGCAATTCATAAGTTGTTATTTTAATCTCTAAATTGTGATATAATGAGTTATATGATCTTTTAAAGGATACATTTAGTTCCAAATAAAATTTTCTTTTGTGCTAGGAAGAAAATTAAGAATATAGTCAATGCTATTATCCTTTCTTTAATTTGTTGATGTTTATGTTATAAATAATTTTCAAGTTCATGGAAACCCAAAAAACAATATTTTTTCAAATGAAGACCAAACATACAAAAACTCTAACTTCCTCAAAAATTTGAATAAAATAATGATGATCTCAATACTAACCTTATAGGTAATGATATTGAGGAAAAAATAGATATTTATACCAATGTTATAGAAAAAGATATACCAATAGTAGGGATGATGTTTGAGACAAAGGAAGAAGTATATGATTTTTATAATCAATATGCTAAACAAGTTAGGTTTAGTATTCGAAGAAGTAAAGCACATAAGGATTCTAAAGGTGAGTGGAAAAATCATACTTTTTGTTGCTCATGTCATAGGTACAAGAGAAAATGATAAAAGAAGAATTAATGTCCAACATCATTAGCCTGTGATAAGGTTTGAATGTTTAACAAAAATGAAAACACAAAAACAAAATGATGGAAAGTTTCAAGTAGTAAAATTCATATCCACTCACACACATCCTTTAGCTTCTCTTAGAACAAAAATGTTTCTACCATCATGTAGAAATTTGAATTCTTTTCAACAAGTTGAAGCTAACTTAGCTGAAAGTTCTACAATTGGACCAAAAGTAAAAATTGAGATTATATCAAGAAAGGTAGGAGGTCATGAGAACCTTGAATTCATTCTTGAAGATTATAATAATTATTTGAGGGCCAAAAGGATGTGAAATCCCATAAATTAGCAATCAGGGCATGAACATTTGAGTATTAAGGCAAATCTTTGTCCTTGTATGATTAGAGTCAACAATTGATTTAAGACATTCCGGAAAGTAAACCAATTAAGTAAGAAACTTACAAGAAACATGATAACCCTAATCAAAAAATTCTCATACACTTAGAAGTAAAAAACATAATAAGATATTAATAATACAATCAAAATAGCGATAATTTACTTTATATAAGCCCCCAAGGTCATATTTAGGGTAATCATATTTAAATTTAAGGTCTTTGGGAAAACATATTCAATTAAGTCCAAAATTTACGACTAAGTTGGAAAAGTTAGGTGAAGTGACCTAATGTAGCTAAATTTCAAAAATAATAACCCAAAATCCCAATTTTAACCTTAAAAGTGTGATTATTCAATATAATGTAAAAATGATCAAAACCCTAAAAACTCAGTTCAAAGTGTAACAAGAACTTAGAAATAAATTAATTAGGATGTAAAAGAAAACAATATAACATAATATACTATATGAGTATACATGTATTTTTATAAGTATACCTAATATATATAATAATTATACTCATAAATTAACCCAAAATTATATAATTATATGTAATATGAGATAAACTCATAAAAATAAGTAGGAATTATATCTTAAAAATAAAATATAAGCTAGGAACATAATTATATGACTATGTCTATACATTATATATATCAATTATATAGCATATATATACGTATATTTTTATATAAACCTTAATCTGTTATTGTACCCTTCCACCATCGTGTAGAATCACCAATGCCTAAGCCTTCTGACCATCCCTTGCCGGTCAATGGCTACCAAAGTACTAACAAATAGGTCGGTCAATTTTTTACTATGCTTTTCTTATAATTTCTAAAAATATTAAATTAAGTCAAAAAATTATAAAAAAAATTTATACCTAAGTTATTTTAAATATAATTTCATGTTGTAATTTTTTTTTTTTGTAAAATTATGATTATTTTAGGTACTTGCTTAAGAAAATCACTATTCATCTGAATTTTGACTTTTAAAACAAATATATTAAATGATATAGTTTTTAGCTCAAAATTTTTATATAGAATACATGTTATGTATAGTTAATTACTATGTAGACTAATTTTAAATTCATTTATTTTAATAATTATTATATTTTTTAACCCTAAAAATAGGGCTAAATGATAAAATAAATAAATTTTTATTAAATTAATTAATGAAATTGGTAATTACTAACCTTTTGGAACCTATAGTGATATTGGAGATTGTTGCAAATTATTTCGTATAAAAACAATATTATTTATGTAATTAATCGTAAATTTAATGGTAAAAATGTAAATATGTATATATAAGCGATAAATCGATTGGATGAAACCACTTACTAACTAAACTCCCCATATTTTTAGGAGTTTATAGAAATTTTTAAGGAATTATTTGATGATCTAAGCTATTTATTATGAATTTAATTAGTAAAATAGCTTAAATTATAAACCGAGGCACATTTTTAATAATAATAAGCTAAAATGTAATAAATATTGAAACAAAAACTATACATATACATGTTGATCGAGTTTAGTTAGAATGGAATTTTGCCGTATTTGGTACTATATACGACATAAGTTAAGGTATACGCGTGTTAAGATAAAAAATTATAGGTATTACTAAGCTATTTTAAGAAAATTTTGTAAAATATAGCTTATTTATGTTATATGAATATAATATGATAATACTTATTATAAGAGCATATAAGTATAGTAGAAATTAGAAATATCCTTTAGTAGTCATCTCTCGAAATAAAATCCATAATACATATCGTTAGGTATGTACAAATTCAACGACACTACTTTTACTAAAATTAGATAATTTTAGATAATATTACTTATGTCTCTATAATATTATGAGAATTTACGAACTACGATAATCTTATTATAATTGAAACATAATTTAACTAATTAAAAGTGTGTTTTGATATAATTAAAACGATATTGTATAAGTAATAGCAAAACTACGTATATTAGATAATGTTAAGTAAATTGCTATAACTTATATGATAAAACAAAATACTTAAAGTATAGATGTGAATATATTAATGTGCATGTATATAAATATATATATTATATTCGTAACTTTACTAAATAACTGTATAAACAATATCTCAACCAAATACTAGATAAAACTTTGATGTTTTTATAAATTTTATGAAAACTAAATACAAGCTTTGGTATATGTAGGACTTCTAAGTAAGTAACACCCTGACAACCCAAATCTATCGGAGTGAGATTTACTACAAGTGGGATTGATACTTCACAGCATTTTTGGGTATTATTTTAGAATATTTTGAGATTTTGGTATGTATCTACTTGTGATTGTAATTAGTTGTTTATATGTATACAGCGCTTGTGTTTGAGATTTGATTTGAAATAATGAGAGCTAAGCTCCATGTTATGGTTATTCTGTGAATATTATGCTTGAATTGTTTGAGCTTGATTAATTACTCTAAAATTGAACTAACTTAAACTCGACTTAACACTCAACTTGATATGCATTGTAACCCATTAGGGTTAACGACTAGAATTCTTGAGTTAAACACAAACTCTCTTCAATGATAATAGCTAAAATAGTCCTTTTCCAACCCTTAGCGAAACTAAGTAACGAGAGAGAAGGTCGTGGTAAGGTTGGGGGCTATAGTTTGAAAGTAGTCACAGGAGGAAGGTATTCTCTATTACACAAGCCCCGGTTTGGTTTTGATTCACTAGTGTGCGATGTCAAGCTCCTCAACTCGAATTGAAGCGGGCACAATTTCTCTGATCTTACGACTGGCCAAATAATGTAATGTAATGGCATTTGTTTGTACACGCTCTACATCTAACTATCTTAGTTAAAAACCTTGCTTGCAATGTGCTAAATACATATTTTTATCTCCGCCCCACTTACTAAACAAGTTATTGCTTATTTCTCCATAGTTTGTTTTGCAGGTTGCAGATAAATTATAAATACCTACTCAAAACTAGAGCATTAGCAAACTGGGATGGGAAGTGACGCATAATAAGGAATGGCTGGTTATGGTCATTAGTATTGATTTTCTTAACTTTTAAGAAAAACTACACAAGATTCCTTAAGGGGCTTAGTAGTTGTCAATATTTTAATCTGTATATGAAATGATTAATACCTGTGAGATTTACTACCACTCTTTTATAAAGTTGAATTCCAAGTTTATTTTTTTAAAAATTGTTCCATAAGTTTATACCAAACAAGTATTAAATTGGAAACTTTAAAGGGATAGAGTTGAGTATGCTTGATGTAAACTAAGTTTCAGATAATGGCTTTAAGGTCAGTCTCTATCTTAAAATGGCTTACACTGTAAGACTGTTATGACTTTATTTTGTTGGGGCGTGATAGAGGACCCAAAATATCAGAATTGACAATATAGGTAAGGTTTTAAAATATATGCAAAACAAGCTTAATCTTTTCTATGCTATAGAAGTTGATATTGACAATCTTATTACAAATATTTTTTGAGCTAATGGTCATACGAAAACTGATTTTGATTATTTTGTGATGTTGTTTCTTTTGACACAACATGCAAAAAAATGTAAGGATGGTAGACCACTTACATTGTTTGTTGGTGTAAACCACCATAAACAAAGTATCATATGTAGAGCTTTATTTTACGATGAGTCGATTGATACATTCAAGTGGTTATTTGATGCCTTTGTTAAGGTAATGTCTAGCAAAAAACCAAAAATAATAATCACTAATGAAGCCCCTGCAATGGCAAAAGCTTTGGCATAAGTTTGGCTAGAAATTAGGTATTGACTATATTATGGCATATGTATCAAAATGCAACAAAGCATCTAAGTCATGTATTTAAAAAATTTAATACATTTGCCAAAGACTCTAGTGCATGTATGTATGAGTATGATACTCCCATGGATTAAATTAATAAAAGTCATAAAATAAAGTGCATCGCTAAGTGTTCTCTCTTTTATGTAACATACATCAATATAAACTAAATCAAGTGCATAGGATTTCTTGGGAGGTGGATGTTTATAAAATGCAACTCTATGTTGCTTAATAGTAAGACAATCGATATAAATTTTCAAAGGAATACCTTTCACATTAGGGAGAAATTGCTTCTTAGAAAGTAATTGTTGTCCTTTCTTGCTAATGTAGCCAAGCCGTTTATTTCATAGTTTAATTGATGTTTCAACTATCATATTCACATCTTCTTTACTTAGTTTTGCCAAAACTAAGTAAAGGGTATTACTCTTTCTTCCTTTAGTTACAATCAAAGAACCACCAGTGAACTTTCATTTATCTTCACCAAAATAGCTACTATATTCTTCACCATTGAGCTTTCATATAGATATGAGGTTTATGCGAATATCTGAGACATGTCAACATCTTTGAGAATGAGCCAATAACCAGTATTAGTCTTGAAAATAATATCTCCAACACAATATTTTTATATATCCCTTCGTTTCCTATCCTGATATTACCAAAATCACCAGTAAAGAAGAATTCACCATGTGATGTCACATAAAAGGAGGCATCGAAGTCAATAACCTAATCATTGTCATGATATGCAAGACTAACACTATCATTATCTTAGGCAACAACAACTTCACCATCTAATGCTACAGTTATTGCATTTTTACCATTTCCATCACCTTTACCTTTAGTCTATTCTCTTTTCCATATTTTGCACTTTCACTTTATATCTCCTAGCTTGTCATAGTGATAACATCTAATAGTTCTTCTTCTTGAGTTGGGCCTTCCCCCTGAATTTATTGAATCTATCAGATAAACCTCTTGTCTTATTTCTCTACATGTTTCCTATTTATAAGTAATAAATGCTTGAATCTCAAAATTGATACGTCGCTCTTTTCTTCTAGTTTTCTCATTCATCAAACTATTTTTCACCATCGCAAGGGTAAGCTTTCCTTCTATATCAAAATTATTAACAGACACTACAAGTGTCTCCTAATTATCTGGTAGTAAATTCAATAACAATAGTGCTTGAATCTCATCATCAAACACTAGCTTCATGGTAATCAACTGATTTAAAGACCTTGAAAATCATTCAAGGGCTCTGTTATATTTGATCCATTCTTATACTTCAAATTCACCACCCTCCTAATAAAGCAGGTTTTATTCAAAGTTGTTTGCCTTTTATACGTTGGACCCAATTTCCTCCATAGAGCATCTGTTTTGATTTCTTGAGCAACATGATGATAAACACTGTAATATCCCTGTTGTCGAATATAACTGTCAAGCCCAGTTTTTCACTTCCCGGTTTTTAAAATTAAGTTTTCTTTAAATTGATTAATATTAAACCCTTACTTATTTAATACCAACCCTCAATTAGGGTTTAAAGAAAATCGTTTTTCAATTCGAAAAAGTATTGGAGCCGCTACCCCTCCAGAGTTAGGAACAAAAGTTAAGTTATAATCAATCTAAGTTATAACCAACTAGGTGGATTGGTTATAACTTAACCACTAATCTACGATAAAACCAATTTTGTAAAAAAGTTTTTAAAACAAGATATCTAGATCCAGAGGTTATAATCTTTAAACCCTTACGAGTACCATTAACTTTCCAATTTTAACCTTAAAAATTACCTTTCAATTCCATAAACAAAACTCAATTATTAACTACTCTAATTAGATAACTTAAGTAATCTAACTAAAAAAAAAAAGGAAAATTAAGTTTTTTATTTTTTATCGTCACCTCATAAGTGCCTACGTACTGGTTATTTGGGATCAAACGTACATAATTCTTTTTGTAAAACTTTAGTAGATTGATTTGATTTTAATTTGAAAATACGTCAGATTTACATTTTTTTTAACTTAATTTGGTTTATTTAAAAAAATTTCTAAAAAAGATCAAAAATCATAAATTTATTTTTTTGGAAAATTCTAAAGTGCCCTAATTTAGAAAGGGTTTACTTATTTTTGTTTTATTTTGGAAAACTTGATTTTTCTAAATGTTGAAAACAATTTTATTTATTAACTCCTTTGCTTATTTTTATTTTTTATTTTCTTAATTATTATATTTTTCTTCTTTTATTTTATCTTTTTCCACTATACTAAAGATAAATAAATAAATGAATTATTCTTTTTCTGTTTCTTCTTTTTTTCCTTGCTTTTTCTTTTATTCCCTCTTTTCATTTTTTTTTATTTTTTCTTGCCCTTTTTTTATTTTTACAATTACACTTATAAATAATTAAAAAAATAACAAATAATCAACTCGAATTAAAGGAAGGTTAAACTAAGGAGAGGCATGTGGGTCAGGTCTTAGAGCGAATCAACTCAAGTTTGGAGCACGGATCTATGTCAATTTCCACTATTTTCAACAGCAGCGGAGGATGATTTGGATTGATTTAGTAGGTTCTTCGAAGTGGTAAGGGTAGCTTGGAGAGTAGTTTATTAGACTTGAGGGGGGTAAACATGGTATCGCTGGTTGGGGTAGTCGTATAGTGGTGGTCCATCATTAAGTGGCGATGATGGGTGAGAGATAGGTCACATATGGCTTGTTAGAGATCAAACAGGGGTCGAGTCTAAGGTTTCTAGAGTCGGGGAGTATCGTGATAAATTTAGTTTGCTCCACTGTGGTAGCTAAGGTAGTGTTTCGAGATTAGGGTAGTGGTAGTTAGGGTTTAGCTATGGTGGTTCGAAAATATGAATAAGGAGTACGGCTGGAGTAATGGTGTTCCTTGAGGGTAGCTAGAGAGAGAGAGTATGGGATCGATGGGTGAAGGCAAGAGAGCTCGAAGAAGAGAGAGAGGATTCATTAGTTGTTTTTGTTATTCCTCATTACTTTGAAACCAACCTAAGACCCCTGTTTATACACAAAGTAACCTAATTAAGCTTGGAAAGCTTGAATTTGAATTAAATGAAAACTTCTAAAATTCAAGTTTTTTTCAATTTTTGGAGCTTGATTTGACCATTGGAGGGGATGAATTTGATCTTATTCTTTGATTCAATTCGAAGTAAGTCATGCAAAGGATGAAATTGCACCATTAATTAGTGTCTTTAAGTAAGGAAATCGTGTGAAATCTAAGGCCAAAGTGAAGGGGTTGAAGCTGTATAGTTAGGGAAAGTAGAAGAAAATCGAGAGAAAACGAAGGGAAAGGGAGAGAAGAAGGAAGGAAAGGAAGGGAAAAAAAGAGGGCTAACATAGCACCCTATCGGCCATACCGTCCAATGGTCATATGCTACATGTCCTTATTTGACACGTAGCAGTTGACGTTGCTTGCCACATGGCGCTACATCAGCATCGTTCAAACCTAATGTTGCCATGTGTCAAGACATGTGGCATAATGAGATCCCGACACGTGGTAGTGCAGTGAGTGTAGTATCTCAACTAAAAAATAAAAAGGCTTTCCCATGCTTCTGCCAAGATTCAAACCCTTAACCTTATGCTTAAATGTAATGCCAAGTCTATGCACTTACCCGTTAGGCTGTTGACTTATGCTTTGTCCATATGTGCAATTGCACATATGTACTAGGCCAACCTAGGCTAGATTCAAATCTATGCCTAGGCTTAACTGTTCTCCTTTTTTAAAAAAATTAAAAATTAAAAATCTATTCTACTAAATGATTATTTTCTAAACTATTTAAATCTTCTATTTTTCAATTTTTTGTGATTTTTTCAATTTTCTAAATTTTTTCATTCTCTAAATTTCTTATTTTTTGTATTTCTTCCTATTTTCCTATTTTTTGATATTTTTCCTAGATTTCTTTTTTTTTTTTACTTTTTCTTACTTTTCTATTTTTTGTATTTTTCTAAACTTCTTGTTTTTTCTAAATTTCTTATTTTTTTATATTCTTTAATTTTCTATTTTTTTGTATTTTTCCTGATTTAGGACCCCTTATCCTATTAGAATAAAATAAAAATAAAATAAAATAAAGGGGGGGAAAAATTGAGTGTCTACAATAACCTACAATTTTTCTATGCATAATTGCCCAATCTTAATCAAATTTATCCTTAAGCTTTGCATTATCCTCATCTAGTTGCAATATTGAAGATCTTCCATCATAGGCTTTCAAATTGAATAGTTTGGTGAATTTAATTTTATCATAGAACCCGATGCTTTTACTGTGCTTACAACACGAAAAAACCAAAATATGTATATATTTTTTAATTGGTTATAACACTACTCATTAGGGAGAAAGGGAGCATGAATATGGGGAGCAAACTTTTAAAGGAATAGACTCGTACATTTGATACCATATTCAACCCAAAACCTTAAGATACTAGTTTAATAGGTCTTCTCCACTTATATATAAGTCACTTAATTCTCATCCTTCTAATGTGGGATTCTTTTTCTTAACTTACTCACACTCATATCCTAATAGAAAAGGATTTCATTAAAGCATGGCATGAGATGCTCCAAAAATATGATCTTTGTGAAAATACATGGCTATAAAAGCAATTTGAGACATGGGATAAAACGAGCATTGATTTATGGTCAAATGACATTTTATACTAACATAAGTTCTACCCAAAGAAGTGAAAGTATGAATAATCAGATCAAGAAGTGTATCAACTATAGTTTCGATCCTTTACAATTCTTTCAACATTTTCAAAGATTAGTAGATGATAGATGTTATGAGGATCAATGAATTGAAAATAGACTTCAAAGCTACTCAAAGTAGCCCTTACATGCTAAATAGAGTAGAAAAATTGAAGCATGTTGTGGAAGTCTACACTTTGGCAATATTTAAGATATTGCATGATGAGTTATGATTGACATGGGATTGTAAGATATGTATTGTTGAGGAGATTGGATCAATAATTAAATATAAAGTCACTCCTCTAAGAAGATCCAATCACCATATCATCTATTTTGACTCGTATAATTTATAAGTAGATTGAGATTGTATCAGATTTGAGTTTTTGGGAATTCAACATGATGTTACACCTTGAACGGGAAAATTCGTAACAGTCCCACCGTATAAATTAACATAAGATAGAAGCTAACCTTACAACTGCTATCGTAGATATAATTCATACAAGGCTTTCATGATTTAACTAGCTTAAAGCATTCGTTTTGATACCTGTAAATGATCAAACCTATAGTATAGCTTTATAAAATATCGGTTTTGTATAACCTATTATCCGATAACATAATGGTATTTACATAAATGATTCATACCTAGAGTTACAATTTACAATCAGAGTTTAAAAACAACTATAGGTCTTAAAGTTTATTTATAATAAGATAGGAAATTAATGAGCATCCTATAGACTCCTAGTTAGTTTCCTCAAAACTAAAAAAAAAAAAAAGCTAAAAACCCAAATTCAGTAGATTTTCCTTTCTTCACTTTCCCAGGCAACTATAAACTAACCTAGGTGTGGTGGTATTTGAACATCCTAACTTTCACTCGTTACCTATAAAAAAGTCTATAAGGATGTGAGCACAACTAACTCAATAAGTGGGATGGAGTTAGAAGAGTACCAAATATTCATAAATAAGGTTATTAATTATAATGAAATGCAATGCAATTAATCACTTGAAACATTACATAATGTTATCCAGTCCATTGTGAAGTCAAATAAATTACATTCACTTTAACTTGGATTGAGGAGTTTTATCGCAACTCAAAATCAAATCAAATCAAATCTGAACTTGTGCAATGGAGAACACTGTCCTCTCATAACTACTTTTAAACCATGGCCCCCATCCTTGTCATTACCTCTTCGCCTATCACTTAGTTCGATTAAGGATAGGGAAATGACTATTTCAACTATTTTTATCGAAGGAAGTCAGTATTTGGTATAACACTTATAATCGTTCCCCTAATGGGTGCTATGCATGTCTAATTATATTAGTACTCAAATCATTATTAGTTTCATTTAGGGGAGATCAGATAAGTTCATACAATACAAAACGATGCAATCATGCAGAACAAAATGCCAAAAAGTTCAACTCCTGTCACAACCAGAATACCAATTACACATATGGCATCCGCATAAACAACTAATTGCAATCACAAACAAAAGTACTCTTAAGTTTCCATATACTCTGGTACGATATCTTAACAAGTGATTAAGATATGATCCCAACTTACCTATTTAGATGCTCACTGTAGAAGACTCATGTTTTCAATACTTTGTTTATTGGGAGACTCTGTATATGTACAAAACCCAGATTTGGTTTTCATAAGAGTTACGAAAACATTAGAGTTCTATTTAAGTATATTCCACTAAAAAGTTATATATATAAATATATATATTTATATATATCTAAAGTATATTATTATTTCCTTTATATAATAGAATATAGTTTTATTATATAAGTTAAGTTAAGTTATTAAATATCGATAATATACATAATTATATTATTACGTATAATATATCATTTTGATCGTATCAAAACATACTTTTACTCAATTAATTTATGTTTTAACTATAGTATGGTTATTGTAGTACATAAATCCTTCTAATATTATAAACATGTAAGCTATATTATCTAGGATTGGTCAATTTTAGTAGAAGTGGTGTCATTGGTTTCGTACATCTAACCACACATATTACAGGTTCTATTTTCAAAGATGATTTCTAAAATGATAGTTTGAATTTCTAATATACTTATACTTATCTAAAATAAATATTATCGTATTATACGTATTTTATGTAATTAAAGTATATTTTCTATAATTTGTTAATATAACTTAATAATATAGGTATTATTTAACCCTAATATATATATATAACATACTCCAGTCGTAATACTGTCATTAAATATATTAAAATTTAATTTTTATCAAACTTGACTAGCATGTATATATATAGTTTTTATTTTAATATTTATTATATTTTAGCCTATTATTACTAAAAACGAGCCATAGCTCGTAATTTAAGTTATTTTACTGCGTAAATTTGTAATAAATAACTTGAGTCATCAAATAATTTCCTAAAAATTTCTATAAACTCCTAAAAATATGAGGAACTCGATCAGCACACGGTTCGATGCTATCAGGTCTAACACCTGTATTCTCATAATTACAATTTTCCCCTTAAATTGCATTTAATTAGCCAAATATTATTCTTTTGATACAAAATTTTTTTCAATATATCGTAACATTATTATAAATCACCAAAAGTTAGTATATATCATTTTCGTTAATTATTTGTATAAAAACCCATTTATTTTAACAATTTCTAGTTTACAATATTAGGGTCCAAAAATACAATAAATATTACACATTTACATGATTAAAAACAGGCTATATACAATTAAACTACATCTAATAAGGATCCTACAATAAATTGTTAGGTGTGAAACAATATCATTTAGATAATTTATTTTTACTACAAAATTCGAATTACTATGTTAGTTTGTTAAGGGAGTATATTAAATATTTAATATTTTACAAAAATGAAATCACGACATGATATCATCCTAGAAATAACCTAGGAAGACAATTTTTTTTTTTTATAATTTTCTAGGTCAGTTTAGTATTTTTAAAAACATTAGAAAAATAGGGCAGATTTGCAAGTTTATCATTTTTCGAAGCTTCGATGGTCATTGTCAGTCAAGTGATGATTGGAGGGGCTGGACACTACATAGACTCCTTATGGCCGTAAGGGTTTAGCAGTAGAATGCTAAGGGGTTGGGGAATTGGACTAAGGTAGTGGTTCCCTTATTTTTTCTATTTTTTTTCTATTTTCTATAAAAAAAATTCCAATTTTTTTTATTTAAAGATCCTAGATTTCTAAAAAGTTCAATTGAAGGTCAAAAGTCATATTTATGAAGATTTGGGGTTAGTTGATTTTTTTTTTTTCCTTAACCTTTAAGAATTTTTCCTTAATAATTATCTAATGAAAGCTCGTAGAAGGTGTCTTTATATTAGCATTCTAGGATGTAATTCATATTTTTACAGCTTAAGGGACTACTATGGGTTTCTCTAGTTGATTTTAGATTGATTTCAACAATTTGGTTAATCTTTTTGTTGGTTTTTGATTTAATTTATGGTATTATATATATATATATATATATTATGCTAATGTTTTGTAAATTTTTTAATATACGTGTATTTATCCTTTATATGTATTATACGTAATGTGTAATCATACACATATAATTATATTTCTAATATATCTTTTATTTTGAGATACATTTCCATTTTTATTTTTATTTTATCTATTTTTTATGAATTCATCGATATTATATATAATTATGTTATTTTGGATTAATTTACAAGTACAATTATTATATATACCGAGTATACTCATAAAAATACGTGTATACTCATATAGTATATCGTACTATATTATTTTATTTTATAGCTTAATTAACTTATTTTTAGGTCCTCGTTGTATTCCAAACGCGATTTTAAGGGTTTCGATCATTTTTACTATATATTGAATAATCACATTTTTAAGGGCAAAATTGAGATTTTTGGTCATTATTTTCAAAATCTGACTTCATTGGGTTACTTTGACTAATTTTTCTATCCTAGTCATGAAGTATGAGTTTAATCAGATAACTTTTCCTTAGAGAACTTAAATCTAGGTTCGGTTGTTGTAATTACAATTTTAGGGGCTCACACATGCCTTAAAAGTTCTATTGTTTCATAATATTAAGTGAGTGCTTGAAAAATACATTTAAAAGAAATGGACAAAAAAATGTAAAAGTTGGGTCTATGGTTGCATATCATTCACATGAATTGCATGGTCCAAAGCCAAACATTAAGGATCATTATAAGCTATTAACTAGATTATATGCTCATTTAGCAACAAAGGCTATAAAGCTCGATAAGGGGGGTTGATAGTTTTTCTTAAAATCTTCATATTACATGTACACTCATGATATAAAGAATGCCTTGTAAGTTAAAGGTTGCAAGACTCTAACTATTAAGTTTCTTAGGGTGTTTATTCATTTTACTTACATTTACATATTTATATAAGCAACTAAGGTTACCCAATAATTCACAGTCCACCAAGACCATAAGGAGTTAAATTCATCTACCAAATAATAAGATAGGATAATTAAACAATAAGACTGTTTAAGCAAGTTATCAAGCGTTATTAACAAACATACAGTTTAGCTACATACGAAATGAATGCATACGTAGTAAAGGCAATTAACACATCCATAAGGCACCAAAACCATGGAAAGTGTAGATTTGCATCGTCTACAGGTTGATTATCCCCTATACTTAACCACACGAGGTACTTTACCATATCCGCATGAGGTTATCTATGGTTATTATCCCAACAAACGGAACTTAACTATTACCCTAGTCTAGAATACTATACTAACCAATTAAGTGGACCCCATCTAGGGTTATCTACTATCAACAATCAACACAATGCCTTACAGGCTCATTATCAACAAATCCATATAATACCCCATGGGTTAAATCATGCGAGTCTCAACTTAAGTTACTCACTATCAATCAATTAAAGATGGTCTACTAACTTTGCCTCAATAAGTAAAATATCACAAGGACTGCTATGAGTACTCACTAAGTTGATAAATCTTTCTTTGAATTGTAAAGTATTTCAAAAATGTATTTTAGCAAATTTTTCAGAAAACTTGGCAAAGCTATAAACATCATGATCCACAACTAATGGATCAAAGAAATGCGGCAGGCATATCCGGTTATTTTAGCAAAATATTTAACCTTACCAATTTTAATAAGGTGATCACACGAATGTTAGCATACAGAACAGCTGATCACTTAACAGACAACCAAAGGCAAGCAATAGAACATCAAGCAATTATCAAACACAAGTAAGTAATGGTTTATTGAAAGTCCCTCACCTGGCCTACTTTCCTACTTGTCCTAAACTTCAGGGTTCCTGAATTAGAAAATAAGCCACCTGAAACATGATAATAATGTATATGTATGTAATTGGAAGAGGATTTCTTCAAAAACCTAAAAGTCTACCTAATTATTGAAGCTCGTCCTAATCTCTGAGTACGGTTAAAACTTGTTTTCATTCTAACTTCTTTATTTTATGCCCGTTTTTCACATTCGTATAGTTGATTTAATCTTTTTTTAGTGTTCTTTCATTTGACAAGGTCATTTTTGGCTTTAAGGTCAATACGGTATTAATTTGGGTCTTATAAGTTCATGTACCCAAAAGGTGAGTTTAGTTACTTTACGATTTAGGCTTAATTTTTTATCTTAGGCCTTGCACTTGATGTTTTAGGCTTCCTTTTAAGTATTTTTAGTGAACTTTTTCTATCCAACACTTTAAATTTTCATCTTGAGCCTGGGTATTGTTCTTATGGGCCTAAACAGGCTCTTTTCTTAAATTTAAGGCTTTAACTCATTGGGGGGCATATAGTGAATGTCTTGGATAGGCCTTAAGGTTTAGTGGGCCTTTCGAATATCTTCCTTTGAGTCTTTTTAAGTTAAGTTCAAATCTGGTCATGTATTATTTAGGCTTGTACTTTGGTTTTTTTAAGGTTCTTTGGGATCATTTTGCAATTTAGGGCCTTAGGCCCAATCCTACTTACCTTTTTGGACTTAAGCTCATCATTGATCCTAAGTTTAGTCCACTTTTCACAAAATTACAGATCTGATCATGAGTGATTAAGTGGTCTTAAGGCTCAATTTGTGGGCCTTTTAGTTGAATTTAAGGCTAATTCTTATCTTAAGACTCATATTTTGACTTTATCCTAATCCAATAGGCCTAATAGTTTACAAAAATGATTAAATGACCCATTTTACCATTAGTTCTAGATCTGATACTAATGATTCATTGAGTCTCAAGTAGGTTTTTCTAAACTTAATATCCATTTTAGGCCTAACTACTTACGATAGACCCTGTTTAGCCTCTTATCTTGTAAGATTAAGTCCTAAATCCTAATTATCTTTAATTGATGATGTGATCAACCCATTAGTAAACATTTTACAGCATGTTGTTTAATACATTTAGGGTGGTTTAAGATGATTTCTTAGGGCTTTTTATACATCATGTACTTAACATGCATCAAACTACCACTAAAATGCATCTAAAATCATTTCCTACCAAAATAAACATAAGAAATAAAAAATATAGTGGGGATATACATACATATGTTTTGGCCCCATCATGAGATTGAAGGTATGATGATGATTCTTTTACTTTTCTTTGCTTTTACAGTTATATGTAACATGTTTACTATACTAAAAATCTAAGAAAATGCACATGTATGGGCATGTAAATATGGTAAACAAAAGTGGCATTTTAATAATTTTTTCCTTAATTATTAAGCCTAAGAACCATACTCATAAACTCAAATTAGAAGAAAAGTTGAAAAGGTGTAAATTTGCCTCGGTAGAAATTCGAAGGGTTTTATTTCACTTCATTTTTAGAAAACGAAACAAACTCCTTTAGTGAAATAAGTTTGTTAGCAAGAAAAGGGGACGGAACAAGATTCAAATCCAAATGGTTTTGTGTCATTTGGAGGTGATAGTAAAGAGTTATAGCTTGGGGCGTTCAGGTGTATGGTTAAGTTTGAAACCTTACTCTTGTTTCCTTCCTTCTTGTTTTTCTTTTGTTTTTGAATTATGTGTTTAGAAAGTGTTTTTAGGGTTTATTCTAGGGAAGAAAATGGAGTAAAATGCAGATGGAGAGATAAAAAAAGGGGTTAATTATGAGTAGGTATGGTGGGGAATACAAGTACAAGTGGAGATCAATTTACTTTTTATGATTTTTTCCAATTGAGGCAATGCTTTGTCTGCTAAAGGTGAGTGTTCCATTGTTTTCGTAACTAATTATCTTGACCTATACAGTTTATTATAATTATCTTTAGTTGATTATGATGCATAAATGCATGAAGATAATTAGATGCAATTTAAGCTTACAACTCTAATTACTAGTGTGATGACCATAGTTAGACATAGTTTAGGGTTTTTTATATTTAATTAAGTTAATCAAGTCTATTGGATCATTTTATCTAATTAATTTATAATTTCTAAGGGTTAGAATCGATGTTAATCGATTACAATTTCATAAAGCAAATTGGGACTATTTCAGCAATTTAGTAAATTATTAGTAATTACTTAAAAATGTGACTATATAATTAGAGTTTATTAATTAAATTAGGGCTTTTGATACTGAATTATTGTTTCTAATTTGTTTTAGGACTTCTCTTGTTTTAAGGTTTTAAGAGGGTTTGAAGTCTTTGAAGGTATGTTTACGATTTTATCGTTACTTTTGGAGAAAATGTGTCATTTGGGATAAATTAGTAATCTCATTAATTTATTACCTTAATTGACTTAATTTGATTGATCGTTATAATTTTTAGATATCTCCTATAATTCGTTATCAAGTTTATGTGATTTACGTAATTCAAGTGAAATATTTCAATTTATGGTTTTCATTGCGATTGAAACTTAATCTAAGGTTTTACGAATTTAAGGTTTGGGGTTAGAGTTTTCATTCAATTCAAATTTTTAATTTATGGTCACGCGTACTTGGGTTTAGAATCTTTATATGCTACTAAGGTTCGTAGAACTTTATCTCTAGGGTTTTTAAAGTTCATTTTTAAGGCTCTAATTTAAAAATTTCTTGATTTTAATTTCTTTGGTTTAATTGAGCTTAGGGAATACTATTGGTTCTTCTAATTCAATTCTTAGTCTTAAACATAAAATTTGCAGAGCTTATAAAGGCTTTCATAACAGATGAATCTCTTAACATAGTGATCGATGGTTACGAGAATATCATAAAAAAAGTTGACGAAAGCATGAAAGACTTACCTATTAAATAAATCCCTTAATGAAGAGTACACAATAGATAAATTAATCTAGGTAGTAAAGTAAAAGGAATGAAAATGAAAGTAAAAGCTAAAGGTAGCACATTGATGAGAAAGAAAAGTGCCTTAGAAAAAGCCACCAAAAGGAAAGAAAAGTGCCTTAGAAAAAGCCACCAAAAGGAAGAGAATGATATGTACTTTAGTATGCAAGTTTAATATTTTTTGTTATTTTTTCTTATCATGTGACATATTATTGCACATCTTTGAAGTGTTATATGATACCAATGATAATATATTATGATTGTAGTCTATTGCTACTACTCTAGAGCCAACTATAGATGCTCAATATGTATTTACTTGAGGATCAAATGTACAAGCATCCTATAATGTAATATTCTTACTGTTATATTTTATTAGATTCATTTGCTCATTTTTTTATGTTTATTTTCAAACAATAGATTGCTTTTTTTTCTTTAATTTCAAGCTCCTTCAATAATGAAATTAACATATTGTCTCATTATATTCCAGAAACTTATTTTTCATATCCAAACTTAGATAAATTATTATTCATTCACATATATAATCTTTTTCTTCTTTTGTATTCTTCCCTTTATTATTATGATATTGCAAAAAATCACCACTTCCTTATGTAATTCCTACGTAGATATAATTTATTTAAATCAATTATCATTAACACCTTATTCATTAAATATAAGCTACAAGTAGTAATTTTTTCTTTTCTTTTTCTTTTTATGTATGAAATTTCATTGATTATTCTACTTGTTATATGTTAGGAGAATTCAAATTTTAGTTTTTATGTAGTATCAATGAGTAGGATTAACTTATATAGTACATCAAATATCATAGGTTGAACTATGTTGTGCTTTCAAGATTAGTAGGTTCGTAGAAATAATTTTTTCTTTATAAATTAAAATATTAATAATTTTTAATTTGATTTTAACAATTACAAGTTTAGTAAGTGAGAGGTAGTTACTAAAATCTAAGACTCTAAGACAATGGGTTGATATAACAAGATAAAACTTATAAGCTAGATTGAAATTTCTCATTTCATTGTTTTTCTTGAAATATTCTTGTTAGGATGGATATGCTATTCAAACATCCAACTTTTTTTGTTATTCGCTATCTTAGAATATTAGATTGGCAATAATGTTCTTATTTCAATGACATTTTCTACTACGAGGTTGGTTAGTTTTGTTATTTTTTAGTTTTGTAATGAAAATAATGATTTTTTATTTCACTCATTATAAGATAATTTTGGTGAATTATATTTAGTCTCAATTAAGAAGTTTTGCATATCAGTTTTTTAGTACTAGACCTAGACTAGTTAAAATAGTACATTCAATATTGTAGGAAAAGTTTCTTGAGTAATAGCCTAGCTAAGATTTTATATTCTTGATAAAATGAAATATATGTTGCAATTCTTTTGAAAAGAAAAAATATTTCATATTTAAATAATAGAATATTTATTGGTCATTGAAATAATTATTTTTTAACTTATAGGAAAATGTTGCATGTCATTCAAACACATGTTTTCTTATGAAAAATATTTTTAAAAAATCATTTTTCCCATAATTATTCTACTTGGTATGAAAATCATTTTGTAACTCTATTGTCGAATAATTACAAAAATTATTTTTTAATCTCAGTTCTTTTTATTAATAGTGCGTGTTGTAGAAATGGTATGCTGACTTGTTTTTGTCTTTACTAATTTGTTTATTTAATTATTTCCGAACCAAACTTATTTTGTCTCCTCGTTTGTAATTGAAATTAAGTGGTCGGGGAGAAAAGGAAAATCATAAAATAATTTACCCAATGTAATTGATGTAAGCGACTGCAAAGACGAGGAGTGATTGATGTAATTAATGTAAGTGGCTGCGGAGAGAGAAGAAAAAAGCAAATTAACCTAAAGGATGTATAATAAGTTAACAGAAGAAAGGGACCGAATGAAAACACTGTCTGGTTGTATAATTTGTTATGCCAGGCGGCGGCATATTACAGGTCAACACAAGAATGGGATAGGAGTACAGAGACAGCATATTTTTGTCCCGATATTTTGAAGGAGGTTATCAAATAAGCAAAAGAATATATATATATATATATATATATTGGTTTTTCCTAGATATTTATCAGATAATCTTATGTGAAGTACTTCGACTACATTTTCAACAAGATTCACGCTACAGCTCGTCCTATCTATTTTAATTAAGCTAACAGGAGTAGATTTTGTGAAGACTTACAAATTCAAAATTCGAACTAGAGATTTTGTAGCTAAATTTTCAAGATCTAAATGTTGAAGTTACAAATGTCTTCAAAGCTACAATTCAAATTCAAATTAATTATTGAGACAAGATTACTTTAGAAGGATCAATATTGGTTCCATAAACATAATTCAAAACCAAATCTACAAGCCGATACAATTGCATATTTCAGGGGATTTTCAAAATGAAGGCCAATGACTAGAAGTGGACAATCATGAATTTTTAGCATATTTTTCTCAATTTAGCAGTTGCTCTCTACTTCTTAAATTTTCAAGGATTCAAATTGAAGTAAGAACACTTGGCATGCATGAAAAGAAAATAATAATAATAAAAAAAACTTTATGCAAAACAAAGCTCAACATTACTATTTATCTACATGTGCTAATACTTATAGGATCTATAATTTTTTGTTTCTTCATTCAACTGATATTATTTTAGGAGAGGACTTGTTGTAATTTTTTATAGTTGTTTTAGTCATTATAGTTTGTGAGATAGCTTTTGTAGAAGCTAGATAGGTAAAACAATGAGAGATTTTATCAAGAGTTAGCTATGCTTGTGTAACTTTCTAGATTCCTTTTTGATATAGTAAAATGATTGATATGACAACTGGGTCTTCGATGGAGTTGGAAGAGTGTATTAATGCATGAAGCCAAATTTCTATAAAAATCTTATGCTTTTTTTTTTCTTAACTCTTTTTGTGCATGTTTATTTTATTTATATTAATACTACCTCTAATTCAATTAGTAATCAAAGGGGATAAATTTAGAAAAGTTTTAAATTTTACAACATTCAGTTCACCCTTTCTAGGATCAAACAATTATATCACAAATTTTTAAAAATGCGTTTAATGTATTGGCTATTTCTACAAAATGAGAAAAATTGATATTATGGGTAGGTACTTTTTAAAAGTAGAATTGCTACTACAAATCAACAACTACAGTAATTCATAAATTGCAATTAATTTTACTGTGGTAACCATTCTTTATTCTTACAGTTCTAAAAATAAAGTTCCCTTTTAAGCTTACTTGGTTGTAGTTCTTATACAAACTATATTCTCACATAATAGAAAATAAGAAAAAATAATATAAGTGGTTAAAAAAGTATTAGTTAGTAATAAAGGTAAGAAAATAAAAAAAAAACTATAATATTTAGAAAGTATAACAATTCAAAAGTTATTAGGCAAAAATTTTATGGTAGAAAAAAAAAATAAGCATAATTTCTTTAGAGAGATTTTCATGAAAACATATGGTGAGTGAATCCATTACTAGTCTATATGAAAATGCTATTTTGGACCAAACATATAAATAGTCATATGTTGTAAGAATAATGAATATAAGCATATTATGAAGTATAAAATATGAAGTAAATGGAATGACTATTATTATTATTATTATTATTTATACTACAAACAAAGGATGAAATAATTTTATGATTAAGGCAATAAACTTAGCAACATTTTTTATATGATTTAAGGAGATCCAATATTGACATCATAAATAAATGCAACATATGAAAAATGTAAAATATGAAAAGGGTAATGATTTATGGAATATTATAACAACATCATAAATAAATGTGACCAATAAAAGGTTAAGTATAAGCTACTTACAATACCCCTGTTGAATACCTAAGTTGTTCGCAAATGATTCTACCTACCATTTGATACAAATTCTATTTTAAGGTGAACCATATGGCTCCTATGCTACAAGGGTTTAGCCAACAATACATATCTTTGTGAGGCAAACTCCATACTACAGGTTTATTATCAAGTGATGGATAGCTTAGATTCTAACTTAAAGGCATTTAATTAGGTAAAAACCATCTAAAATTATATATTATAACGAATATGATAGCATGCGATCGATGAAGATATAGTTATGGATCGAATATTGGGCATATGCATCACTTCTTACCTAAATCCTGACTTAGAAGCGTTTAATCAAGTTTAAAAGTATATACTGTAATAATAAGAATGATAACTAACACATTATTGATAGAGATGTGGGGTACACTGTTTCAAAAGTGAGAAACTTGGTTCTCTATAAAAAGCTAGATTTAACAATTCCCTTTAACGAAGTTAATAACATTAGTCCCAACTGATAGATAATATATGATAAGTAATGTCCTTACAATACAGGATACAATAAAAATTATAAATCTCTATTCTCCTAAAAGCCATTTCATACTTTTCTCATCTCTAGGTCTAGTTAATACTCTATAATGAAAGACCCATAAAATGAAAATATATAATAAATATACATGTTTGTACTAATAATATAAGCTACATATATTAATTTACCTAAAATAATATAATGTAAGAGATTGGTTATGGTGGCATGCTTTCAATAATTTACCTTTAGCTAATAAATTCCTTAAATTGCTTTCAAAATGAAAATATATCTCTTAAGCAATTAAAGGCTAATACTAATAAACAAATAAATAGTCTTCATTTTCGTAGTTTTTACTTTCCTAAACATTGCAGGATATTAACTTCTAACAATTTAGTATGTAGAGATAAGAATAGTTTCCAAATCTTATGATAGTTTTATTTTTAATATATATTATATTTGTTTATAATCTATTTGAAACGTAGGCTTGAAGCCTAGGTCGACCTACTTAGACCATGGGTTGATCCTCTAAAGCTCAAATCAATCTCTCTGGAGCCTAAGTGAGCTCTTTAAAGCTTAACTGACCTCATCGTATTCTACGTTAAGTTACTAGCATTCAGGATGACCTCTTCAAAACCAAATCAATCTTCTAGGAGCTCAATTAACCTCATTAGAAGACATCTCCCAACCTCTTACATATGTCCAACCCCTCGAATAATGGGCCTTGAAGCCCATGATGTATAGGCCTAACCCATAAGTTCAAAAGAAATCTAAGTGGGAATAGTTTAACTAGATAAAGAAAGTCTACAAATGGTATACACTTGGTCTGGAATCCTTTCCACAAGATCCAAGCTAATAAGAGGATCTTAGGATCGTGATTCACTTTCCACAAATAGCTTAATCGCCATGCTTATGGATGCCAGATAAAGATTATGGGTAAAGGATTTTCACGTCACTTACTCTATACTACACTTCTTGTACACTACTCTCCTCTAAAAAACCTAATATTGATTTAAGTATTAAAGAGGACATGCTACATGTGTTCTTTATTACAAGTTGCTCATAGCCTCAATCATACCTACCAAAAACTTATATCAACAATATTATATTTGATTACTTTTATTTTAAGCATGTACCTCACAAGTTTACGTTTATTTAGTAAAATAAGGAATGTAAACACATGTACACCCTTATTATGTATACGCTTAAAAAAAAGTACCTTTGACATGTTAACTAATAATAATAGCTATTGCTAAGTAGATAGCGAAATAAAGAAAGAATAATCAATAAAGGATATTATCGAGCCTGATTTTTTGGTTTTCTATTTAAAATCGATTTCTCATTTCTTAATTAATACTAAACTCTAACCAATTTAATATTAATCCTCGACTAAAGAAATTGAGAAATTTCGGTTTTTTATTGAAAATAATTTTTGGAGACACCACCAGACCGAAGTCGGGAAAAGAGAAAGAAATTGTAACCAATTGGGTGGATTGATTACTATTTAGCTACTAGTCTTTGATTTCAATTTTAAATGAAGAACCAGAGGGTTCCAAGTTCGGGGGCTAATCTATTAAACCCTTAACGGGTACTACTATTTATTTACCGAAATTAGGATTATTCTTCTAATTATAATATTTAAAAATAAATAAATAAATGAAATAAAAAGAGAGAAAAAAGAGGGACTTAAGTTTCTACATATTTTATCATCGCTTCGAAGGTGCCTATGTACCTGCTAGTTGGGATCAGACGATCGTAGTTTTTTACGAAAAATTTAGTGTGTTGATTTATTTTAATTTTTGAAAACTAACCAAGTTTATGTTTTAATTTATTTGGTTTATTTTAAAATTTTTAAGGGGTCCTAACTCATAAGTGATTAAAAAACATTCTTTAAGATACTACAACCTTCTTTTAAAATATTTTTGTTAATTTTTATTTCTAAAAATAATTTCTTATATAAGGATTTCTAAAAAAAAAACTAATTTTTAAAAAAAAAATAGGCCAACATATATACATATATATATTCGTTTATATTTATATTACTTCTATTAAACAACTATCCACTTAAATCAATATAACATATTTAGCTTATATAATAAAGAAAACTAATGCTAGCAGAAACACACTAAACCAATATATACATGCATATGCTATATCTAATAAAATAATAATAATAACATAATATAATAACTAAATAAATAAAAAACTTTGAACGACCAAACTTGAACTTGCTTGGTTGAAGGACAGTGGCATTGGACTGCTGCCGGCATTGAGGTGCTGCAGTGTGGACTGTTACATATATTGACTTTTTGCTACCCTTTATGCTGTCATGAAGTCATGTACTACCGCAGTTGGTGTTTATTATAGTGTGGACTTTGGGACAGTGGCTGATCGTGGAGATCAATAACGCTGCTGTCATGGAGTGTTCGGTCGACTATCCTGGACGTGCTTGCTTGCTATGTGAAGTATGGTACAATTAGTGAACGATTGTTGTTGTGCGTGTGGACAGCAGCTCGGACAGTGGTGATGGACAGTGCAATGGCATGATGGACAATGCGTAATCGTGTCCGCGTATACTAAGGATGCGCGTATGTCCAGTTGAGAGCTTTGGTCGTGGATGTCTGTCACTCGTGGCTGTTGTACTGTGCTTGGCGCGACTATGATGACGAAGGATAGAGTTCAGTTGTTGTGTTGATAATGTTTCTACTATCGGGCTCGGCTATGGAGTGGGCTGATCGATAGTGTGTGGTTCGAAGGCTGATCAATGGACTCGCGTGTGGGGGTACAGGTCGTGTTCGTGTGGTGGACTTGTAGATTGGAGCAGCGTACGTGGGGTTAGATTGGTGACATTGGGGCTGGAGTGTTCTTCGCGGACTTCGGAATCTTAGTTGGTTGGTGAGGAGAGTATATTATTTTATCGACCTCAGACGATCAAAAGATTCTACAGTAGAGCGGTCAGCTTTGCTGTTGTAGTCACTACCGCTGTTGCTGTAGGGGATGTTGGAGTTGCAGCTCGTAAGGTCGTCGGCTGTTCTCGACAAGATCATGTACAGCAGTAGCGGGGCGATGGTCGGAACAAACAAACGCCTAGTATCGTTGGTGTGCAGCTCGTGAATCTTGACAAGCGGTAAATGTGCAGGTCGATGTGTGGACGTGCAAGATTGATGTTCGTACTGTAGTATGTTCTGTAGATGGATCGAGTGAAGTTGCTATGCACTATGATGGAGAGAGTGAGGTGCAATGGCTGCTAGAATTATGGAGCACCGTAATTGGATTTGGGTTGGTTGAAGATAAAAAATGTTTCTTTTTGGCAAGTGTGTAATTGTCCCACCCTTTTTTTTACTTTGCGTATGTGTTTATATAGAGTTTAAACTAAATCATATCATATCACATCTAATTATATCTGATTCGTTAATTAACTCGAACCCATGACCTCCAACTAAATCCACCCAAAATACTACGTTACTTATCCGTTAGGCCGTTGACCTGTACCTTAACATTTATTACAATTAAATTATATTTAAACTATCTTATTCCCTAAACTAAAAATTTTAACTAAACTAAAACTAACATTAAAACTAATCATTCCTAATATAAATTACTCCCTAAAAATCTACGAAATTTTTATAATTTTTCCTTTTCTTTTTTTTTGGTATTTTCATTGTTAATTAATTTTTTAAATTTTTTTCTTTTTTTATTATTATTTTTGAATTAGAACCCTTTTTGTAAAAATAAAGATTAAGACTATAAAGGGGCAAAAATTAGGTGTTTACAAATATGGGCAAGGGTTTTATTATCTAGTGATATGAACATTGTTTCTCCTCACAAGATGGACTAAATTCGAATGCCTCATGAGATTGGATGCACATATAATCCATACTACAAATACAACCTTAGAGCATCCCATATGATTTACATCTTATTTTGATTATCTTTTTTTTTTCTTCTTTTATCTATCATGTATTGTACCTAATTAATTTATATTTGAAATACGATGTTTGGAAAACTATTTTATCTATTTTTATTTCATAATTATAATAAAAGTAGTGATTAAAGTATAGAAATTGGTAACTGAATATTTACGTAATCTTAGAAAAAAAGATTTTAAAAATATATATTTTATGCATTGAAACTATTAGTATATTTGTAAAATTAAATAAAGTAAATGATAGATAAATTTAACCTTATAGAGATTTGTTAGGTTTTTCATTTTATAAGGGGGTACAATATATATTATGGGAGAGTTATAATAGAAGGAATCAACATTTAAAGACAAGTTCAAATAGAAAATCAACGTTTCAAAAAGTACGAATAAGAAATCAACGTTTTACAGAGTGGTTCAAATAAAAAATTAACGTTTCAAAAATTTCAAAAAACAAATAAATGTTTGATAAAACGGTTCAAAAAATTTTTTGAATTGGCTATTATGAATCCTTTATTTGAATCGAATTATGAAATGTTGTTTTCTTATTTGAACTCTTCAAAACGTTAGTCCCTTGTATGAACTTTTAAAAATATTAATCTCTTAATTAAACTTACTCTCAAGCATTAATCCTTTCCATTGTAAATTACCATATATATATAATTACCTTAGTCACGAAACTAACCAATCTAAGGTGGGACGTTTACAAAGTTCAAAATTATTTAGGGCCATTAGATAATTTTATTCAAATTGGGCTAAATTTTAATATAAAGTTATAAAAGTTAGACGAAAAATGCTAGTAAGATTAATTTCTCAAAATAAGATATACATAATATACAATGGCAATAAAGTGTATTTTTATTAGGTACGTTTGTTAATTACCGGTGTCTCGACATCTAAGTCCTAAAATGTAATGAGTCATTAAAGATAAATTATTTAAGTTATAAAAATAATATTTAAGGATTAAATGACATATAGCTAGTAGGATCAATTTCTTAAAATAATATATATATAGTATTTAATTGCAATATAGTGTATTTTTACTAGGTACTTTTGTTAATTACCAAGAGCTCGACGTTTGAGTCCCGAAACGTAACAAGCCATTAGAAATAAATTATTCAAATTATAAAAATAATATTTTGGGGTCAAA
Organism: Lumnitzera racemosa; assembly: GCA_024138005.1. Lineage (NCBI taxonomy): Eukaryota > Viridiplantae > Streptophyta > Magnoliopsida > Myrtales > Combretaceae > Lumnitzera > Lumnitzera racemosa. The sequence continues at coordinate 20,953,059 of JAMXBC010000002.1, forward strand.
TGACACATAATGTGATTATATAGTTATGTAGTATATTATTAAATATATTAAATAATTACTAAAAATCGTAATTAATTAAGGAAAAATTATAAAAAAAATGTCAATCACACCTAGAATTCATGGGAAAGGGCATAACATCTCTCAAATGAAGTTAGGGCATTCACTAATGCGCTGGTAAGAGAAAATAAAGGCAAATTGCAAATGAAATGTTAAAATAATTAACTAAGTGATACTTGGATTCCACAAATCCAACTCCAACCAACCTGAGATCTAAGAAGAGAGAAAGAGGATTTATTTAGCAACATTTCAATAGAATCAACATAGAAAAATCCTCTTTGAAAACTTACTAAATAAATTTAGAAAAAATTTAGAAATTTTGAAGTAAAAACAAGAGGTTAAGGGTTCATATAACTACACTTAACTTAACAACATGGGGTTTTAGACTTAAACAAGTGGTGGAAAGAGGAGTTAGGTTAATACATTTTGGTGGCCAGACGGTTGTGAAACAATAAGACTAAATTTTGCATCCAATTTTGATTTATTTTCTAAAAATATCAAATTACTTTGGAAAATTATAAAATTTGGTTTCCCTAAGTTATTTTACATGTCCTTTCATTCAATAATTTTATTATCCTAAAATTATATCAGTTTATGGAACTTCCTTAATAACATGCCTTGTTATTATGAACTTTGATTAATTTTTATAAAATATTAAATGATGTTATTCCAAGCTGAAAAATTTTATGTCACACTCTTATAATATATGCTAAATTGTGATAAAAATAATTTTTGAAAAATATTATTTCTACTAATTATGATACTTTATTTGGTATTTGTTAGCAGTTTTACTGATTATAGGAAATAAGGGGATTTTAAGGTATTCTGTGTCTAAAATCAATTTAGTTCAATTTCTAGTAATTATTAATATTGATACATGTATAATATTTTGAATTTAAGATTAAGTATAATTTTTTCCCTATTTTTAGTGATTTGTTGAAGAAATAGAGTTTAAATACGTATTATAGAGTGTATAATATAATATGTAATTTTAGTATTTTTCTATACTAGAGTATGATCACTATAATTTTCTAGATATAATGTGTATTTTATGGATTTCGTGAAGTACAAATACTAAGTAATATATATTTTCTGATTATTTATACATATTTTTCTCCATATTTTGATTAAGGGCAAAATTGGTAAATTGGCAATGTAATACATAACAGTTTGAGAAGTAATGAAATTGAGGAAGGTTGTTTGGAGTGTTACTTGCTATTTTAAATTGATCCTATAATTGTAACTTAGAAGAAAAAGTGAGTGAATTAACAAAATTTTAGGATCTTAATTGAAGGTAAACGATAGCTTAAAGGTTTTGTGAATGAATTTTTGCACGATATTGATACTCAGAGAATAAGTCAAAGGTAATTTATGAGTTAAATGTAAAATAAAAAATAAAAAGTAGGAGATTCAAAAGCATGATTCTAGGATGTTTTCCCAAAAACCATAGAGATAATAGAGTCAGAAGATAGTTTAAAGGATAATTTAGTAAAGGCCTTAAATTAAAGAAACTCAAAAGCTGTATTATAAGATAAAAATGATATTATGAATAACCCCAATATAGCTCAAATGGTAACTTAAAGGAATTTCTAATAGAGAAAATCACTATAAAATTGCTAAGAACCTTACTTAAAGGATTAGGCAATTTCGAGTAACTTATAAAAATCATTGATTGGTTAAGAAATTACGATTTGTAAAAGAGGATAGCGTAATAAGAAGCTATTTCAAAAGCTAACTCAGAATCAAACTTAAAGACTGAATTAGAACCAGCTTATAACGAACTAATTACCAACAATGGAGGTATGCAAGTAGGCTTTGGCCCGCGAGCTAACTCATTTAACTCCCTTTTTAAAAGAGTTTAGGCTAAGATTTTTTAACTCATTTAAAAGCAGGTTAAATAAGTTTAGCCTGTTTAACCCGTAGGCCAAAATGGACTAGTTTAGATTGACCCGTTTGACACATTTACTCCTTTAGCTCTCGAGTTGGCCAATTTAACTCACTTTTTAAACTGGTTAAGGTTGAGTTTTTTGGTTCATTTAAAAATGGGCCAAATGAGCTCAAAGTAAACCTCCTACGGGCTAAAGTAAGCCGAGCTAGGTTGGTCCGTTTAATCTGCTTGCACACCTCTAACCAATAAGGAAGTATTTAACTAATATATGTATATATATATACACACACACACATACATACATACTCATAACCTATAATTAACTTTAAAAACACTTACTTTTGCTAAGTGTATTCGTGGAAGAAGAAGCTTATGTTAACGAGTAAGATTAGAAATGTACCGCTAGCTAAGTAACTGGATATTTATGTGTACTTAAGTAGACTTATGTCTATTCCTAACTTTGTGTGCTTTCTAATGTTATAGCTTGACTGAACATTAATTACAAGTTGACGATTTGTTCAATGGCTTGGCTAAAATTGGCAACGAATTGTTATATTACTTAGTGAGTTATGTTACCTGTTATATTTATTGCCGATCGAATAGTGAGATGATATTAAACTTAGATGTTATGTTGATGTTGGTGAATGTATATGTGACATTTACTGGGGTCTATGTTATCTTCGAAATGAATCTAGGAACTAACTGTATCTTCTAAGGTGTTCACCTAAGTGAACCCAATACCAAAATCCCAGAGTTGACAAAACTATAAAGTAACAGTTGGGTAACAATTGATGAATAACTCTGCTTGGATTTGCTGAGTTTTGCTTAATGTGTAATCTAATGCATTTATGGCATGGTATGAAAAAGACTTATGGGTTAAGTTTTTTAAAAACCAATATAATGCTAGGTCGGTTTCCATATGAAAAGTTGAGTTCATCAAGTGAACTACTTAATTTGTGAAGGCTGGGTTTTAGAGCATATAGAAATTGTATTGTATCTATTAAGCCAAATGTATGCTGAATTTTCGAATTACACTATGTGATTATTATTAGGTTAAAATGTTTATGAGATTCCTAGATATATTATCTAGATACTTAGTTTAAGTCAACCAAACTGGATGAGTTATTAGGCTAGGCTAGAATATCGATACTAATGCATGACATGTATATAAGCATGATACACGCTTGTTGCATTTACATTTGCATTGCTTGGAAGGACAACTATAAGATAATATAATTTGACTAACTATTTAAATGATATATGTAGACACCCCATTTTTATCCCCTGTATTTTAGTTATTTATTTATTATCTAGAGAAAGGGCCCTTTATAAAACTGAAAATAAAAAGATAAAATTATAAAAGATAAAAAAAAAAATTTGTTTAGCCATAGATCATATTTTAGGATACTTAACATAGGGTCATAGAATTTTTTTCCACCTTAGTTGGGGTCAAATTAATTTACTAATAGGTTTTGGTCCATTTTAATTTCAACTTTAGGTTAAGTTTAGATTAAGGTTAGGTTTATTCGGTTATTTATTTAGTTATTTCAATGAAATATATAAATATAAAAAGAGAGAGAGAAAAGATTTTCGAAAATGTCAATAGAAGAAAATTCGATGTTCTAAAATCCTAAGCAAATGGGATTCACTTGTTGAATTTGTTATTGTTTGGATTTAATAGAATCATAGCCAAATGATTATTGGAAATAATAAATCTAAAACGACAATGTAAATTTTGATAAAGATTTGTAAAGATTCAAATCTATATTGGTTTTTTATCAATTTAGATTTGCATTTATTCAAGAGATTTGTTTTTTGGTTATATAAATAAGGATCGAGTAGCAAGAGAGGAGAGTTCATCATGATATAAAAAAAAAATTAAATACAATCATAGCTCTTCGCTAATCTCCCGATCCCCAATCTCTTTTTCACACATACGATTCGAGATACACAATCACCAAGCACTAATCACCATTGTTGCAATTCACTGTAGCAATACGCTTGAACCCATTCTTCAAAACAATTCTACAGTTGTGCATAATAAGACATAGGATTCAACTCCTTCCCTTTTATCATGTGGCCTTTGCCCATATTGTTTATTATGAGTATTGTCTTTTCTTAGTTTTAGCCAATTACTCTTATTAGCTTTGTATGCTTTGCCTCTCAAGTACATAACAGTAGTTTTTTATTATTGTCTATAGTTTATTTTATTTTTTATTTCACTTAGTACAATTTGTTTATTTATTTTACTATTTTAATGTGCAATTATTTTTAAGACTAATACTAACTTCTTTATTTTCACTAAGTCTTTAATTGTTAGTAGTTAGTGTCTAGTGAATATGTGGTAAGGTAAATTTTAGTTAAATTAGTTTTTTTTTTTTTTAGATTTCATATTTTCAAAAAGGCATTTTTTTGTTATAAAATATCTTATTTTATAAAATTGCATCTTTTGCATATTTTATTAATTTAGAAAAAATTGCATTAGCTATGTTAGGGTTTTCTAAAAAAAAAATCACTTTATCACTTATTTAGTTTTTCATTAAAAAAAAACTTTAATTGACATCTTTTCTATAGTTAGAAATCTTTTTTATGGTTTAGACTCATTTTCTATGGTTTAGGCTTTTTTTCCATGATTTAAATATTTTTCTCATAATTTACACATTTTTCATATGGTTAGGCATCTTTTTATAGTTAAATATCCTTTCTATAGTTTAGACATATTTTTTATATAAAAGTTTTATCATGTAGAAAATTATATATTTAATAAAAATTGTATTTTTAGGTCTTCATGGTTTTTCTTGAAAAATAAAAATTTTATCACTTACTTGTTTTTTCTAAAAATAAAAATCTTAATTTGAGACTTTTAAAAATTTAGCTTTTTGGGTTTTTTTTTTTGGAATGAAAGTTGGGTTGTAAGGATTTTTTTAATAAAAATAAAATGGTTAATAAAAACATAAATCTGCCCTAATTGTTTTTATAAAAAGAATAAACTTACTAAAGTTTTTCTAAAAATGAACTATGAATGTATGATCTCTACTAGTGGGTATATAAGTACGTTGAGGTGACATAAAATTTGTAAAAACTTTAATTTTCCATTTTTTTTGTAAATTACAGCTTGAATTAACCATTTTTGCAATTTAATTTAATTACTGGTGAGTGAATTTTTTTAAATATTAAAAAGGATTATTTTGAAAATAAATTTAATCTTGAAAAATTATAATGGTACCCATAAGAGTTTAATAAGGTAGCCCCTAAACTCTAGAAATCTAGTTTCTTAAATTCTTTTCAGAAAAAAGTTTTTAAAATGCAAATTAGTGATTAAATTGGAATTGGTCCACTTAATCGGTTCTAATTTAATCACCTTTCTCGTTCTTATCGAGTGGTGACTTTAAAATTTTTCAAAAAAAAAAAATCGAGTTTCCTTTAACCTTAGTTGAGGGTTTAAACTAAATAAGTAGAAGGTTTAGTTTAAAGCAAGTTAATGAAAATGAAATTAGAATAAGAAATCGAAAAATTAAGCGTGACAATGTGCTTATTTTGTTATGATTATTGTTATGTATTTATCTACTCTCACTTTGGTCGGAGTAGCTGAGGGGATAAGTTCCTCTTATCCTTAGGTTACGGATGAATAAACAGAAGAAGGTATCGGAGTGAAGGAGACTTCAAAACTCTAACTAAAGACGAGATATTGAGAGAAGTCATTGACTATATGATATGGCTTGAGTATACAAAGATAGCTTTTCAAGAAAGTAGTGAGTGTTACTTAACCAAAGATTTAGTATAGTCATGGTAGTCTAAAAACATATATTTATAAAGGAGTTATGATATTGTACAGAAGTGTATAGTTGTGATACTTTGAGTATGACTCATTAATATAGAAGATTTTGTTATTGTTGGTCATATTGAATGAGAAATAATTTGAAAGTAGTTGTTTATAAAACAAAAGAGTAGGTTAAGTACAAGTTCTACCTTATCCTTAACTCAAGGATGGTAGTAAGAAACCATCTTCAGGTACTAAGAGTTTAAGAAAAAATTTTAAGCAGACACCTAAAGGTGGGGCGTTACAACCATCTTTTTGGTGTCTTATGCTTGCCATATACAAGATTTCAATAGATGGCAAAAAGAAACCACTAAGATAGAAAAAAGACAAACCAAATAGATTCTTACTTTAGTAAAAAACCATTTGATGAGATAAGAGGGGGAAACCATTATAGAGTCATGCAGTTGAGGGAAATTATAGACTTGAATATTTTAATTAAGTTATAGTAATTAGAACTTAGAAATCTAAATTGTTTACAGTAATTCAAATTGTAAAAGCAAATCCAATGAATCCTTATTCTAAATTAAAATTAAGATAAAAACCCTAAAACCCCAACTATACACTACACTATAATCTAAAGCTAGAAACACCTAAAAATCTTAACTCTTAGGAAAAGATGATTAAATAACAGTTTTCTTTTTATAATAAAGGTTTTCTCTAAAATTAAGAAAATTAGAGATCTAGCCTTTGATTTTCTCACATCTAAAAGACTACTATAATAATTTAGAATTGGATTTCTAAAGAATATATCAATGAAGAAATGATAGATCTAATAAGACTTCAAATCAAACCCTATATCCTGATAGGCAAAACTTATATGCAAAACTAAAAAAAAAAAAAAAAAATGAAGCTACCCTTTTTCAACCAAGAAGGGGCCCAATGAGTTTGTGATTTGATCATCTCTTCAAAGAAAGTGGTTGACACTTCTTAAATTTAGCCAAGCAAATTCACCTTTTTCACTACTCGATTGACCACTGTACACATCTAGTTGACCTAAAACTCTTTATTTTGTCTATATTTTATTTTAAATGTGCTTTAACTTACTTCTTGGTTAAATTATTATAAAGTTATAAGATATAATAGAGGAATAAGTGGCAAGAATATTAAAGTACAGACTAATAAGCATAGACATTTTGCTTAGTTGCTGGTTGTTTATGTAAGATATAATAAATGAATCTAAATTGTATTTTAGCTTAAATAACTCAATGTCGTGTGATGTTTATAGTACAATAGGGTGGTTATCAATCACATCAACGAATCATGGACCAGAGTTGGTAGCCTATTAAGAGTTGGATATTTAAGATGAAGTGGTTAGTCATGTAGATGTTGAACCATTGCATATGGTAGACAAGTTGTTAGTATATTTAATTACTTTGACATACGAGGGCCTTCTAGAGAGAAGTTGTAGTCAGGTTACATTAGTGGTATAAGACATTGCTATAGGTAGTTACCATGGACTAATTAACAGATGGCTAATACAACTAGAAAACCTAGTATGAGATGATTTGACACTTAGAATCTAGAGATCTAGGTTTCCAAATTTTAACTCACGAACTCCACTTTCGTTAAGGACGTTAGAATTGTTGTTCTTGTAGCCCCTATCTTTAGAAACCCCTTAACCAATACTATGATTGTTATATGCATTTTTGTTATATTTAGTAATATCTTTAATTTGTGTATGATTTAGCCTTTGTCATGTGTATTTATTGTGATTGTTAACCTGTTTATTTAAGACTTGTTTTTCAATTAATCTACAAAAAATTATACAAAAAGATTAGAGAGCATATGATATGAGTTATGTGCAATCGTATTACTTGATAAGGACATATGGTGGATAATCTTGCCTTTTGGGTTTAGAGTATCACATTGTTAAAAAAAAAAATAGAAAAAAAGAACCTCAAAAATCAAATAGAAAAGGAATTAAAATCCAAAATTTTTTATTAAGCATGAATTGAGAAGGTTTGTCATAAAAAGACATAATAAGAGAGAAGAGAATGTGAAAAAAAAAATTGTATTACGATAACAAGAAGAAAAAAAAAAGAGTTGGAGGAAGAGGAAAATTAGTAACAAATGCTTCTTAATATTATTAAAATTTTCTTAATAGAACTTTCTCTATGTATGTAGATTACTTCATCTATCCTTTTTTGGAACACATCTTTTATTTCAATTATGTGTGTCTAAAGCATGTATACTAACATTATAGAACATGTATTTCCTCTTTATTTCATTAATAAAGGGAGAGTGAAATTGTTATTTTTCCTCTACTATATAAAATGGCTTAATTACAACATTTACTTGAACATTATAGCTAATTGGTGGGGCAAAAAATCTAACTAAAATTCTGGTAGATATTATGGAAGTAAACCCTATGAAAAGTTATCTAATGATTTATTTCTCCACTACCCTTCTTCTTCTTCTTCCTTTTATTTGTTTTCTTCATTAATTATACTTTCCACAATAGACCAAGAATCACCACCATCACATCATAGAAGAACCACCAATATGCTACCATATACCACACCTACCCATGTACCATTTCTTATAGCTACAAATTATACTCACCCACCAACATAGACCATTACTCACCTTTACAAACCACGTCTACCTGGCATTGTTAATATCCTCAAATTAGAAGCTCTATTAATTACATTCATCGATCTCCATTCTACTGATATTTGAGAAAACATCAATTACCAACACAAAACCTATGACGACTATTATAGTAAACTAGTATAAAATAGAATAGTTATCTTATCATGTTACACTAATAGCATCCTTTATGTAGTGTTAACATGATGCTCAATCCTTAGAATGTATAGTAGATGCTTCAGTGAAATTCTTAGGATATATAGTCACTCAACATGGGATTGAAGCTAACCTGGAGAAAATATAAGCTATATTAGACATGCAACCAACGAAGATGGTAAAGAAGGTCCAAGGGCTTATAGGCCATATTGTTGCTCTAAATTGCTTTGTATCTAGATTTGCCAATAGATGTGCTTAATTGTTTAAGGTGTTGAAGAACTTGTTAAGGTTTGAAGGGACTAAAGAGTGCCAACATGCTTTTAGAGATCTTAAGTGGTTCTCGACAACTATACATGTGCTATCAAAGCCAATCTCTAGATAAGACCTGTTCCCATACTTGTTCGTCAGTTCAGTCTTAGCTTGAGTTAAAGGACAAGAGCATCAACCTACATAATACATAAGTTACATTCTTTAGGGACTAGAAGTACATTACATAAATCTAGGGAAGTTTGCATCTACATTAGATATAATTGCTTGAAAGCTTAAACTATACTTAGAAACATACAAAGTTATTGTTCCAATCGACTAATCATTGTAACAAGTATTGCATAAATCCGGTACTTTAGGAGGAATGGTTAAATATGCCATTGACTTCGGTGCCTACAAAGTCTAATATCACCCTACGATACCGCTAAAGTGCAAACCTTATCAACCTCATCACTAATTACACTAGGGAGGAAGAAGTATCAAACATCCTTCATTATTCCCTTTTCAAGCTAATTGTGCTTGCTTCCTGTGCTTATGTTTTCTATAACCTTTTGGCCTTATCTGCAATGATGTTATAAGTGGTTAGATTATAATTCTCTAATTTACATTGCATAATTAGATCAAAAGCCCTGATGAACAATAGCTAACTTAAAGGCTAAGCATACTGCAAAGTACTAAGAGCATATTTGTAGCAATTGTTAAATTTTAATTGGATTATGCTTGAATATCCTTTATAAAAGAAAAAGAAATCTACTATCATCTTGTTCCATAAAATCTTCATAAAGAAGACAAACTACTGTGGAATAGAGATACATGATGCCTTGAAGTTTGGATTCATAAGCAAGCAACAACAGGACAAAATATGAGGCCCTTACTATTAGCTTGAAGTTAATGAAAGCGATAGGTACAAAAAGGATAAAAGTCTTTTCAAATTTGCAACTAGTTGTCTAGCAAGCCAAAGGTGAGTACTTACTTGATGCTAGGATGACCAAATACCTAAAGATCATCTAAGCCCTCTAAATGAAGTTCCTTACATGGCACATTACTAAGTTCCCTAAGGAAGAGAATAAAAATGCAGATTCCTTAAGCAAAATGGTAGTGACTAGCCTGTATACCCTAGAAAGGAAAGTATCCATTGAGTACCTCCCAGACAAGAGCATCGATGAACTACACTAGGAATGCTTGGAGATACAAACTGCACCCATCGAGCCATGTTGGATAGACCTACTTATAAACTACTTGAGAGATGACATTATCCCTGAAGACCGAAAAGAGGATAGAAGACTGATTTATTGGACCTCTAATTAAATGCTAATAGATGGTGCACTATACAAACGAGGTCATAGGACTTATTACCTTCGATGTCTCAGACTTGACAAAGTTCATTGTGTCTTCAGCAAGTTTTACATTAAAGTAAGTAGTAATCCTATTAAGAGCCAAGTTTTATACATTAAGGCTCTACAATTTGGGTACTATTGGTTGATTATGAGACAAGAAACTTAGGAAATGGCTTTAAGGAGCCCTTAATGCTAGAAGCATACACTAGTAGACCAAGCTCTAAGCATTACCTTGTTACCTTTGACCAGTTTATAACCTTTTACCCAATTGTGGCTTAACATCTTAGGTCCTTTCCCTAAAGCCATTAGTCAACGGCAATTAACCATTAGAGTCGTTGACTACGTTACGAAGTAGGTGGAAGTAGAGGTTGTAGCTAAAATAACCATAAATAGCATATGCAACTCCTCCATAATCATTTATTATGTAGGTTCAATGTTCGTTACATCTTGATTACAGATAATGGGACTTAATTCTACAACAACCAATTCTAAGCTTTTTGTAACAAACATGGGCTAAAAATCTACTACACTTTAGTGGTACTCTCTGAATCAAATAAATAAGTAGAAGTTGTATATAAGACCATCTTAAACAACTTTAAGAAGAGGGTAGATCAAGTTAGAGGAAAGAAAGTATACCAGCTTCCCTCCATCTTGTGTATATAGAATAATTATAAGAGAGACATCACTTTGACTTGCCTTCGGCTTTGAAGCTGTCCTACCCATCAAACTTGAACTCTTGAATATTTGGACTTAAGAGTTAGACGTCATGCCCATCAAAATCGCCCTTCAAGCTAACTTGAATACGATTGAAGAAATTCGTAACTTGGCAATGATGTGAGTATCAACATACCAACAGAGGATAGCTTAATATTATAATAAGAAGTTCAAATATAAGATCTTCTAACCTGGTGACTTGGTATGGAGAAAGCATGAAACCACAAGCTTCCAAGAAGGCTAGGTTAAGTCAACTCTCAATCATTAAGAATTGGTTAGGGTAAAGATAGTAAGATGCGTAAAGCTTATAGATTAGAATGTTTGGATGGTTAACCTATGCCTTGAAAGTGGAACGCTGACAACTTAAGGCCTTTGTTTAAGTAGCATAAGCCAGCATGACAACGGTATACAATTGGGAAATAATAAACTTTTAACCCCCATTTTCATACCTTACCCTTTTGAAGCTCATATTATTATAAACCTTATGAAGCGTACAACTTAAAGTCCTAACTTCCACGCAATAATTGAAACCCCCTATTAGCTTCAAGATTACCCTCCTTAAGTACTAAGGAATATGACCTCTTTAGGTCCCATTAGCTTTAAGATTGCCCTCCTTAGGCAATTAGAGCACATGACCTCTTCTAGTCCTATTAAATCTAAGATTGCCCTCCTTAGGTGATTAAAGCACATAACCCCTTCAGGTCCTACTAGCTCTAGACTAGATACCCCTCTTCATAGGGTAACTAAAACATATAATCTTTTTAGGTCCAGTTTCCAACCTTTTTCAAGTTGTCTACTCTAAAACCAAATCCTTTAGGCTACCAAAGCACCCGACCTCTCTAAGTCTAATATACTCTGAGACTGCCATTGGGTGAATAGAGCAACAATCCCCTTTAACCCCCTTTGAGAGTTTTCTTTTCTCTAAATACTTAAGGCACCATTACGTCGACGAATCACATCCTAACCTAAAATCCAAAGTACCTTAAAAACTAAGCTAGAATACTATCACAAAACCATAAGACCAATTTGAAGTCCATAGCATACTAAATGTAGCCTAACTACACCTTAATGTTGCTTACATTGAAAGAATCAAAGAATTAATGCAAAGCAACATGTGAAGAGCAATATTAAATTCATTAAAAGATCAACATTACAACCCACTAGCGGGCATTCTATTCATCATTAAATATACAATAATAAAAGAAAACATTCATTCCTTAAGGAATTCCTCACTTGTATAGACTGAGAATTAGGATCAAGCTGGGCATTCGGCATTGAGGCTACCTCTTCGATATGAATAGCTTAGGCAACATCTTCCTTAGCATTCTCAACCTTTATAACCTCTTCTGGTTAAGAAGCTTGAGGACCTTCCATAATGGGGACCTTGTTTATGTAGTCCTATAAGCTAAGGTCGAGGTTAGAATAATGTCACCAAATCTCCTCCTTGCCTCTGTTACAATTTTCATAATGACGTTCCTTTGTAGTACACCTCTTACCCCCAATTGCTCATTATTTCATCAAAGACTTGATTCCGAAGGCCTCTCTTGAGAGCTTGGACCCTTCATACCTCTTCCTTGAGCTCCTTTACCGTCATCGTATCCACCTCTAAAAGGATACTAGCCTTCTTGTGCTCATCTTCTCTCGCCTTGAAGACTTCCCTCAAATCCCTTAACTCCACGAGATTTGTATGTGCCTGCACTAACCAAAAGCTTAGTTCAACTTTTGGCTTTAAGTTACTCTTTGAGGGTAGGATGCTTAGTTGCTAAAAACTCAACCTTTGCCAATACAGCCTTAACTCCCCCTCAAACTTCATTCCTCTTGGCCTCAACTTGTGCCAACTTTTCCCAACCCTCTTCTTTAACCTTCCTCAACTCTAGTCCAATGGCACTCACCATTGCATTAACCTTAAACATCTTTTGCATGAAGAAACCGATATTAGAAAAAACTTCAAAATATAAAAATGTGAAGAATTAAAAGCTTTATCACCTTCCTCCTCTTTTCTCTTTGTTCTTTTAAGAAAGCGTAAGTAATGGCATTCAACTAAAACAAAAAAGAATAGCAAGGATTAGCTAAGAAATCTAAATAGGAGATGATCAAATAGATAATCACAAAGGTTGAAAAGCTTACCTCATAAATTATTAAGCTCAAGTATTCTTTAACCTTCTTGGTTACTCCATGCTTAATCGAATGGCCAAGGCCTTTATATGTTTTGGTAATACCATTCCTTATGTTAGCTTACAACGTGATTTAGCCTAACCTAGCACTGATGGATTACCTTAGATATTTGAGGCTAGCATATATGACCTTCCTTGCTCCTTAGCACTCATTCGTTGGGATAAGCTCCCTAGTGGAGCATTCAATGCATTTCTTCTTCCTTTATTCTTTCTTACACTTGTTTTGCTATTGTTTGCTGCTCCTTTAACCAATTCCTTGTACTGCCGTCATCTACTACCAGTACAGATTCACCCGATGATTTGATGACCTTGTCCCCAAACCTCTTTTGAGTTTTCAAAGGTTCTACATCCTTGCTCAGCACTATGGTTAGTGGTTAGGCAATAATCGACACTCCCACAAGTACATTTTGTGTAACATGGCTAGGTTGCTCCTGTACCACATTAATTAGAATAGCCTTCCTCTTCTTTGATGGGGACTGTTCCCCCAAGACCTTTTTTCTTTCTTCTCACTGACTCGACAAGGCTAAAAGCCTTTAGCTGGGAAATGTTGAACTCTTTTATATCTATAAAACACACATACAACGTAAGAAACAACATATGAGAAAATAATTTATCAAAGGCATGATGCTAAGATGAGCCTTTGACGGACTTCTCCCTTAACTTTAGCACATAAGTTGCTTCTCGAATAGCTTATAATTCTTCTACAACGACAAGCAGGGCTTATACCTTCTTCTTTCTCCCTTTCATCCAGTATTTTAGCTATGTCTAAATGTTTTTTAACCTTTTCCTTAACATCATATGACCCTTCATTCTCTAATGATCTTTAATCCTCTTGGAGGTTACCGAGTTATTAGATTGCAACTTTTTCAAGTCTAACATCTTTATAAGTTAGACCAACCTATCTAGAAGTTGAAATTGACTTTTGACCTCGGTACAAAGAATCTATCTCATCATCCTTGCACTGAGGATACAAGTTTAGTAAATACCTTCCTATAAGGATAATTCCTAAGATTATACCATCCGTTAGGCTTCCCATTGGACTTTATTAGGTAGAAATGCCTTGAATGATTGTCCTTACCTCTAACTCTTTGCATATTTCCTCAAATTTAACTAAGATGAGGTAGGTATTTAGTGTAAGTTATCTTGGATTTACTTTGTGATATAACAAAAAAATCTATTTGGAATTCAATAAAGGGGATCTTCAATCCAACATCGAAATGTTTATTATATAGAAATATTATCTCGAGCATTGTTAAGGCCAACCTATCATTATTTAAGGGCATCTCTACATGTTAACATTCAGAAACCTTGTAACTTTGTGCAATTAATCAAATATCATCCCATATAAAGTATTCTTTATGCCATGCGGTGATTGGCTGACTATCAGGTCTCTCCATAACGACGTAATTGGCTTATTCTCCTCACTATCGTTTAGATATACATCTATGCCAATTGGTAGTTCATTAAATTCCTTAGGGCAGGAAGATGCACTAAGCTAATCACTAGTACGGGACGACTTATTGCTTCAATGGGTTAAGGGGAAGTGTGCAACCTTATGGTATAGCTAATTGTCATAGGGGTATATGATGAAGAAGATGATAATAAAGAAAAATATGAAAATGTAGAAGACGACTCAAAAGTAGATGATGCTCTACTTGCCATGATATTTCTAACTAAATGAATAAGGTTGAAAATCTCAAACTAAGTGAGATCTCGAAATAGAGAAGTATTGGATTAGAAAGAACACAGTATAAATTTTGAAGAGCAAAATGAGAGACAATGACATGATTTTTCCTTATTTATATTAGCAGCATAATAATCAAAGCATCAATTATGAAAAAAATGAATCAATAGAGACCTTTGTTAACCAAATCTTGGTAAGTGCCTTACAAAAAGAATAAAGGGGTGATATCATTGCATCAAAGCTATCACATTACACGATTACCCAATAGTTGAAGGGTACGTGTCCCCTTTAGTTAATATTTCTTGCTTGGTATGCTTAAAAACAAAAATCAAAACTTAAACGTCTTGAGAAGTTTTTATGGCCTAAAGTTTAAGTGGACAATGGAATGATTCATATTCAAGATCTCATAAGCCTATCTAATTTGGTCTTAGGGGCTAAAAGCATGAAAAAACTCAGATGAATACTGTTGGATGCGCTCCTTAACATACTAGTTTGGCCAAGACCCTATGTCGTCTTAGTAACCACCTTAATACATTAGTGGAAGAGGGTATGGAGGTACGGAGGAGGTTTGAAAGTATATTAGAACATTTCACTAGTAACTTATGGAGCTCGTCAACCTAAGAGTCTAACCAATGGCTTAGTCTCTTCATCGCTAATGAAATTAGGTTGTAAGTATTGATAGGTCATTTTGGACACAAACTTTTGAGCTTACATTGACCTCTTTAACACATAGGTTAAGCCCAATAAGCCTAAGCTAACCTACTTAGGGCATTACTCGATCTCTTTGAACTTACTCCACATTGTTACTAAGACTTTGAGAAGTAATAGAACTTTGCCAATACCTAAATTGAGTAGTAACGAGGTTGGTTGATCTTACTAAGAGGTGCTAGCTAAGTTTCCTTCTTACTCTAGTACTTTGGACCTTAGGCTGTTAAGCTTATAGTATGGAAGCCTAGCCTATAAAATCAAGAGAGGACAAGATGGAAGCTACTTAGCCTAATTAGGAAAGTACATAACTAGCATCCACCTTATAGAGTTTGGAAGGCATCGTTTGCATATTGCAAAGTGAATCTCAAAGATGTGATACGCTTTCTATAAATATCTCACCAACTACTCTTATAAAAACTAGGTAATTCAATCGATAAGAGAAGTTGAAACCTTCTTTTCTCTAGTCCATTCATTATCCCTTTAGACACTTTGCTAACTTAAGTATTGGAATGGTTGCGCTTGAGCCACTTTTGGTTGTCTTTAAAACTTATGCTTTTTTTTCTTTTTAATTTTTTAGGATGACTCCAATATTTAAATTCCTAAATAAAATCACCCATTAACAATTTTCTTTTAGGAACAAGTAGAAGAGCTATTAATGAAACGATCATTGATAGATTATATATATATATATATATATATATATCTTAACAATGCCAACTAGATATATTACAATTGCTTAGAAAGGAGAATTAAATCTACCCTATCTTGTTATGAGACTAGCGTTTATATCACTAAACTATAACAATCTTAACTTGTTGATAGATTTCTTGTGTAAATATCAAAGGTTACTTCAACAATGTATACTTGAATCTATTTTTGTCATTCGAATATGAGATTAGAGTACCGTATTGGAGAATAGATGTGATCCATGTGTCTTTATATGAAGAGACGAAATAAGATTAAAATTGAATATATTGTCTATTCACTTCACCAAATATAATAAGCCCTTGGTAGAATTCTTATAAATTACGAATTGAATGGACTTGTAATTGCATTGTACACTTGATGAAACACATTCAAAGAAATAAATAAGTAATATATTGCAAATTATTACTTTTCCCTCTCTTCTTTACCTTCATTATCCTTGCCATTATATATTTCTATATCTCCCTTTCTACTCTCTCATCTTCTTCTCCATTAAGTCTATCCCTCTCTTTTTCTCTCTTTCTTCCTTTCCAAATGACTCTCATTTCCATTTTTTTTTTACTTTTATGTAACCCACTAATTAATTCATCGCAAAAGCTCAAAACTAACCCCAACATCAACTAACCCTTTATGTATAGCATATGTTGGAGGAATCATTAGGTTGTTGGTATGAAAGGGATGTCCCTCAATTTGGGTTATAGAGTTTCAGTAAGGTAAAAGCTAACGATAGCATGAAGTGTGTTAAATGTCTCTTAAAGATGTTTAAAATGGTCATGGGGTGTTTTGCTTTTTAGTATCATATCATTAGTGTAGACTTTGATGGTATAATGGATTAAGGATTTCAACATCCTGACCATTACGTATTAGCACTTATCTTATGCATTCTTAAGTTTGAAGGACATCACATTATTGCATTACATGCCAAAATTAGTGATGAAGGATACATTCTTAAGTCCTCTATTGATTTTGTGGATTGGGCTTTGCATAATGTAGCTTAACAGCCTAAGATCTAGAGTATTAGAGTAAGAAGGATTCTAAGTTAGCACCTCTTAGTGGGATTGGTCGAGTTCATTAGACATTGGTTTGAGTACTGATAAAGTTTTATTAGCATTGGAAGTCTTAAAACAAAGTAGGATAAATTCATAGAGGTTGGACAAGACTGTAAATAGGTTGGTTTTCGCTTTTTGGGCTTAGCCCATACATTAAGGAAGTTGTCTCGGATTAAGGTCCATATATGAAATGTTCTTATTAATAGAAACAAACAGTCACTATTCAAATGATATTCTTGATCATGTATTAAATATTAAGGGTGGGTGCGATTCAGCTTGATACTGTTTGCCCTTTCTTACCAAACTGAATTTACTATAACGGTTTGTTTTTTTTTTTTGGAAGTTGAACCTAATTATGTGGGTTGGTTTATAAATTTTTTGAACTTAATTAAAATCGGTTCAGTTTGATCAACAGTTCGAATAATTTGTATTAAATTTTCACTAAATATTTTTATTTCCAATAAATATGGAATTTCAAATAAAATTCACACAATTTAATCTTAATAATTGACATAAAATTATGATAAAAAATAATAAGATATGAAAATTTTGATGAAATTTATGAAGATTAATGGAAAAAAATAAAATAATTAATGAATTTTTTTTTATTTAACTAAATGATATGGCTTGATTTTAAATAGTATGGTTTGGTTTACTTTTGTGAATTAAATCACGAATTATTTATATATAATCAAATCAAATCATAAATAAAATACTTTGAAAAAAATCGATATTTTGATTTGATTTATGTTTCGATCCACGATTTATGGTTTTTTTCTCAATCCGATTAAATATGGTAAAAAAAACATAAATAATAACATATATATTCAATTTTCTCAAAAGCATTAGTCAGTGATCGATTAAAAAAGCGTCTGCACAAAAAATTAAATATTTTTTTATGCATACTATCATGTGATTGGAGGTATAAATTCGACCGACATTGTCATTTGGTCATAGCAGCTGCAAGGTCCGGCAATTCGTATGAAACCAAAGTCGGCAAATTAACTGGGATTCCAGTTCCCGCCAGGCCGTATATCGCAAGAAACAACCCCATAGTATTAGTATGAAAATATCCTACATGATCAAGGGCATTCTCGTACTTTTACCATTTCTTGCTAGTCCTCCATCGATAAAAAGACCTCAACGATTGGAAAAGAGATTTATAAAAATATACATATATATACATGCATAAAAAAAACCAAATAAGTTTTTACTAAACACGAACGAAGAAGGTTTCGTTTCATAGAGACACAACAAGGGAGAAAGAGAACGGAAAGCAGCGAGAAAATAAAAGGAGATAGAGAGAAAATTCTTAGTTTTCACTGATTTCTTTTGCAATTCACTTGCTATTTCGTTTCAATCTCTTCGTTTGTCTCTCTCTCTGTTCGAGTCACGTTTCTGCACAAAGTCGCGCGACTTCTTCCTTCCTCTCTCTCTCTCTCTCTCTCTCTCCGATCTATTGTTTCGGAGTTCAATTTCTTGGTTAGTTCGCGTACTTTAATTCGTATTACTGTTTGATTTTTCATTTTTCAGTTCGTCGAATTTTACAGAACCTAGGGCTTTTTTGGTTTCAGCTCACTCGAATCCAGATTTTCGAGTTGCGCTGTGGGAAGGTCGTGTTTTTTTTTAATTTCATTGAATTCGTACATTGCGTTTTGTATTGACTTTTTTCTGTCTTCCTGGAAAATTAGGGTTTTCCGGCGCGAGGAGATTGGGGCGAAAGGAGAAAGAGAGGAAATTTGAAGCATGAGCATCGACAGTCCCGGAAAAGGGGAGAATTAGGGTTTGGAAAATTGAAGGTGAATTAGGGTTTTTCCATGGGTGATGGAGGTGTGGCATGCATGCCTTTGCACCAGAGTATTATGGACAGGCTTTCGATTCCTGAGAAAGCGCATTGTGGAGGAGTAGTTAATAATGGAAAGAATGGGTTTAATAATAACAATTCCTCGCCATCCTCGTCAGTTAAAGTGCCGGAATCCGGGACTAAAAAGAAGACGAAGAAAGTAAAGAGAATAGTGAAGAGAGTGGTTACTGTTAAGAAGAAAGGAGTGCTCAAGAGTGAGGTGGCGGCATTGGAGACAAAGGAGAAGATTAGTGGCAATAAGGTTGAGAAGAAGGGTGATGACTCGGGTGTTGATGATAAGGTGGTGGTGCAGAATGATGAGGTTGAAGAAGGTGAATTGGGTACTTTGAAATGGCCAGCAAGGGAAGTGGAGAATGGGGAATTATTAGTACCCGAGAAGCCAAAACGAGGAGGCAGCAGAGGCTTGTATGATAAGGGGGATATGAGTGTTGATAGATGGAGGAAAGGAGACTCTGAAAAGGAATATACTCATGGGAATTGGAGAAGAGGGGAGGTCGAGAAAGGGGAATTTTGGTCGTGGAGAGCTTACAATGATGAAATAGAGCGAGGTGAATTCATTCCTGATAGATGGCATAGAGGTGAAGTGTCCAAGGATGACTATAGTGGTTACTCGAAATCGTCACGGAGATATGAGCAAGGGAAGAATAAGGGATGGAAGCACGAGTTTGAGCGATCACCTCCTTGGCGTACTCCTCCAGGGAGATATCAGGACGATGAGGGGTACTACAGGAAGAAAGAATTCAGTAAAAATGCGAGTCACCATAGCAAGAATCCTTTCAGCAGATGGGAAGGTGGCCTTGAGAGGTTGTTACCGAGGTTGGGCCCAAAAATCACTAACGAGGATGGTTCACACAGAGTTGAGTATAGCAATGGTAAGAACCAGGTGAGAGAGCATTTTTCAGGTAATAGGCTGAAGCGGCACAGTTGTGATGCCGATTCGGATAGTAGTGAGCGTGGTGATCGCAAACATTTTGGTGATTATGTTGACTATGCCAGCTCAAAAAGCCGGAGGCTTTCGGATGAAGGTAATCATTCTTTTCATTCCGAGCATTATTCCCATCGCTCTGGGGAGAGGCACTATAAAAACTCATCATCCAGAGTATCGTCTTCTGACAAGCTTTCTTCAAGACAGCATGAGTATTCACTGCCTTCTAGAGGAGCCTATGACAGGCATGGCCGCAGTCCTGTCAGTTCAGATCGCTCCCCTCATGGTCGGAGCAGGCATTATGAGCATAGAGACAGGAGTTCCCCACGGCATGATAGGTCACCTTATGGCCGTGAGAGATCTCCATATGTTCATGGAAGAACGCTATATGGTCGCGAGAGGTCTCCTTATGGTCGTGAAAGATCTCCCTGTGGCCGTGATGGCACTCCTTTTGGCCGTGACAGCACACCTTATAGCCGTGAGAGGTCCCCCTATGGTCGTGATAGATCCCCATATGAACGGAACTATCGCTATGATTATAGAAATAGAAGTCCTAGTTATGCTGAACGGTCCACTCAGGAACACAGGCACTCTGATCGTAAGGATCAGAACCAGAACAATGTGGAGCGGTCCCCACATGCGCAAGGTAAGCCCCAGGAGCGTGAAACTAGTCGCAATGCTGACAGTGGGAAGATAAGTTCAGAGCCCAGGAGTAGAGTAGAAGAAGAGAAGCTTAAGCAGAAGGAGCAAAGCGGGAAAGAGATGAAAATTTCTGTAATAGAAGCTCAAGAGAGAAGCAATGATCATGATATAGTAACACCAGCCGTTGTTGAAAAGGAGACTAGCAGTCAATCCCAGAAGGAAGACCAGTCTCAAACCCAAACCGCAAACTGCATCGAGTCGCCACATGTTGATATGCCAGTTCCAGAGGAGATGCTATCCATGGAAGAGGATATGGATATTTCTGACACACCACCGCATGTGCCTGCTGTGGCGGACACAATGAGGGGGAGATGGGTTTATCTTGATTATTTTGGCGTGGAGCGCGGGCCATCTAAACTTTGTGATCTCAAGGCACTTGTTGATGACGGTGTACTTGCCCCAGATCACTTCATCAAGCACCTGGACACAGATAGGTGGGTGACTGTTCAGAATGCAGCTTCACCTTTGGTGACTCTGAATTTTACATCCATAGCACCAGATGATGTAACTCAGCTAGTGAATCCTCCAGAAGCTCCAGGTAATATTTTGGAAGATGTTGGGGATGCTGGTCAATCTGGTGTTCAGTTCGTTGAGGAAATACAAGACAATCCTGAATTGGAAAGTATAGGTGATTTTTGCATTGACAAAAGGGTTGGAGCTCTGCTAGATGGTGTACATACGGCTGAGGGCACGGAACTTGAAGCAGTAGGAGGTATCAATTTATGCATTATCTGGGAAAAATTTCCTTCAATTAGTTTCCAGCTTCCTTATTCAGACATTAGACGTGAAAGTAAAACTGAGCTATTGACTGCTTTACCCTTGCAGAAGCTTTGCATATGACATTTGAAATTGAGCAATGGGAGAAATGTCAAAATGTTGAAGGTACACGATTGCGGATGTTATTTAGAAATGCACCTTGCTTTTTTGTTCTTATGAGATTATGTCAAATTGATGTCATCACGTTTTAAGTTTAAGTACGGCAATTTAAAAAAAAAAAAAGAGAAACTTTAATCTTACCGGCTATCAACTTTTGCTTGCATTTCTTTTCTTCCTTTTTTTTGTTTTTCCTTCTGTTTCTTCTTCTTCTTCTTTTTTTTCCTTTAAATTAATGAACAGAGCTGGTTAACTTCGGGTTCATGGACCTTTCTACAAGAGCTCCGCAGGTAGCCTGTAAAAATGTCCGGTAAAATTTGAGCCTACAAATCTCATGCAAGTTACTACAAGAATATCTTTAGCTTTCCCTTGGCCCACTTCTCTCTTCTTCTTTTTCTTTTTTCTTAATACGGGAGTTTAAGACCTCGTCCAAGTTGCTACAATAGTGTCTCTACCCTTCCCAAGGCCCACTTCTATATTTTTTTATTTTAGGGAAAAAGATATGGCTTGTGTTGGCACTTTTGTAAACTCATATTCTGTATTTTATCACCAAAGTTAGGAGATACGTGTCAGTTTCTATTGGGCTCACAATAATTAATTTAATAAAATAAATTTTCTTTTGGTAAGCAAAATAAATTTTCTCTCGTTAAGCAAAATAAAATTAATTAAATAGTATAATTAAAAATAAAATTAAAAAAGAGAATACGAGAAAAAGAAAAATGTTAAAAACCTATAACCTACATTATTTTATTTAGTTTTTTTAATATATTGTGTAATTAAATTTATTTGATAAAATTATTTATGAAATTAATTCTTACGGACAAATCAGGAACTGACATGTATCCCTTACCTAATATTAACGGATAGCAATAAAGCACAACATCATGTGTTTGTCAAAAAAACAGCACATGTAATATATTTGTCAAAAAACAAAACAATGTTCATGTGTTTGTAAAAGCCTAAGAGACAAGTTATGTATACATAATTTTCCCTTTATTATAACATCATTGGAATTTTTCTGGACTTTCAGCTTCCATATGCAAGAAGTGGTGCTTATATTGACGATCCAAACCTTGCAAGTCTTAAATGAAAAAGCTGATATTTTAACCCAAAAAAAAAGTCTCAATTTTTTCTTTTGGTGGAATTAAAATTTTTTGGTGCTATTGTTGATCAGTAGCTGCTGCTTGTCGGACTCAAACCTATTACATCTGGGGTGAAATGAACAATTCACATCAAATCTATATTACAAATATTCAGTGGATAACAATCAAGACTTGTTTCGTTTATAGTTCTAATTGCATCACTCTAAAACAAAGAACACCTCTCACCAAGGAAAAAGTAAAGAGAACTCGGAACACTAGATACAGGTATGGCACGTGATGCTTGCTGAGCTGCCAGCCTATGCATCCTCTTCACTGTTCTTACAATTCCCACCTCCCCCCCCAACTTTTTAAATTACCAACCAAAAAATAAAAAAGAATAAAAAAATAAAAATCTAAGCTGGCTCTGTGGCTTTGTGTGCCAGATGAAGTTGTGGACTTCATTTTTTTCCTTTCCATGTTTTTCTCTCTCCATTCTTGAAGCTTTTGATAATTAATCTGCTGAATATGTTCACGTCTAACTCCAACATTATGATATAATCTCTATCATTATAGCTTCCATGGCCTTCTTTTGAGATGAATGTGTTAATTTTGCTCTCTGATTTATGTTCCTGGATTTATGCAGAATTCATTTGGCATCAAGCTTGCAGTAGTGAACATTGTACTATAATAAAAGATGAAGTATCAACACGTGCATCAACTGAATTGAGGGAAAGTGTTAACTATGATAGGGAAGTCCCGTTTGTGAACAGTGACTTTAGTGAATGGTGTAATGGCCAGTTATCTTGCAAAGGTGGTGACTGGAAGAGGAATGAGGAGCCTGCCCTAGATCGATTTTCACGAAAGAAGGTTGTCCTTAATGATGGTTTTCCCTTGTGTCAGATGACAAAATCTGGATATGAGGATCCCCGTTGGCATGAGAGGGATGAGCTGTATCTACCTTCTTTTAGCAAAAGGCTTGACCTGCCTCCCTGGGCATATTCCTTACAAGATGAGAGGATTGACATTGATGGCGTAGGCAGAACACAGGTTAAACCTGCTGTCATGAGAGGAGTTAAAGGTACCGTACTGTCAGTTGTCCGGATAAATGCCTGTGTAGTTAGGGACAATGGTTCTTTTGTTTCTGAAAACCGGTCAAAAGTCTGGGGAAAGGACAGACACTCTTCAAGATCTGCTCGGCCATATTCTTCAAGTAGTGATGCTAGGAGATCATCTGCAGAAGGCAGCTCTCGATCAAGAACTGCTGATGAGCACAACTTGCATAATTTGAGGAAGAATGCAGTGGCCCTTAACATACCAAAAGACCGTGTATGCACTGTTCATGATTTACAACTGCATTTGGGTGATTGGTACTTTGTTGATGGTGCTGGACACGAACGTGGACCTCTGTCATTTTCTGAGCTGCAGGTCCTTGCAGATCAAGGGATTATCCCAAACCATAGCAGTGTTTTTAGGAAACTTGACAAGTTGTGGATTCCAATTAGTTCTGCTGGTGAGACATCTAATGTTGCTGACAATGTTCAACTTGAGAACAATTTACCATCTACTTGTTCTGCTGGACCTCAACTTAAACGTATACAAGTTGCTCCGCTGGGTGAGATCAACTCAAATGACAGGTTTTTCCACAGCAGTCACCCGCAATTCATCGGTTTTATGCGTGGGAAGCTTCACGAATTGGTAATGAGATCATATAAAAGTCGGGAGTTTGCTGCTGCTATCAATGAGGTCCTAGATCCATGGATCACTGCCAGACAGCCAAAGAAAGAAATGGAGAAACTTGTCTACAGGAAATCAGGTATGTTTACAGAATTTTATAGGCTGGTTACCCCTTTAGTTGGAAAGAATATTATTGGAGTACAGGAATTTGGCAATTTCAATTGATTGCCTTGCCTCACTTTCATTAAATGGTAGTGGAGTTATATCATTCTCATGATGGATGAGTGTGTAATAGCTGGTTTCCTTACTCATTTGAGGGAACTTTATCTTTTAGAAGCCATAATTGTGAATGCTCTAGCATTCATATCTTATGTTCTTCCTCAATTGATCTACTCAGTATGGTTGCATTTTTAATGTGATTGTATAACTGCTGCTGCCAGGTGTTTTGATGTTTCTCCCTTTTTAAAAGTTCTGTATAGATTCTTATATGAATGAAATTGAATAATTTTTTCAGTACTTCCTGACCACAAATTGTTGACTAGATGACCTGGTACCTCAATTTCCCTAAAAAAAGTGCTCAGTTCGCTGCTGGTATTCTGTGCATTCTTCTTAGCAAGTTGGTGGCATTCAATGAACTGAATAATCATCTAAGCTTGTACCTGCTATCTAGTTAGTGACTGAGAAATATCACTTTCAAACTTATTTATATTTCTCTGCATTATTGTTTAGAGATGAGATGTAGCTAGTGTTACCTTTTTCCTCTGTCATATCTTTTATCTTGAGATCAAGGGGTGCCAAAAAAAAAAAGGCTGTCAATGGTGTTAACCATTGGTAATAGTGGTGTTGTTTTTCTGTTTTTTACCCTTTTATCCTCCCGATTTTCCATGTAAGATTTGTGCTGTTTTTGTATTTTTTACCCTTCTATCCTCTTGATTTTCCATGTAAAATTTGTGCTTCTCATTCTCCTATCCAAGATTAAAAGATTTGTGCTCTAGAATTCTTAATTTGAACTTTGATGATCCTTCTGACATTGGGTTCTATTGGATGCTTGGTGGTGGACCCATTACCAGATCTTGATTTCCGAGCTGGCAAAAGAGCACGCCTGTCAGTTGATGAAAGTGAGGAGGACAGTGAAAGGGATGAAGATATGCCGAATATTAAAAGGAATGAAGTTTCTTTTGAGGATTTATGTGGCAATGCTGCTTTCTCTGACCACAGTGGATCATCTGGACTGTTGGATGGTCAAACATTGGCTCGGGTGTTACATTTTCTAAGATCAGACTTGAAAACCCTCGCAGCTGCTTCAATTACATGTAAGCAGTGGAGAGCTGCAGTCAGGTTTTACAAAGATATATCAAGAGAGATAGATGTGTCATCATTAGGTCCCAGCTGCGTTGACTCTGTGTTATGGTGTGTTATGGTAGGTTTTATTGGCAATGGTTTCTCTTTTTACCTGTTGTGAATTTATTTTTCCTTCTAATTCAGTGTCATCAATTTGTGCAGAGTGGTTATGATAAAGAAAAGATAAATGCATTAATTCTGAAAGACTGCTGCAGCATTACATTAGACATGCTTGAAGAAATTCTTCGAACGTTTCCTTGTCTGTCTTACATTGATATCAGAGGTTGCAGCCAATTTGGGGACTTGTCTTGTAGATACCCAAACATAAACTGGGTTAGGACCTGGAACACCTTTGGTGATGCACGCTCTAAAAGTAGGACTCTGAAGCACTTATCTGAGAAAAATTCAGCATGGGCTGCAGCTGATGGCGTGGGTCGCAATGATGCAGATGATTTTAGTGAACTGAAGGACTATTTTGATAGTGTGGACAGGAGAGACGCTGCAGGTCAGGCTTTTCGTCGAGGCTTCTACAAAAGGTCAAAGCTATTTGATGCAAGAAAGGCCTCATCTATCCTATCAAGAGATGCTCGTGTGAGGCGATGGACAATAAAGAATTCTGAAAAAGGGTATAAAAGGATGGAGGAATTTCTTGTTTCAAGTTTGAAGGAAATTATGAAAGAAAACACCTTTGACTTTTTTGTGCCCAAGGTACCCCTGCTTCTTTATCAGCCCAACTTTTAGTAATGTGGGATTGATGAATTGCGGTGCCAGACCTCTTATTCATACTTTTCCCTGTCCAGGTAGCTGAAATCCAAGATAGATTAAAAAGTGGTTACTATATTCACCGTGGAATCAGCTCTGTGAAGGAAGACATCAGTCGGATCTGCAGGGATGCTATCAGGTAAGTTTTATTGAGTTATCTCTTCTGCATAAGGTTGCTATAGTTTTGATTACTGGTGTGTATCTTTAGGCCCTTCCAAGGGAGTAAGGTCCACACTGCAGCTCTAAGCTATTTCTTCTGGTGATTGGATTTTGTGATTATTGCCAATAGCAAAACTTCTTTACTAGTTTTATATTCATAAGAAGTTTTATTAATAATATGGGGAAAAAAAAATATCACAACCTATCTGATGGCAGATTGACAAGAACAAAAGACATAGTATACTATTTGCTTAATTAGTGGCAACAACCCTTGAAAAGCGAGAATTGCTCAAAAAACCTGGACAGAGAAATTTGTCAAGACAGATCTCTTGGTTTCAAACTTCTTTCCTTTGCATGGTTTAGTTTTTATTTTGTCTTTCTAATGACATGGAAAATAAGCTGTTACCTTTGGTACTTACTGTTGTATTTTCTTTTTCTGCTGATCAGATCTGCTTATGGCTCTTAGGAATTTACTAGGGCATTGCTTACTTAAATATTATACTGGGGTATCTTATTCTATTTCTATTCTTCAATGGTTGCATATGGATGCAGAGCAAAGAACCGTGGTGATGCTGGAGATATGAACCACATGGTTACATTGTTTATCCAACTTGCCTCGCAATTGGAGGACAGCTCCAAATCCTCTTTTCAAAGAGATGGGATCAAGTCATGGAAGGATGATTCTTCTGGTGGTTTATCCACTTCATCGAGAATCAAGAAAAAACTGGTTAAAGCTGATAATGATAGGAAATATAGGAGTAATGGTTCTTCCTTTTCTAGCGGTGTTTATGATGATGGGGACTACTCCTCTGATCAAGAAATAAGAAGACGTTTATCCAAATTGAACAAGAAGTCTCTGGACTCTGAAAGTGAAACATCTGATGACACTGGTGGATCATTTGAGTGTAGCAAGTCCGACAGTGATACCACTGTGTCAGAAACTGAAAGTGACTCAGAATTGCGAAGTCAGGTTGCTGATTCCAGAGCTAACAGTTTTGCCTCTGTGGATGAGGGTTTGGATTCATTTGTGGATGACCGTGAATGGGGTGCTCGCATGACAAAAGCCAGTCTTGTACCTCCTGTCACTAGAAAGTATGAAGTTATTGACGAGTATGTGATCGTTGCTGATGAGGATGAAGTAAGGTGTAGAATGCAGGCCTCTTTACCAGAGGATTATGCTGAAAAGCTTGATGCTCAGAAAAATGGAGCTGAGGAGTTAGATATGGAACTTCCAGAGGTCAAGGATTATAAACCAAGAAAGAAACTTGGTGTTGAAGTGATAGAACAGGAGGTTTATGGAATTGATCCCTACACACATAATCTTTTGCTTGATTCAATGCCAGAGGAGTTGGATTGGTCTCTGCCAGACAAGCATTTATTTATTGAAGATGTGCTTCTTTGCACCTTAAACAAGCAAGTCAGACACTTCACAGGCACAGGAAACACTCCAATGATGTATCCTCTGCAGCCTGTAATTGATGAAATCGAAAGATCTGCTGAAGAAGAGCACGACATGCAAACAGTGCGAATGTGTCAGGGCATCTTAAGGGCCATTGATAGCCGACCTGAAGATAAATATGTTGCATATCGAAAGGTATGTGCCTGCTTGACCATCTGAATTGAGCTTGAGTTTATTTATGGAGCCTTCCATCTCTTGCATGCATCTATGGGTGCATGCGTGCGCCCCTTTCATGAGTATTCTGTTGCTGTCTTTTTAGTCTCCTCCATGTGTTTATTATAGTTACCCTTGACTGTTGATTAATTGTGTTCCAGGGGCTTGGTGTTGTTTGCAACAAAGAAGGTGGTTTCGGAGAGGAGGATTTTGTTGTGGAGTTCCTGGGGGAGGTAAAGATGCTGTTTCTCTCATCTCAGATTACAAATATTATCTGACTCTAGAGCTTGTATAGCCTTGTGTCCTTTTTTACTTTTGATTTTTCTGCTCAAGGGTCCATGCAGTAACCATCCAGGCAGTATGATGAGGGAGTGTAATCTATATGTTGCTTCTTGGGGAAAAAAGGAGGAAAAAGAAAAACAGCCTTAGATACAAGCAACCAGCCATGTAGTTCCCCCTTTTCTCTCACTTCTTTGACCCAACATTATAATCTTATTACTGTGCCATTACATAAAATGGCCCATTGTTTCCTCATGGTTAAGTTTTTGCTTAAATAGATGATGCTGAAAGTTAAAAGCTACCTATATAGTCCCCTTTGTTCTTCCACTTCTCTGACCTGACAATGTAATCTTTACCATTCCATTAGATCATTTTCTTATTGCTATATATGCTGAACATTTGGCTTTAGTAATCAACCGTTTTTTTGTTTTTTAATAAAATCTGCCTCCAGCAAGATAGGGCGAGGCCAAAAAGCCGTATAGTGCAACCTCCGACTTGAAAGAATATTCAGGCATGCCTGCCTGTTTGTTGCGCTTATTTATGTACTCTTGCTTTAACTGACAGAGAGACTGCAGACGATTCTTGCAGACAATTCTAGCCATTTATCCAAATAGTAAGAGACGATCCTCTAACAGACAATTCGTACCATCTAGATCTAGCTGGCTCCAACAAAACAGATTCTTGTCCCTCCATTGGTTATGTTGTATAATTAATTAATAAAAAAACCAATCCCAATGGCTAATTCGGCTCTGAAGCCTGGAGCCTGGAACTCAATCAAAAAGAAATTCTCTCTTTTGCCGGGAGCTACTACTTTCTTTTTGTCCCAAGATGGGAAGAAGAATATCCCTAGTCCTTTACCAGGGTTTAATAGTCGGCATGCAGACTTGTGTACATACTGAATAGGCTGGTTTAGATTGATCCTAACCGAATGATTATGAATTACTTCTGTATTTAATAATAAATGAATAAAATATTGTGAAACCCACTAAAATAAACTGTTTTGTAGGTTTATCCAACATGGAAATGGTTTGAGAAGCAAGATGGAATTCGATCTCTGCAGAAGAACAATAAAGAGCCTGCCCCAGAATTCTACAACATTTACCTTGAGAGACCAAAGGTAGTCAATCTGCTTCACATTTTAGGCCTAAGACAGGAGCTGTTTCTTGTTGCCTTACCCATTTGCTGCTTCACAATTTATTTTGCAGGGGGATGCTGATGGATATGATTTAGTTGTTGTTGATGCCATGCACAAAGCAAACTATGCGAGCCGAATCTGTCACTCATGCCGTCCTAATTGTGAAGCAAAGTAAGATTTGCCATTCAGATGATGTCATTTTACTTGTAGTTCACTTGGTGGTTTTTGTTTCTCTCCCTCTATAGATTTTATCAGAAGAACATTCTTAACATTTTCTTAGGTAGTTATAGATTTTGATTGCCTCTATTTCTGAATTTGGTAAAATGTAGATGTTAATGGAGTGATTGGGCGATTCCAATGCATGATAATGTACTTTGTTAAGAATTTCTCCAGAACCTGAGACTAGTAGTTACTGTTTCAACTGGTCTCGAGTATTTTACAGAAATTTCATGAGTTTCAGTGGAGAGAAGATTCAGTGCCTGATCATTGGCTTTATTCCAGTGATTTCTGGAACTGCACACTGGCACTGGATTAGATCTTCTATCTTGCCTTTTACCATTTCACCCTCTTTGGATTTGTTTCTTGGTGCTGCTATACTATGCCAAATTGTGATAGATCTTAGCTGTGTTACAAGGATGATAAAGTCTTGCATAGACTTAGTATTGGTTAAAAGTGAAACCAACTTATTTTGGTGAAGATTTTCTGGAAGTTAGGTCTATTTGCTCTTTATCCTCTTCTTTTCTGATGGATTAGTTTCTTAACATCACTTGTCTTGATTCAGGGTCACTGCTGTAGATGGTCAATATCAGATTGGGATCTATTCTACCCGCAAAATTCAATTTGGTGAGGAGATCACATTTGATTATAACTCAGTTACTGAGGTCAGTGTTCTTGTCTCGTGTGCGTTGTTATCTTATTTAATTTAATTGATAGATGTCTGTTTTCTATCTTTTTGATAATGAAGGCCTTTGGTCACCTGCTGGAACATTTTTGTAGTTTGAAAATTTGTCTCTGTGCAGAGCAAAGAAGAGTACGAAGCTTCTGTTTGTTTGTGTGGCAGCCAAGTCTGTCGTGGGAGCTATCTGAATCTTACTGGTGAGGGTGCCTTCCAGAAGGTAGGTGTCTGTTCCAACATATGATGGGAGTGCAAATTTTAACTTATTTGTTTGCAACTTGACTTTCCAAGCTGAAAGATATTCCATATCCAAGTTTCTTCTGCCACAATATTAAGTTTATGTTCTGCTGACTTGATATTCATGACCATCAGGTACTGAAAGAGTGGCATGGCCTTCTTGATAGACATCAATTGATGCTAGAGGCCTGTGAATTGGACTCGGTATCTGAAGAGGATTATTATGATTTAGGGAGGGCTGGTATGGGCAGCTGCTTGCTAGGTGGGTTGCCAGATTGGCTGATTGCCTATTCAGCACGCTTGGTATGTATTTATAAAATTGGCAGATTTTATATCCAGCTAATTATACATTGCTCTAAGAGCCTTTTTCCTTCTAATGAAGGTGAGATTCATTAATATTGAGAGAACAAAACTTCCAGAGGAGATTCTTAGGCATAATTTGGAGGAGAAGAGAAAGTACTTCCTGGAAATTTCCCTTGATGTCGAAAAGAGTGATGCTGAGGTTCAGGTGATTGTGTAATCTTTTTTTACACTCCCCAATGAGTTAACCAAGGGAGTGCATTTTGATTTATGACAGCTCCTGTAAAATTTTCTTTTGATTTTTTGTCAACATCAATTTGTGGTTAGTGACCAATTATATTGTATGTACAGGCTGAGGGTGTCTATAACCAGAGGCTTCAGAATTTAGCTATTACTTTAGACAAGGTAACTTCCAAAGCCTTTAGTTTGATTGGATTTTATTCTATTAAGCACTTGATGTTTGTCATAAGAATGGACTGCAAATAATCAAATTGTTTCTTGAGTGTTTACCATATTCTATAGGAAGGCTTCTGTTTTGTTGTTTTTCTCTGATTGTGGTCCGTTTTTTCCCCCCTCCTCCTTTTTGTATTCCTTGAAAGATGCATGATATTCTTTATGTAGTTTGAAAATCAAAATGTTGAATATTGCTCGAGTCCATTGACTCATGTCTCTGTTTGAAGCACATGCAGATTAACATGCTCATTATGCTCATTAACTGTTGTTGAATATGGGTAATTAAGGTTAGGGTTGAAGAATTTTGATATCTAAAAATCAATATATATCAATGATGCAGGTTAGGTATGTTATGAGATGCGTGTTTGGAGACCCAAAGCAGGCTCCCCCTCCATTGGTGAGGCTCAGTCCAAAAGAAGTAGTTTCCTTTCTCTGGAAAGGAGAAGGTTCAGTTATAGAGGAACTTCTTGAATGTATTGCTCCTCATGTGGATGATGACACTCTCAATAGTCTCAAATCCAACATTAGGGATCATGATCCATCTAATTCTGAAAATATTCGGAAAGAGCTTAAGAAATCACTGTTATGGTGAGTAAGATACACTTTTCTTTTTTGTTTTTGGATTGCTTTCTGCTTTGACATGACAGTTTTTGTGATTTTTATTCTTCCTTTAAGGTTGAGGGACGAGATTCGCAACCTTCCGTGTACATATAAATGTAGGCATGATGCTGCTGCTGATTTGATCCATGTATATGCTTACACAAAGCACTTTTTTAGGATACAGGTCAGTCTACTTTGGGAAGATTAGATGCTATATTTGATAGTTGTTTCTCTGCAGAAAGATAATTACCAAATATTTTTTGAATATGAATGTATCTTGGCTTTATTGCAGGCATACAAATCTGCGACTTCTCCACCAGTTTACATAAGCCCACTTGACCTTGGCCCAAAAACTAGTGAAAAGTTGGGGCCAGGGCTGCATGAATATTGCAAGACATATGGAGAGAATTACTGTTTAGGGCAGCTCATTTTTTGGCACATACAGACATATACAGAACCAGATAATACCTTGTTTAGAGCAAGTCGGGGATGCTTATCATTACCTGATATAGGTTCATTTTATGCCAAGTTTCAGAAGCCATCACGGCAACGTGTCTATGGGCCAAGGACAGTTCGATCAATGCTGGCACGAATGGTATGTCCATATCTTTTCAGCATATGTCCCATCGCTTTCTTAGCAGTAATTTTGCCCCCTTAATAGGATAGGAAGAATCATCTTCTGTTTGAGATTCTGATGGTAGAGTACTAGTTTATGGGATTGGGTTTTATTAGATTTGGCTTTGAGAGGATGCGGCTATATAGGGTTGGGAGAGAGTGAGGTGTAATGCACCTATACACACATTTAGTGACTTTTGTATTTCTTTTCTTCAGGAGAAACTGTCTCAGAGACCATGGCCAAAGGATCAAATTTGGTCCTTCAAGAGTTGTCCTGAAGTGTTTGGCAGTCCAATGCTAGATGCGGTTTTGAATAACTCTCCGTTGGATAGAGAAATGGTCAACTGGCTGAAGAACAGACCTGCTGTGTTTCAGGCTATGTGGGATCAATGATTTCTTCCCATTTTTCAGGAACAAGGGGCCGGCACTGCACCTAACTTGCCACTCTAGCATAGGATATACTAGGTGCATAGCTCAACAGTGGCGACAGCCGTTAATGCTTGCGAGTTGCTCGTCACAATAAACATGACACGTGTCAGTCCCCCCTGCATTATTGTGTACAGCTTTTTTTTTTTCCTTTTTCCTTTATTTCTTTTTCCTTGTAGGCTTTGTAATTGCAATTCATTATGTAGAATTAGTGCATTTTTTTTTACGTATATGTGTAATTTAAGGTAGAAATGAAAGGAAAAGGGATATACAGAGTGCTTTTGCCATTCTTAGTTCACAAAGTTTGCGAATCGTGCCTTTTTGTGGTACATACTGCTTCTCACGTTTTACTTTGCCTAACAACATTTGCTTTTGTTCCGCATTATATCTTGCGATCATTTTTTTTTTTTTCCTTGTTTTTCTTTTTCCCGTTCTTTTCTTTTCTTGTGATGCTGATTTATCGTAGTTTCACTTGCAATTGCCAGCGCCTGAGGTACAATCTACAACCTAGAGTTTACGATAAGAAACGCAAGCTGGATGGTGTTTTTTTTTTTTTTTAACTCTGTATTGGAGGGAATGCTAATCGTGTAAAGCTGGATGGAACCATAGGCATAAATCAGTTACTCTCTCCCTTTGTAATTGCACATGGCAAGTAACAAGCAGACAAAGATCCAATGGTTGAACCTGAAAACAAATTCGTGATCCTGATGATGGATGTACATTCTCTCTTTTGGATCGCAGTCTCAGATGCGTCTACTAATCGCATCTAGATACCATACCGTTTGATTGTCTAGGTGATTGGACGTAACCCGTTATCCAACAAAGACCTAGAATTTCTAATAAAATATCGACATATTGATAAACCAAAGGCTAGTTGTATTGGCATTGGTATTCTCAGCGTTAAGCACACGCTGCCATCCAATTTCTTGTACCATTCCATCAAATGTTGGACCATCCTATTTTAATCCTGTAATGGAGAACTCAATGGCAACTCTTCTATTACTTGCTTACCGGACTTTTGTTGGAAGGGGCTCCCAGTGGTCTCTTTGCCTTTATAGCCTTATTAAAAGGGCCTAGAATAGCATTTTGCTTGGTTATTTGAACTTGAGAAATCTAGTCGATAAGCAAACAAAATTGATTTACCAAGGGGATTCGCCATTTGTAACTGCTCCCCATGTCATCTTTTGACACCAACAGACATCAATAGCCATGCATTAGCATTATTACGTCGGCTTGCTTAACGTCTACTGTAGGCTGGGGTGGCAAGAAATCAGTAAGGGGTCGGCCTTCCATTGATCTCTATGGGATGCATTGTATATCAAATTCAGACAGCGTAGAAGCTCATCTGCCGATATTATTTCTCAAAATAGGCTTGCTCAACATATTAACTGATTACGCTCACTTTGCATACTAAGTCATGGAAATAGGTCTTCACCAAACACTTGCTAAAGTTTGTCAATTAAAGCTTGATGATAAGAAAGAATAGAACAAAACGAACAGAGTACGAGCATTTGCAAGAGAGAGAGAGAGAGAGAGTGAAAAGATGAATTATTGTATTAACTGTCACATCTAAAAATGTATAATTGAGAAATGTTTATATACAACTTAACATAGCATGTGACCAAGTCAGTTTGCGCTTGTAAAGATACATAACCATAAGCTATTTACAATTAACTTACAATTTCTACAACCCCCCTCAGGTTGGCCATTGTAATAGGCTAAACTTGGACAAGAAAAATGCTAATTTAGATTTACTTATAGACTTAGTAAAAGGATTGGCTAATTGAAGAGAAGAAGGAATAAATTGTACTCGAAGAAAACCAAAATTGATATGCTCACGAAAAAAAATGCATGTCAACTTCTATGTGATTGGTTCTAACATGAAAGCAAGGATTATTAGCCATCATCTTTGCATATTTATTATTAGTGTACAATATGAGAGGAAGCTGCATAGAAAAATCCAAATCATGCATAATAAAAGAAAGCCATAAGAGTTCCTTTGTTGCTATCACAAGACTCGTATATGTGACTTTAGCAGATGATATAAACACCATAGCTTTACTTCATTGTTTTCTAAGAGACCAAGGAAGTGCTAATAAAAGCACAAAAATTAGAGAGGGACTCGTTGTCAATCTTATAAGACCCCTAATCAACATTACTTTAAGCTAGCAAAGACAATGAACTAGTAGAAGAATAATACAACCCTTAAATAATTGTACCATTGAAATACTTAAGAACATGCATAGTAGTACCCAAATGAGAAGTGCGGGGACACGACACAAATTGGCTTAGTTGTTAAAAGAGATAAGAGAAATCCAGTCGAATTAAGGTCATATAAAGCAATCTTCCCACAATCCTACGAAACATGATGGGTTCACTAAGTACATTTCTAGAATGATGATCAAGATGCAAACTTGATGGAAAAGCAGTTGCATAAGGCTTGGCACCAATAAGACCCACATCAACAAGTATATCCAAGGCAAATTTTCTTTGGTTCAAAAGAAATCAAGGTGATAATCGGCAAATCTCAAACCAAGAAAGAAATGCACCTCCTTAAGGTCTTTAATAGTGAACGCCTCGTTAAGAGCCATTTTAACCCACTGAATATCTAAAATAGGATCTCTTACAACAAGAATGTTATCAACATACACCAAAATAGCAAGAAAACTAAGTGAAGTCTTCAATGTAAACATAGAATAATCAGATTTCAATTGCACAAATACAATAGAAACAATAAATCTTGAAAATTTTTTGTCCATAGTCTTGAAGTTTGCTTCAATCTACAAAATGATTTCATAGGCTTACAAACATAACCATTTGGAGCTTCATATCCATTTAGAGGAATCATGTATATTTCCTCATCTAAAGATCTATGAAGAAAAGAATTATTCATATTTAGTGACCATGTTAATTTTTAATACAAGTAAGAGCCAACAACACTTGAATAAATGTTAATTTAGCTATGGGTGAAAAAGTATGGGTGTAATCAATTCCATTTACTTGTGTATATCTCTTAACTACCAATCTAGTCTTAAACCTCTCTATTGTACGATTCGATTTATGCTTAATTGTGTACACCCATTTTGACCTTTGCTTCTTTCCCCAAGGGTAAAGCTAATAATTCCTTATTCATAGCATCAACCTATTTAGGATCGGTTTTAGCCTCTTAAGAATTTCATGGTTCCTTAATTACAAAGACATTACCAAGGAAGGTAACATATTCATGAGGAAGATGAGAAAAAGATTGAGAAGAAAATAAAGGATAAGAACTAATGCTATGACATGTTGATACAATTGATGACCCATGATTCATATCATGTACATAATCTTAAAGCTAAATAGGAAGATGTCATGTTCTAGAAGATCTATGAATAGGTATAGGAGAATGGATAGAATCTATGATAGAATAACTAGGAATTTCATCAAAAGTAATATTATAATTATTAAAATTGTGAGTCAACTACATGCTTGTATGAGTTTATGGTTTTATGATGTATTTTATGGTTAAATTAGATGTAAAACTATTTTGGTGTAAATTTTTGGTATAATTATGAATTTTAATATATGATTTATGACTTTATCGATTTTATACAATTCTATTTATTCTACGTGTTCAAAGTAATATTAGAATTGCGATTTTGACAATTATAAGTAATATTGTCAATAGGACATTGATTTTGATCATCTTAGTAGGTATTGGAAGAAAAGAGAAATAGAGAGAATAAGCTTCATGAGGAACAGGTTCAAAAGAAAGCAATACATTCGTTTTGAATGGAAAAACATGTTCTAAAAAGTGAACATCTTTGCTTACAAATAATCTATTTTGAGTAGATGGGTAGCCCACAAACACATAACGTTTACTTTTAGTATCAAATTTGTCACTAGAATTAAGATTAATTGTAGCATAGCACAAGCAGCCAAATACCTTTATATGATCATAAGAAGGAAGGTTATTAAACAAAAGCTCAAATAGAGTTTTCCATTGTAAGGACTAAGATGGCATGAGATTGATAATGTAAGTGGCTATGAGAAGGCACTCTTTCTAAATTTTTTTTGAAAGATTGGCTTGAATATGAAGGAATCTAGCAGTATCAAGTAGATGTCTATGTTCCTTTTTAAAACTTTATTTTGTTGAGGTGTATAGAAAACAATTCTTTGTTGTATAATCCCATATTAAGCAAATAAGTTTTGCCACTATTTAGAAATGAATTCTCCCCTATTGCTTGATCAAATGATCTTAGGTATGGTTTGAAATTATGTTTGGGTATAAGCCAAAATATTGGTACAGATTAAGGGAACTTCATACTTATGTACCATCAAGTAGGTCTTCGTGCTCTTTGACATGTCATCAACTATAGTTAAGAAAAATTTCGCACCATAAATATAACTTATATTATATGGTGCTCAAACATCAATATGAATCAAATAAAAAAGATGCCAAGATGTAAAAGTACTATGAGAAAAGGGAAGATGATGAAATTTAGCAAATAAGCATGTATCATAAAAGAATTTAGACAAAGTAAAACCTTCAAATTAAGGCAAATGTTACAATTTTAAGATTGATACATGTCTTGGTCTACTATGAAATGCATTTTAGAACATGTCTTTTATTAACTAAAGATACATGATTTGAATTAGAAATAGAAGAACAAGGAACGAAAACATGAGAATGTGCCAAAGTTAAACTTTCCATAGAAGAATTCAGGTTTGATACATATAATCTGTGATAGCTCTTAGCTAAAGCAATGATAGCTCTTGTTTTGGGGTCCTAAAATAGGCATTTTTGGGTATCAAACATAGTAATCATGTTAGTGTTAGTTAGCAATCTATGGACTAATAGAAGGTTGAATAGAAATGCGGAATAAGAAACACATCATTCAATGTAATGTATTGGTTTAACTTATAGTATTAGTTGTTTGAACAAGGATGACATTTCAATTAGGTAGTTTAATTTGTATTAGTTTAGGTAAGTATACTACTTGGTCAAAAGATGGGAATGTGGGGTAATGTGGCTTGAAGCACTTGTGTCTACAATCCAAGTAACCACTCGATTATCATTTTAATAAAAGAAATCAAAGAATAAATGCTACCAACAAAGGTCATCATGGAAGTGTGTTCTATGTCAACTATCCTTGAGTACTTCTCAATAGATTTTGCATACAAACTATTGTTGTGAAACACTTCCCCCTAAAATCTATCCTCTAAGTTTGCTAGTTGCATCACTACAACTTCCTTAACCAATACCAGTCATAAAAGCATTTCTTCCACTCCTATACATGACATCAAAAGGAGAATCCACGATAGCATTAGAATGAATGCCATTCACAATACTTTGTTCATTCTTCTATACTTCATCCCTTTAAATCATTTTGGATATCCTATTATCTTAAAACAGTTTTCAATAGAATGATCTATTCTCTTACAATGTACATAAACAACTTTACTCAAATGGCTTGCCTTTTCTATCCTTCTTATAAGTAGCAACAAACTTCTTTTGGTTTTTAACCATAAAGTAGCACATTCTTCATTCAAGTTGATCCTTAATGTAACTTGTTTTGCTTTTTTATTTGAAAAACTAGATAATAAGCCTTATTAACAGTTGCTAGAGGATCGATTGCTAATATTTGGTTCTTAATATTTTCATAAGCATCAATGAGCCCCTTTAAGAATTGAATTGACTTTGTCTTGTTATTCATGTCTAGCATCTTATTCACTAAATCATAGTTACAATTATCTATAGTACTTCACTTATAGCTGGATAATGATGACTACTCAATTCATCCCACAACTTCTTGAGTTTATTGTAATATGTAGTTACATTAGTACTTCCTTGTTTGTAATTGACTATTTCGAACAGAAGTTGAAATAATAATGGTCTATTCATCAAACCGTATCTCTCATATATACTTCCTAAAGTTCCTTAGCAAATTTAGCATATAGAAATCCTTTTGAAAATTCCTTAACCATTGAATTTAAAATCTAATAGTGTATCATAAAGTCACAGTGAAGCCATTTTTGTTCATTAGGAGAATTAATCCTGTTTTGGAATGGTACCTTCAATAAACCTTATTTTTTATTTTGTACCTAATGCAAGCTTAACTTATTGACTCTAAGTTGCAAAATTATTTCCATTTAAGATCACACTCTTGATCACAACTCTAAGATTGTCAAATCTAGGCAAGAACAATGTATCATTGGAGGATAATTCTAGATTCACATTCATGATGAAACAGAAACAAAGTATTGAATCTAGAAACTAAGAATTTAATTTGACAAGTAGCTAGCGAAATTAAATTTGCATATAATAAAGTAAAACCTAATGCTGTAATACCATATTAAAGTCTATTAGTCAAAGTAATTGAAAGAATTGAACTTACTTGATGATGAGAACAAACAAAATAGACGAACAAAGTGCAAGCATTTGTGAGAAATTGAAAAGATGAAGTATTGTAGTAACTATCATAATTGAAAATATACAACTAAGTAGTGCTTATATATAGCTCAAGATAGACATGAATAAGTAAGCCTACGCATGTAAAGATATATAAGCAAAACCTATTGACAATTAACTTAGAATTTCTACATTTAACATTAGTAAAATAGAAGATATAGACAATTTTTTTTCCCAGTAAGAGTATATCTAACTTGATAGCAGTTCTTTTATGAATGATTCAACCTTCTTATGGTCAATTCTAATTCGTTAAGGGTGTACTAAAATCCTAAGAAGCTCCTTTAGGAAGGAAGGGTTTTAGTAATTTGACTGAATGTGACATACATTAATAGCATGACAATTTAAAAAAAAAAAACA
This sequence comes from Lumnitzera racemosa, assembly GCA_024138005.1. Lineage (NCBI taxonomy): Eukaryota > Viridiplantae > Streptophyta > Magnoliopsida > Myrtales > Combretaceae > Lumnitzera > Lumnitzera racemosa. The sequence continues at coordinate 20,992,949 of JAMXBC010000002.1, forward strand.
TATTATGAAGTTCACATCATTAACAAATGTTAAATCAATTTTCCAAGACTTTAAGTAACTTTTTATTTTGGCTACATACAATTTTTGAGTTTATATGAGTTAGTGCTAGGAGGTTATACTTAAGAATTTAAGAAATCTAAGAATTACATGAGGTCTTTTATTAAAAGTTTTAGAAACATATTTAGGTATTAGACATAAAAGAAAATATTCATGTATTATGTTTCTTGAATTGAATATTTGGGTACTTTAGACATAAAACCTAAACCTTATCTAATCAAAGATGTTGACCATAGACCATGCCTATTTTCCTACATCTTTCATAGGAATTATCGAGTCAACATACTTGATGACTTATAATTTGTATCCTAGTTGTATCCTTATTCCCTTCTTTAGCTATCATATCTTATATTTTTCCCTTATTTATTTCTTTTGTCTCTTTTTTTCTTAAACATAAACTGAATCCGATCATGTTACCACTTAATGACAATGTTGAGTATGAACCTTATCTCAATTAGAAAAATCCATTTAACTTCATTTATCATGGTCTTTCTTCATTCTATCATTTTGATCAATAATCTACGCATACATATATATATATATATATATTGATAAAGTTGAAATTGTAAGTTGCTTAATGATAAAATTTGAAGTAAGTTGTAACTAATAGTGTAAATGAGTGAGTTAAAACAATATAATATTAAAGTAAAACACGTTTGAATTTATAATATTGAGCTCAAACTTGAATCAATATTAGTCTTAAATTGAAAAAAGTAATTTTTTTAACTAAATAAAATAGCATTTACATGCAAACACAAGCTTAAAACTTGAGTTACACTAAAATTGATTATCTATTGGATGACCATTAGACAAGATGGTATAGGGTCTTTAAAAGATATTTTAGTAATTTCATTACATGATGATAAGTTCAAATAGAATTTATATCGCTTCTATATTTATTATAGTGAATGTGCATGATCAAATTATCACTTCTTTATAAGTTATTGAGCCTAGATTGATTTACTCAACCTTTATAATAATTTATAAACAATCTTATTGATAATTGTTTTTTGGTACTTGTTAATAATTTTTAGAATAAACACTTTATTGATATGTGATTTTTTTTTTAATTTAGATTTTTAAGGGTTTGATGGTGGCCATTAAAATATAACATCCAAAGCAAAACAGACCATCCGAACGAGCAATCATGTCCGTTCAATACACTGATCTAAAGGCTAGAAAAACCCTGAGTCAAAGCTACTCAAATTTACATGAAACGACAGCTCGCTCTGCTTGTTTGGTGCATAAAAACGGCCAGAGAAAAAAGAAAGAGGTAGACAAAACGACATAAATGTCAGTTATTTTGTACGGGACCAATCCTCCTCGATTCCGTTGCCGTTTTCCTCAATCCAATCAAAACTCTGCACGTGTCCTCCGTCCTCACATTCACCCCATTATATAAACCCCTTCGTCTCTTCACATACCGTCAATTGTTCTCTAACGAAATGGAGAGAGAGGGAGGGTTTCCATATTTCGCTTCCGGCATTCCTCTGGCCTCCGGTGAGGATATGTCCGACGAGGCTATTGCGAACTTCGACGCCATGTTCTCTGGTGTGAGTCTCCAGTCACTGGTGGCTGGCACCGTCGAAGGCCCATTCCCTCCACTTCCAGTATCCTTTCACTACTTGACCGAGAAGCAGCGATTCGTCGCTGAAGCCTACGGAACGGAAGAGAGCTATGCCTGCTTAGATTCAGCAGTCTCAGACACTGCTATTCTGAAAAAGCCAAAGCTTGAGTCAGAAACCGAGTCATCGATTTACTCTCTTCCACCGCTTCCATTCAGTTTCATCTCCGAGAGCTTTCTTCAGCTGCCTCTCCTTGACTCTTCCGATTCGACTCAGAAGCTCGACCTAGTTGACTCAGTTGAGGCTCCTCCTCCTCCTCCTCCTCCAATGCCGCGGCCGAGGAGCAATCTGGCTAGGCAGAGGCGGCAGACAGTGAGCGAGAAGATCCGCTGCCTGCAAAAACTAATGCCATGGGATAAGAAAATGCCGATGGCTAAAATGCTAGAAGAGGCGTATAAGTACGTTAGGTTTTTAGAGGCTCAAATCAAAGCGCTCAAGTCCATGCCTTGTTATTCTTCCCAAACCCTAACCCTAACCAAGGAAAGTAACAATAATATTAACAATAGCACTGATTTGGCGAAACTGAATAGGCAGCAGCTATTAGAAGTGCTTATGAACTCTCCGGTTGCTCAGACAATGATGTATTCGACAGGTTGTTGTGTGGTTTCGGCCGAGCAGCTGGTGATGATGTTGGATATGAACATCATGCACACGAATAGTGGCAGCATTAACAACGTTAATGGCTGTTTGTGTGAAGGAAATGGTAGTAATAGTCGTGTGTCCATAATTGAGTAGTCAGGGTTTTGAGTTTTAGTTGGTGTTAGTGTTTTTTCTTACCTTTTTTTCAGGTAAATTTTAAGACATTTAGCATAATGCAGTTAATGTTGTGAAGAGTCGGTTAGTTCCGCTATATTGTAAGAACGAGAGAACACTGAGATTGAGGATTGTGAATACTAAATCAAGCTTTCTATTTTTACAATCGTAGGTTGCTTAATATGTCTCTGTCTCACGTGGAATGTTTCCTTTAATGATGTTTTTACAATTGAATGTTGCTTTCGAAGTTAAGCTTACATTATTAATCCGTTTTATATTATTTTTGCTTATGAAATTATATTTCGTAAGATTACTTGTTTTATGCAAAAGTGTGCCTATAACAAATTATTCTTAATGGAGTGGAACAGTTAGATTTTTACTTCATAACTTAGATAACATGTGACTCGTGAGCAATCATTTTCCAAATGTGCGGTTGGTGGATAAGCTGATTATGTTATTCATATTAGGAACCTTGGCCTTGTAATGTTGTTATTACATAATATGCAAATATTTCTTCTAGTATTCATATATATCCGTTTGATTATTGAATACAAATAAATGGATAACAAATATACACATTTTTGTGTGTTTTGCGCGGCCCAGAGAATACTATACATATTATGTTCTGTTGCTTCAATTAATGGGCCTTTTATGGCCAAAAGACTAATGGGCCTTTGACAGGAAAAGGAAGGGCGAGGTAATGAGCCTTGATTGATATGCAATACTGAATGCCCGGCCCACAGTTTCCATATCCCTCTTTCAAATGCTCACTGCTTATGCAGCAATTTGTCGTTTTATTGTGTATGAGACTTAACGAAGAACATTAATTAAATAATGTCAAAACTCTGTTGGTAGTTGAGCAGGTTTGTATTTTGGAATTAAGGAAAAAAAAAAAATTCAAGAAATATTAGTTAAAGGAAACTGAATTTCAAGCAAAAGATAGAAATCCTGATGTCGTCGCATCTTGGATATTTTCTTAGCTCACATGGGAACCCACTATCAAAGCGGTCAAGCTGAGGGAAAATTATGGGTAGCACAAGCTATATGTAAAAATATGTGCACTTTTTCATTATAACAAAGACATATATATATATATATTTTCATTTTTTCTATGCGTAAAAATTTTCATGAGCATTATGACTAATTATATTTGGACCTTTGGTTACATCTTGAGCTAACAATTCATACTAATTGATCGTGTTTTGTGTTCGGTTTTAAATGGGTCTATGTTTAAGTACATTAACTTGTTATTTGATTCAGTTATTAATTGTGAGTGAAAACTTGAAGTCATAACTATAACAATTTAATGAATATAGGTTGAACTTATTTATCAATAAGAAGACAATCCAAAATATATCTTAACGTAATTATTAAGTCTAATGAAAAAATTATAGCAGGTCAAATTTCTTCACAAAATTATTGTTTGTGGAAGCAAATTTCTCAACCCTTAAATATAAAAAATTATAATGAGACAACAACCATAATCGATGTAAAGTCTAATGAAACACAACAAAATAACAACTCATTTACTAAATCTTATTAATACAATGGATTGAGCCATCCTCTAATTAAATATTAATGTCAATATGCAAATTCATAAGTTCTCTATTAGCTCTTTAAAGCATACCATAAAAAAATCTTATAATAAAATATTGTTAATTTAAATAAAAATAAATTATTACATTTTCTTTTTATAGTATTTCTATATTGTCAAGGCTTAATTGATTTATATAATTCATGTAATTAGGGTATATTGTTGGCATTTTAGCTTCTAATCCTCTAATTTGGATGTCATATGATATTATTATTAATAGGTTTGTGTAAGCAAACTAATATAGTAAATAAATGGGATGGACCCATTTAGATTGGTTTATAAATGTGTTTAAATTCAATGTTTAACATCTAAACGAATATTTAAACACATTTAAGGTATAGGTCTTACACATATGACTAGGGATGAAACTAGGACGATATGGAATGGATACTATAAAACTTGAACTTGCCCTAGTTTGTTATAAAGGTTCTTAAGACTTGCTAAAAACCCTATAAGGTTTTTAATGTGCCTCCATGGTTAGATATACGGAGGGTGCACCATAATAGGGAATGAAAACAAGAACAAAAGAAAGTTAGCAAATCCGTAAACTGCTCGTAAGGATATGACAAACTAGACAAATACTATATGGCCTAATATTTACTTTAATATAATGCACAAAATATTAATTATGATCACTTGCTACTATTCCTTATTAAAAAGAACAAATAAGAGTTAAGAAAAGCAATTGAGCTTTCAAAAAATAAGGGTATTCAATAAGTAAAATCGATGTTTGATAATTACAAAACCAAGCCTTTTATATTAGGCTTGCTAGGGTTACATCATTGAAGGAAAAGATAAAATGGTAGATTACAAATTAGTATACAAGAGATTCTTAAGATATATGTTGAAAGAGTAAAATGAACAAAAGGAATTGAAATAAGATCGTGAGCCAATGACACATGTTAGCTACAGACTACATGCTCTAACAAAAAGATAAGAAAGAGATACTTGGCTTCTCCTAGGAAATTGACTCATGAACTTTAACTTACTTGAAAAATATATAATGACTAACTTAAATTAAAGCGAATGAAAACCGACGAGTGTATCGGGTCATGTAAGTAATATAAATAGTGAGTCAAGATCATACTCCATAAGGAGCTAAATACTAATTACTAGACTAATTAGGTTGATTCCTAAGTTAAGCTATAAAAAATTTGAATTAAAGTAGAGAAAAAAATGATTAATAAAGTAAACATAAAACCGAATGTCCTAGCTACACTTAAAGGTTTTTTGGTCTAGTAGATGTAAAAAAATAAATTTGGTATTTGCAAATCTATTTTCATTTGAATTAATATGTTTCCTTGATGCAATATTTAAAATTGACTAAATAAGATTTAATTAAATTCACAAGAAATTGCTTACCTCCTCAAGTAGTAGAGTTCCAATTATATCATAAATCATCTTGTTAAGATGATTTATTATAATCATAGACTAAATAGTAACTTGTCCATACCTAAATTACTATTTTTGTTGGAAATATGGACCAAACATGTCCTCATGACCTAAATCATTTTTCCAACCATACTAAAAGTTTGAGTTTATGAATTTAATTAAAATCCATTTATTCTTATGATGAGCTTTTTCAAAATTTAAGATATGTTTATTATGAGTTATCAACTCCTTTCTCTGAGTATTTTTAACTCTACATGTCTAAGAAGTGATGGCCAAGCACTAATCAAATAGGTAATAGGCATAATAGAAAAATCATTGATTCTCAGTAATGATATCTAAACAATCCATTCAACAACATTTACTCATTGAATTTATCAATATAAAACCCAATATATATTAAGTATAATATCTCAAATGAATTAAGATATTAAACAATTGAAATAATAAAGAAAAAAATAAAATACTTTAATGGATATATTTAAATCTGATTCCCGATATAAAATCTACATATCTTGATATATTTAGAACTCAAGATATCTTTTAGTGTGTTAGTATAAACCGCTTTAGCCCTACGTTTTAATGCCCTAAGTTTTTCTCCATCTGCTGCATTTTTTCATTTTTCAAAGCCAAACGCCCTCCAGCCTACATTACAAGTGTCTCCAAAGTTTTTGCAACATGAACCCAACTAAATGCTGCTAGACTTTCTATGCTTTGCATCTCCTGAATATTCCCTTGCTCTTTCCATGTGTGGGCTCTTCCATTGACCTCAGCCCGCTAAAATAATGCCTAGCTAATACTTTTGATTCCCAACGAAAAAGCTGATGCAAAGGGTATATGTCTTTTAATATAAATTCCAAGCATTGCATGATACTCCAAATTCCTTTAATTGGAAATGGACAAAGATAACTTCCTGATATGGGCCTACACGTGTAAGCAAATTGAATGACAGTGGGTTTTCTGTTTAATTCGAATCACCTGGCCTTTCCCAAAATAGTTCAGTTGCACTTTCATTTGTTTCAGCTCAGGAAAAGGCTAGGGGCTGCTGTTCAAGTTGGAGCGCCACTTTGTTTCTACAGCAGGGAGCTCAATTCATTAAAATTTCAAGTACCCGCCCCGCTGTTGTCATTCTGTTGCTTGGAGTTGAAGTCGACGGCTTAGTCATGTCTGCTGTAGTAAAACATCAGCAGCTCAGCTCAGATTGGAATGTTGCTACAATTTTCTTGAAGGGCTGCTTGGTATTGGCTTGAGAAGAAGCAAAGCTGCTCAGCTTGGAGTTACAACGTGCTGCTGCTGCTGATATTCTTGGTCGTATGCCTTAGTTGCTGCAGTTTGGAGTGTTCGGGTCTGCTGTCACGCGTTGAAGGAGTTGCTCTGTTTCGGACTGGAGTGTTGCAGCTGCGGAAAATAAGTGCAATTCATGTTAGCTGCTGCTTGTGGACTTTGCCGACGGCTTGGAGTTTGCTGTCACCGATTGAAGCCCATGGCCTGCTGTAATTGATTGAGGCTTAGTGTATGGACTGCTGCTGTCAAGTGGCTCTCGGTTTTGGAGTGTTGCAGCTGCTCGGCAGTGTAAGTGTTGGGGCTTTTTTGCATGTTGAAGCCCTCGATTGCTGTTGTTGTATGTGACTTGCTTCATGGCTGTTTTATAGTCTCGCAAGTGAACTGAAATATATGCAGCCCAGTTTAGTCTTTAACTCTTAACTTAAAGTTATGGCCTGGACATGTTTTGACTCCATTTCTACAATGAAAATTTGCAGCTAGTATGTCTTGCGTGCTCAAGTGTGCCTATTTGCTGTTGTGGTTGATCGTTTAGGGAGAGCCAAGTGGGGGGAACTAGATGATGTGCTACTGTTCGTGTCTTGCTAGGTGTGTGTGGATGATACTCCAAATTAGCTCTTCTGTTCAGCTGTTTGGAGCGCCACTTAGGCACTCAAGTTGCAGGTCGGGTGTCCTTGCTGTCCAGCTGCTCTCGGCTTGTTTTAAATTTGCGATTACAGCAAACTTAGGAGCTTAAGATCTGGTATTCCGTGCATAGCCGCTGGTGCTTGTTGGAGTGCCACGGTTGGTGAGCTGCTGTTACATGGTGCTTGGTTCCATCAGTTGGTTCGTTCGGCAGAAGTTGGAAGTATGGCTCTTGTCCTGTGGAGCTTGGACAAAGTTCAGCAGCTGCTGCTGTTTGCTCTGTTTAAGTGCAAATGCTCGGTCCATGTGGAGCTTGGGTTGCTTGGTTCTCGGTTGTAGTTGTCACACAACTTTTATTTTAACTTGGAGAGGCTCGGTTAGCTGCTACTTGGAACTCCTAAGCTGGGTGCTCGAGTCAGTGTTTGGTCCTCAACTTTGATCTAAAAATGAAGTCGAATTGCTGCACTCCTTAGTTATCTAGCCGCTTTGTCTTGTATTGAACTTCTCAATGGCAACTCAAAGCTTGAAAATTGCAGCTCACAAGTGACTCTCTTTTCAATCCTCAAATGTGCATGTCTTGTGTTGTGGATGGTTAAGCATCAACCTGGTTTCTTGAAATTATGCCCGGTAGTTAGCTGCTCTTCTTGTGCACAGCAGATTGGGAGCTCGGTGTCACTTTGTTGTATCTTAATTCAGCTAGTGGCTGCTTGCTTGAATCGAGCAATGAGCTGCTGTCCTGTTTGCAGATGCTGTTTTGTTTGTTCTGTTTCGTACTCTGATCTGCAGTTGAAGAGCAGTTTGTACAAGTAACTTCTGCTTGTGGCGTGTGAAACTCGGGTAAGGAATGTTATTTCATCTTGACTGAGGACCTGACCTGAAGTGTACAAACCGAATCAATTGCAGATAATATAGCACCCATTTTCTTGAACAGAAAAGTTGAAACCCAGCGTTGAAGATGATTAGAGGAACCGGATAAAAAAAAGAACAAATTCTCACTAAACACTAGAGTCTTAGAGATTCCTCCCTTAAAGTCATGAGCTGATTGGTTTATTGTGACAGGGGCTAGTCATGTATGCTTCACTTGCTGCTGTTTTGATTCATGGTTGGTGCTTGGAGCTGCTTCAAATCCGAAAAATGATGCTGCTGTCATGCTTAGTTGCTGCTCGTATCTGTTGCGGAACGTTGGAGTAGGGTCAAGTTTGCTATGGAACGGCTGCAATTAGGAATTAAAAGCTGCCCGGTGATGCTCACAGCTGCTACTCTTTAATTATTTGGCCTTGGAATTCATCAAATTGCAGCTTGTGTCTAATGTTTGGAGCGCCATGCTGCTGAAACTAAGTCCATGGCCTGCTGCTTTCAACATACTTCTCGCCCTGCTGCTATTCTTGGATAGGAGCCAGTTGCTATCAAGCGTTTCGTTGCTCAAGTCTATTGTGAGGCTTGGTTCTTTACTGCCGATAAGTGGCGCTCTCATCTGCTTGGCGTAGTCTGTTGTTGCCACTAATCTCTATAGCCGCTTACTCTACAACTTGATCAAAAAAGCTACTGTTTTGGTTGCCCTCAATTCCTATAATCTGCGGCTCCTAGCAAAGATTGCACAGGATATGTGTTGGTCTGTCTTATGTTAGGATGATTTCAATAGGCTTCAACTATCATTTCAAAATATGTGGCAAGCTATTATAAAGGAAAATTAATTAAAATAAATTCCACTTGCACTTTAGACATATACTTGTACCCATGTACAAACCATTTGAGGCTAAATTTCAGTCCTTATTCTAAATCTTAACAAAATTGATCCAAACACATGCATTTTTGCAACTTTAACTTAGAAATGATAGTAAAACCCTATAAAATGTGTTATTCTGGAGAAGATAAATGTGTAGTTTCACACATTTATAAAAAACATACTGACTTCAGTAGTTTAAATAGCTTGGTAAGAAGCCAGGAAGAGCACCTGTTCTAGATTAGGTCGGGAGGGTAGGTAAGTCAACTCAGCATGTTGGCTTTTGGCAAAGTTGGGTCATCTAGTAACCCTGATTTTGCTCACTTGTTTATAGATAAGTCATAGATATCTTGGTTGTGAGCAATGTTTGGTAATTGGGTTGATTGAAGTGTAGCAAGCCCTAGATACTAATGGAATTCGCATCTTTCAAGGGTCCTAGAGTTAGGTTACGTCATGTTAATCCTTGTAGTCCTCTAGCTTAGCTTCTAGTGAAGGGTTTGAGGTGTTGATTCCTATCATCTTCTCGGGGACAGAAGGATTTGACTTCAAATTTGCTAGGTCTCCTTTTGTTGGTACTTCTCCTCGAGGCCTTTCTTCTTTAGCTCGATAGTGTAGAATTATGTTGGATACATTAGAGGTCTGAGAAACATCATAATGCTTTGGTAGTTCGATTTGATAGGCGTTGTGGTTGATTTTCTTCAGTACCTTGAATAGTCCATCAACTCAGGGTAATACCTTATTCTTCTTTCGGTGTGGATATCTTTTTTTGTTGAGATGGATCCAAACTAGGTTGCTTAGATTGAAAGAGATAGCTTGACAGCCTCGACTATCGATCTGATGTTACCTTTCATTGAACTTAGAGATTTTCTTTGTCGTACATTGATGTAGCTTGTATATTTCTTGGGCTTGATCAACTTTTAACCAACTCTCTTTAAGAGCTACTGGGTGTCAACTAAGTTAAGTGGAATGGTCAAATTGAGTTCGTAGATGACCTTAAAGGGCGTTTTCCCTATTGTGTTGTGGATAGTTTTGGTTATAAGTGAACTCTACAATTGGCAAACGCAAGTCCCAATCCCTTAGATTCTTCATCATAACAGCTCAGAGTAGTGTGCCAAGGGTCCTTTTCACCACCTTGGTTTGCTCATCAATATGAGGAGGGCTACTAAAGCTAAATACGAGCTTTGTAATAAGCCTTCTCCATAGTATCTTCTAGGAATAACTTAAGAACTTTATATCTTGATTTGAAATGATAGACTTGGGAACTCCATGTTGTCCGACCACTGTCCTATAAGAATAAATTAGTAATATATAAAGTCTTGTTATTCTATTTCCATGGTATAAAGTATGCCATTTTGCTAAAATGGTCTACACCTATAAGGATAGAATCCTATCCTTAGGGTGTTTGGGGTAACCTTAGGACAAAGCCTATGCTAAGGTAGGCCCATGGTAAGGTCGGCGTGAGTATAGGCATATGTTCTCCATACGGCTCTTGTCTTCCTTTAGCCTTCTTGCAAATTTCGCTACTGGTGATGACCTTGTGGACTTTCTTTGCATGCTTGGTCAATACAAATTTTCCTTGAGAAGGTCAGTGGTTTTAGTTTCATTGAAATGTCCAGATAAGCCTTTACTATAAGCCTCTTGAATTAATAGTTTACGAGTGGAACAACTTAGATTGCACAACTTCTTATTCTTGAATAGTTATCCATCCTTTATTTAGTACCCTTCAACTGCAATTCTTTCCTTACACTTCTCAATAATAGGACCAAATTGAGGATCTTGAGCATATTGCTTGGAATGAGAGAGAAACCAAGTAATTTGGTATGTAATGTGGTGGTAGAGTTTACCAATGAGAAAGAGGATCTACCACCATATTTGCACCACCTTTCTTGTGCTTGATAACATAAGATAAACCTTCCATGAATTCAAGCCATCTTGATTACCTCTTTGAAAGTTTTTTTTTTTTTTTTTTTTTTAACTTTCGAGGTGTTTTAGGGTCCCATGAGTGTTGCCATACACTTAGAGCTTAGTAGAGAGAATAAAGCTCTTTTCTGTATACAAAATAGTTTAGGGTGATACCATTAAACTTTTCACTATGATAAGTAATAGATTCGATGTTCTTACATTGGTATTACTCCAATATCGATACTTGAAGCATCACATTCTAGCTTAAAGCATCACACTCTAGCTTAAAAGGCTTCTTTAAATTGTATAAGGCTAAGATTGGGTAGCTATTAGCTTCTCCTTAATCTCTCTAAAGTTCTTCTCAACCCGTTCTGTCTATTGAAATCCATCACCCTTCTTCGTAAGTTGGGTCAAGGGGGCTATAGTAGTTTTGAAAATCTTAATGAATCGTTTGTAGAAAGAAGTAAGTCTATGGAAACTTCTAACCTCAATGACATTCTTTAGGGTTAGCCACTCTAAGGTAGCTTGGATCTTTACTTCATTAGCTCAAATTCCATCACCATACACTGTATATCCCAAGAAGACAACTTCATGCCAACAAAATATACATTTCTTCAAATTCCTAAACTGTTTCTTGGCACAACGTGTGTCAAAAACAGTTTACAAATGTTCAACATGGTTTGCCAGATCAATACTATACATCAAAATATCATCAAAGTATTCCACCACACATCTTTTGATTAAGAGTCTCATCATATGGTTCATGAGCTTCATAAATGTGCTTGACACATTTGTTAGTCCAAAAGGCATAATTAACCATTCGTAGAGACCATGTCATGTCTTGAAATCAATCTCCACTCATCTTTAGATCTCATACAGATTTGGTGATAGCTACTGCTTAAGTTAATCTTGGAAATTGTTGGGGCACCATGAAGTTCATCTAACATATCATTAAGCCTAAGTATTAGATAATTATATTTCATAATAATGTGGTTAATAGCTTAGCTATTGATGCATGTACGCCATGAACATCTTTCTTAGATATGAGTAGAATAGGCATAATACGTGGGTTCATATTCTCTCTTACGTAACCACACTTAATGTGCTTGTCTGCTTACCTCTTTAGCTCAATAGCTTGTTTTAGATTCATCCTATATACAAGTCAGTTTAGTAGAGCAACGCCAAGCTATAGGTCAATATAGTGTTCAATTGCTCAAACTAGAGCTGATCCTCTAGGTAGTTCCTTAGGAAATAGGTTGGAGAACTCATTAATCGATCTCCTAACCTCTTTTGAAAAATTGTTTAAGACCTTCGGTTCCAACAATCTATGGATCAACAGAAACATAGGCTCCTTGGCCTTCTCAATAGCCTGTAAGTCTTTATGAGACAACACTCGGCCTTCTTCTTGGTAGCTCGGCTAAGCTGATTATGTGTCTCATTCACTTAGCTAAGGGTCATGAGTTGTAACACGATCTTCTTTCCTTCCTTAGAAAGGGCATAAATATTCTTGTACCTATCATGCATGATACATTGGTCAAACAACCAAGGTCTTCCTAATAACAAGTGTGAAGCACCCATGGGGATGACGTTAGAAACTACCTCACCCTTGCATAAGTTCCCAACATAGAATGGTATAGCCACTTGCTTGTAACGTGCAAAGCACTCTTATCATTCAACTAATGTAGCTTATAAGGGCGATGATGCTTAAAGGCAATAAACCTAACCTGTGTACTAGTGACTGAGAAATAACAATGGTACAACTCCCTTTATCTACTATAATGGCGCACAACTAGCCTTTTATTGTACACTTAGTATGGAACAAGTTCTCTCTTTGATTTTCCTCAAAGCTTAGTATCTAGTTCTGTACCCATTGCAAAACTAAGGCCATAATTTTGCCTTGGTTGGCATACATACTCATCTTTTCCTTAGAACTTCCATCAACTGTTTTAACCATCTTCTCATCCTTTTCAAGATTACTCTCATAAGTGCTATCTATGTTATCACTGTGCATTATCATAACACGTTGGTTAGGATATCAGGCGGCCATGTATCCATAACCTAAGCATTTAGAGTACTTTATCTCACTAGTTTTTCATCTGGAGGATTGACCCTTCTCAAACTTTCCCTCGACAATCTTGTCAATAGGTCAACCGTTCAAATTACCTTAACCTTTAACAGGTTGGCTATGTGACTCCCTTACCCTTGTAGGCACTGGTGCTTAGACTAACTAGTTCTGCTAGGTATAATAACTCGGATTGAACTAGGTTAGAATGGAGTGCTCCACCTCTATTTCTCAACTCTTTAGGTATCTAAGGTGTAAAATCTTTGGACTTCTACTATATTGCGAATCTCATACTTCTACTACATTGTGAATCTCATACTTCAGTCTAAAAATAAATCTTCAGATGGAGTGAACTTGGGGTTCATCTACATCTACCTAGATAATTAGCATTTGAAACTCTTTGATAAAGCCATCAATATATTAGCTTCCTTAGTGGAGCCCTTATAACTTTGCAAAACTATCTTGCAGATAGTGCATAGGGATAAATCTTCCTTTCAACAACTGCATCATATCTTTCTAAGTTTGGAAACCATGTTGGCCATCCATTTTCTTAGTTGTAGTGAGATTCTTTCACTACATGGAGGCATAACCAGAGAACTTAATGGCAGCAAGATGAACCTTGACATCTTTAGTATATTGATAAGAGTTAAACACTTTCTCAACATTTTCTTCCTACTAAAGATACACATCTATACCATTACTCCCAAAAAAGGTTGGAATTTGGACTTTGACATTGTCAAGCCTTCAAGGAGCTTGGCGTCCTCACTTTTCTACTTGAAAATGCTCCATGTCATCTTCTTCCACTTCTTCATCCACCTCCTAAATTTCATCTAAGGTAAGTGATAGGAATTAGGCTACTGGACCTCTAACCCGTAGCCAAGCCTAAGGCTTAGAAGGACTAATGAAGTGAATCCTCTTGTTCCAACCTACTCCTATTGAGGCTAAGTTGATCCTTGTTGTTAACCAACTTCTTATGCTGAGTTGAGTAACTACAAATCTTTTAGTAGTCATATGCTGACTAGTTGAATGCTTTGTTAACAACTTGGTCCCTTATATACCCTTGCTTAACCCTGATTGAGCCAACCACCTGATTGACAACATTGGCATTAAGAAGTTGAGAGCTCCAACACATATTTGTAGCTACTCCTTCTTAGATGAACCCAAGTTTGCTTGGTACCTCTGCTTAGCACCTTTGCTTATCCCTCCATCATGACCATACTAGTTTATCTGTTTTTACTAGAAGCATCCCTAATATACTATTGCCACATATCCTAAAACTACGTGAAGGAATTTGTAGCGCCAATCATTAATTTACTTAAGTTATCATTTGTACCCTTTATTACTCTTTGTACACTACTTCTTTTAGACATCACTCTTTTAGTCTTTTCCATTTTAAGCAGGTTACCTTTGTTTCTTAGGTACAAATAGCTATTGTATATGTAGCCACATAATCAATTATCATCTTATCATCAATATACTAAATATACTGTTTTGTGAACATTGCTCTTGTTAGCTTGTTTACTCTTTTCACTCTTATCCTAGTTTTTAAGCAAGGTTAGGTGGCAAGCAACCTTATTAGACCATCTCGTACGTTATATCGAGTTGTGCCGTGAATCCTTAGAAGTTCCTTAGTGCGTCATATCTTTGGAGTTGTTCATGGGTTTGCTTAATCTATTTAAATTATTTTCACACAATCCTATCACCTTCTTCATGCTTTTGGCAAGCTTGGACCCATCCCTATGATCAACCTTGTCTTTTCTTAGTTTCAATTTGTATCACCCTCGTATCAGAATAGAGGTTTTGTTTGGGTAAGTTGTGCTTTTGTTTTGTGAAGCAATGCTTGTTATAGTAGTGTGTTGAAGTTGTGAATAGAATTACTAAAGTGTTTGAGTAAGTAATATAGTATGGTATTTTGTTCTCGATTATACTCTGTTTTACCCTGTTTTAGACATTTGAGAATAGAGTAAGTTTCGGTGTAGTGATTTGTTCATCAGTATAATTAAAAGTATTTACATGTTAATTGGAAATTTGTGTAGAAAGTGTGTATGTTGTTTAGTTTGAAGAAATAGTGTTAATCGTATCTTAGAATTTTAAGTATAAAACCAAATTTGTTGAAGAAATGATAGACCTAAGTATTAATGCCAGCATTAGAGATGACAATAGTGGTATTGTTTACCATGGCCGACAACCCCAAGGTACCCTCAAAAGCATAGATGAGAGACTAGATGAGGTGGCTAGCCTCTTAGCTAACCTGACTAAAGCTATTTGTGTAATGGCTTATCGACTTGCTAAGACTATGTAGAACACTCCACAAGTTGCCTGACATATTTGGGGTCAGAACCCAGCTCGACATGTTTGAGATGGTGGAGTAAGAGGAGTAGTGAGAATAAGGATTGACTTGGGAGATCTGGATGATGATGGCGAAGAAGAGTCTAAAGAAGAAGAGTGAGCTTGAGCACCCTAAGCTGTCGACCATATGAAGCTTCAGATTACGAGCTTTAATGGGTTTGGAAGTGTAGATGATTATTTAGATTAAGACGATAAGGTTGAATATATTTTTGATTATTACCAATATGAGGACTAAGAGAAGGTGAGGACTACTGCTATTAAGTTCTTAGGATATGCCACCGTGTGGTGGAAGAACTTTTAAATAATGAGAAGACGAGAAGGATATAGAGAGGTCAATACTTGGCTTGAGATGAAGAGGATACTCAAAAACAAGTTTATGGCTTTGTGTTGAATACTCATTTACAAGATACTTTTGCTTAGCTTTAAGAGTTAAGATAAGAAGGTTAAACTATTGACAAGTATGTTTATAAGTTCCAAATACTCATGATTCATTGTTAAGTAAAAGAGCCGTAAGCTTGAACAGTGTCCAGATTTCTTACTAGATTAAGAAGTGATATTTGAGACACTGAGGAACTTTAGCAATTTACTACAATGGATGAGGCTATATGAATAGCCTAACGAATGGAAAGATAGAGAAAGAGTAAGATGCCAACTTAACCCTGGATGAGTTGACCTAGTAGTTAAGTTAACCTATTCAGGGAAGCTACAAAGCTAAACCAAGTATCGAGCTAACCAAACGAATAGACATCAGGACTGAGCAATAGGGCCAACCTGAACATATGAGAAGGGGAAAGGATATATGAAGAAGATGAGCTAGATCAAATGCTTTAAATGTTAAGGGTTTGGGCACATGGTTGCTCAATGTCTAAATCGACAAACTATTGTCATAAAAGGAAATGCCTCAAAGATTGAAGTGGATAGTACAGATGAGGAACTAAAGGAAGAGAGAGAAGAATGAGATGAGGTTAATATTAATGCCAACCTAATTGTAGAAGATGTGTTGACTGAGGACTTGGATAAGTTGATTCTAGTTGTTCGACATGCAATGAGTTTGGAACCCTTACCCAATGAGGAGTAGAGGGAGAACTTATTTCACATCACTTGCGAAGGGGATGGTCAAGTGTGTGCACTCATAGTGGATAGTAGGAGTTGCACTAATGTAGTATCTGTCGATTTGGTTAAGATAGCGAAAATGTAGACTATATCACATTTGAAAGTGTATAAGTTGCACTGGCTGAATGAGAAAGGAGCACTACATATCATTCAATAAGTCTTACTGTCGATCTCTATTGGAAATTATTCTAATGATATTCTCTGTGACATGTTACTTATGAGTGCATCTTATGTTCTGCTATGCTAACCTTCGCTTTTTGATAGTAGAGTTATCCATGATTGTTATAAGAACACGTATGTATTTGAAAAGGATGGGATTAAGGTTACTCCAAACCTTATGATGTCGAGTTAAGTTAGAAAATTGTAAGATAAACTTGCTCGAGGATCCAAGAAGACTTTAATTCTAAGCAAAGCAGAGTCGAGCTCTAAGAAGCTATAAAGGTTGACATGTCAACTTTTATGTTGGTTGAAAGGCTATTAGAGTTGATAGAGTAAATTGAGCTACCCCTTAATGATATGTATCATGGGCAGCGGATCTTGGAAGGATGGATGATAGAATCTGGGTTCAAGTGAGAATGGAAAATAGAGGCTGAGAACAGGGGGTTTTGAGTGTGAATATGGAAGGATATCACACACCAAGATACAAATACAATCTGGAGGTGAGCTCAAAATAGGATTTGATATGACTCACAAACACTAAATTTTGCTCGAGGTTTCAAATGAGAGGTTAGATGCGACTCACTAACTCGCTCAAATGAAGGGTTCACCACAATCTTGAAAGTAAGATCGATAAAAACACGAGAAAGATTAAAGTGTTTGTTTGACACTTTATAATTTGACAAAACAAGCTTTAAGGGCCCAAGTGTGACCTTGCTCGAAAGAGAATGTTTCATTGTAAAAAAATGATTGTCTTCGTTAGTATATTTCTGTTTTATGTTATTACAAATGTTGCTATTTATAGAAAGTCCTAAACTCTAGTGACAAAACTGTAATTAACGTACAAAGCCTTAAAACCTAAAGAATTGGGCCTATAAATAAAATAAAGAAAAAATGTACAAGAATACAAAACCGTGTGTTTAATAGAAGTCGGCATGCAATAATTCTGCCAATCCTGGAAGGAGCAGGATCCGAACTGAGCGGGGTTAGCAGTTGGATGCCTAGATCCGAGGAGGAGTCTTTGTAGTCTCACATTACTTAGATGAGATACTAGAAAGGTCGACCCATAATTATTAAGTACTAAAGTTAATCGGCACTAGTCTCTCCATGCCATGTCGAGTTGTTCTTTGGTCTCTCATGCTTGGCTGAGTGGTCTCTCGTCTTCTTGGCAGATGACAAACTTGATGCCAAGTGGACCCTTTTCTTCCCCTCAATTTTCTGTTATTAGCTAGGTTGAGGTAGAGCTCAGCCTTTGCGAAAGCTGTTCGACCTCGGCCTTGAATAATTCGGCTTTGGGTTAAAACAAGGCTTTAGCTTATAATCGTAGGCTGATTCCTATCACTTTGAGGTAAAAGAGTTACTAGATGAATATACCGACCTACTTCCAAAACAGTTACCCGAAGGATTATCTCCATTCAGAAGCATTGAACATTGCATTAACTTAATATTTAGTACTACCCTATTGAATAAGCTAACTTATCAAATGAATCCCAAGTAAGCTTCTAAGCTCTAGAGATAAGTTAATGAACTACTAAAGAAAGGATATATAAGGGGGAGCCTTAGCCCTTCTGCTTTACTGGTGCTTCTTATGTTGAAAAATGATGGTACCTAGCGAATTTATATTGATAGCCAACTCGTAAGTAAGATTACCATTAAGTACCGGTATCTTATCACTAGGTTAGATGACATGTTGGATGAATTGAGTGGAGCTAAGGTCTTTAGCAAGATTGATCTAAAATCTGACGACCATGAGATTTGGATGAGGCCGGGAGATTAATAGAAATTTGCATTTTAAACTTGATATGGACTTTACGAGCGGATAGTAATGCCTTTTGGCTTATCAAATGCCTTGAGCACTTTCATGTAACTAATGAACCTTGTATGCAGAAATCTGATTAGGAAGTATGTCGGAGTGTACTTTGATGACATCCTTGTGTATAATGTTGACCTTGCGAGCTATTGTAAACATCTTTGAGCCGTACTCAATATACTTTGAGTTGAGAGATTATTCAGCAATTTAAATAAGTGTTGCTTCTATTAAGAGGAAGTGGTATTTCCTGCCTATGTAGTAAGTGGAGAAGGCTTATGATTGGATGATGAGAATTAAGCTATTGTTAAGTGGTTGACTCTAGCCACTTGTATTGAAGTGAGAAATTTCATGGACTGGCATCCTTTAATTGAAGGTTCATTAGAAATTTTAGTACAATTGTTACACCCCTTTCTAAGCTAATAAAGACGAACATTGAATTTAAGTAGGGAGAAAGAGAGGAAGGAAGTTTTGTTGAAGTGAAGGTAAGGTTAATTTTTGCACTTGTATTAGCCTTACTTGACTTTAAGAAGATTTTTGAGTTAGAATGTGATGTGTTAGGCATTGGTATAGGTGCTGTCTTAATGTAAGAATGCCAACCAATTGCCTACCATAGCGAGGAAGCCTAGAGGACCTTAATTGAACTACTCTATATGTGACAAAGAACTCTTAGCCCTTAATCGCACCCCTATGCCTATATCCGTGCAAGAAGACGCTGATGCGAGGGCCCGAGTACAATCCCTACAACACATCTATGATAAAGTTACTCGGTAGATCGAACAAGCGGCCAAGAAAATGCAAGAAAAGGTCAAGGGAAGGAAGTCAATATAGTTTCAACCTAGAGACCTAATATGGCTGCACTTGAGCAAAGAGAGGTTTCGAGTGAGAGGAAGAACAAGCTATCTACCTAAGTTGAAGGCCCCTTTAAAATCCTTTAGAAGATCAACGATAATGCCTATAGATTGGAACTACCTGAAGATTATGCAGTTATGGGTGCTTTAAACATTATCAACCTCAATCTCTATCACCCTGAAGGAGCATTGGATGAAGACTAGTTGGATTTGATCCCGAAGACTAGTTAGATTTGATCCCAAATCCAAATCAACTAGGAAGGAATGATAGAGATTAGATTGCTAGACCTTTAACTCGCAGTGCAGCCAGAGGCCTAGAAGGATTAATGAGGTGAATCCTCTTGTTCCACCCACTCCTGCCGAGGCTAAGCTGATCCTTGTAGCCAACCAACTTCATATGCTAAGCCAAGTAATTACAAATCTCTTAGTAATCATGTACCGACTGGTTGAATACTCTACTGATGACTCGATCCCTCATATACCCTTATTTGACCTTGATCGAGCCAACTACTTGATCAATAACATTGGCATTGAGAAGCCGAGAGCTACAACACATATTTGTAGCTACTCCTTCTTAGACGAAACTTAGGTTTGTTTGGCACATCTGCTCAGTAACCTTGGTCAGCCTTTCATCATGACTATACTATTTTGTTTGTTTCTACTAGAAGCATCCCTAATATGCTGTTGCCATGTATCTTAGACCTATATGAAGGAATCTATAGTGCTAATCATTAATTTACTTGAATTATCATTTGTACTCTTTATTACTCTTTGTACATGTAGCTGCATATCAATTATCATCTTATCATCAATATACTAAGTATACTATTTTGTGAACATTGCTCTTGTTAGCTGATTTACTCTTTTCACTCTTATTTTAACCCTTAAGCAAAGCTAGGTGGTAAGTAACCTCGTTGGACCATCTCATGTATCATATCGAGTTGTGTCGTAAGTCTTCAAAAGTTCCTTAGTGCATCATATCCTTGGAGCTGTTCGTAGGTTTTCTTACTCTACTTTTACTGTTTTCACATAATCCCATCACCTTCTTTAAGCTTTTGGCAAGCTTTGACCCATCTCTACAACCGACTTTGTTTGTTCTTATTCTCGGTCTGCATCAGCAAGTCTTCGCCTAGCGGGTCTATCCACTCCTCCAATTCAGACATTTTGAGCTGGGTTATTAAGTTTGCTAATATGGCCATAACCTCGATCATTAGCTTCATTGTCCCATCCATGGTTATGCTCATCTAAGGGAGGTTGTCTATTGTCTCTTATGGTAGTAACTAAGCTTTCTACTAAGTCGGTAAATTTGTTAATCTTGTCATCGACAGACCTAAGTGTGTAACTTCCTTGTTGGCTTCGGCTATGAGCTCCACTCTCAAATATCTTTGATAGCGCCTTAAACACTCGAATCCAACATCCTTACATGCAAAAATCACTACTTTAGCTGAAACAAGCTTCATAACCTCGATACCTACTTCAAAAACTCCACTGGTAGCTATTTCCACTACCACAACCTTATTGTTTCAATACTCCACTAACTACCACACTTGCAATGCAACAAACTTACCTACTTTCTCTCTTTCTCTCTAACATTAGAAACAAGGGATAACAAAGCACCTAGAACTACCTACCATACAGCCTTTAAACCATTACTTATAACTCGTAGCTTACTACCATAATAACCTATAACCACAAAAACCGACACTCAACATTCGCAACCTACTTGACAATAGTCTATAATGACATGAACCTTTGTCACTACACCCTTGCGACTTCTACAGACATACATTGCAGTAGTTATAAAAGAATACAATAGCTAGCAAGAAGTACAGTCACAATAAACTTCATTGCACTTTACACACTCTTCGTCAAAACTGTATTTCGAAATTAGCGAAACTAATGCACCTTCGGGGTTTGGACATATAGAGGGCACACCACAACTGGGAGCTAAAACAAGGATAAACAAAATATGGCAAATTTGTAAGTTGCCTGTAGGGATATGATGTACTACATGAACACTACATGGCTTAATCTTTAACTAATATGACGCAGAAAGTATCAATTTAGGTCACTTGCCTCTATTCCTTACTAAATGGAATAAATGAGAGTTAAGGAAAGATGTTCAACTCTCGAAAACTATTAAGTGCATTCAATAAGTAAGATCAATGTCTGCTAATTACAAATCGAAGCCTTTTACATCAAGTTTGATAGGAATCTAACCACCGATCCCTTGACTTGAGCCTAAGCTCGAGTTCTTGAGAACTTAGTTAAGCGCATCCTCCTTTGCTAACCCGCATAGGAAGAGTTTGAGCTACTCCAACCTACCGACTTGTTGCCATTTTTGAATTAAACCCTTCCATGCCTAACAATCGTCTCAAAGTGATGACTTAAGGAGTGGTCAATTAATAACTTCGCTTGCTCGCTTGCTAGCTTGGTCAACTTGCCTTTGAGCTGCCTAGAGCATATCTGAGTTAAATTCACCTAGGAAGAGTCTATAGCTTAGCTCAACAACAACTTAGTTGACCATACTCTTTTGTTTGCTTCAGCCAAAAGCCTGTTACTAGTTGATTGCCACGTGTCCGAGAATCTACGTAATGGAATTTACTGCACAAATAAAATGTTTTCTTGATTTTTCATTTATACCATTCAACATTCCTTATATTTTACTTATTTTGGGCACTACCCTTTTTGTATTTTCCATATTTGGTAGATTACCTTAGATTTATAATTATAAATACCCTTATAATAAGTAGCTGCAAGGATGAGCTACATTGTCTCATTGTTAAATATACTATGTCTTTCCTTTCTTAGAAGGTTATCTCTCTTTTGCCCTTATCCTAACCATTAAGTAAGGCAAGGTGGCGAGTATCCCTACTAAATTAGCTTGTGTGTTATATTGAGTTGGTTAAGTAAGTCTTTGGTGGTTCCTTAGTGCTTCATATCTTAGGAATTGATTATGAGTTTTGCTTGTTTATGCGCATTCCATCTTAATTTTTGAGTTCTCTAAGTTTAGATCCATCCCCTTAGATACGGCTAACCTCGTCCTTTCTCTGCTCAGCGTGGTATATCATCTTTGTACTAGAGCGGAGGTTTGCTTTGAGTAAGTAACTGTTGTACTGTATGGTTACTTCGACCCCCATTTGTGTTTAGAGCGTATTGAGTAGTAAGGTAGCTGTTGAAGTTGTGTTCACACTAGCTATGAGTGTTTGAGTGATTGTTGTAAGTGGTAGTTTATTTTTGTAGTAACTATTGTATGGTACTCTGTTAGACTCTATTTTGAGTTATTGAAGACAAAGCAAGTAATAGATGTATCTTTGTTTGTGAAGTTAGCATATTGGCTTATTGAAGACTGCGAGTGTGTGTTATGTTTTGGAAAATAAAAGTATTGTTTATTGCTAAGAGTATGAAGTTGAGTAAGAATGATTAATTCAAGTGTTAATGTTGGCATTGGAGACAATAATAGTGGTGTCATCTACTGTGGCTGATAACCTTAGAATACTTTTGATAAGTAATGATGGGATGACTCACTTAATAGCCAATTTAACTTGAGTTGTTTATGTGTTAGCGTCTTGACTTAACAAAGCCAATTACATTACCCCCTAGGTTACTTTTGAGGTTAGTGCTATTGTCCATAGTGCTTAACCTGTCCAAGGACAAGTCCCCTCTTGGCAAGATTAAGGTAGAGGAGTAAGAGGATATGTGTGAAGGAAAATAGACCTAGGTGGAGTGAATGGGGGAGATTGGGGAAGAGTATAATGAAGTAGAAGAAAGACCACGAGCACCTTGAGCCACCGATAATGTGAAGCTTCAAATTCCGAGCTACAATGGTTCTGGAGATGTTGATGACTATATTGATTAGGAGGGGAAAGTAGAGTGAGTCTTTGACTATTATCAATATGAGGACTATGAGCAGGTGAGAACTACTGTTGTAGAATTCTCAAGTTATGTGGTGATGTGGTGGAGAAATTTCAAAACTATTAGGACATGAGATGGATACAAAGAGGTTAGCACTTAGCTCGAGATGAAAAGAGTTCTTAGAGCTCGATTTATGTCAAATAACTATCTATAGGATACCTTTGCTTAGCTTCAAGAGCTAAGGCAAGGAAACTGAACTATTGATGAATGCGTATGAGAATTTCAAATGCTTATGATCTGTTGTGAAGTCATTAAGTCGTCAACTCGAATATTCTTAAGATTTTTGACAAAGTTGAGAGCAGAGATCCAAGATGTAGTGGGGCTGCAACATTTTGTCACTTTGGATAAAGCTATAAGGATAACCTAGTATGTGGAGAGATAGAGGAGAAATAGGTTAATCCAACCTCAATCGAGCTAACCTACTCCAAGTATCCAACTTTCTCATGTTGGCAATTGAGCTCAATACAACATTGAGCCTGGTTGGAGAATTGAAGTCATGTCTAAGCAGAAGAGTCGCATTGTGGACCAGGATGTACTAAAGAGGAACCGTAAGTCAATGATGAGAAGATACGAGCTATTGTGGAATGGTTGACCCTAAGTACATATGCTAGGGTAAGAAGCTTCTATGGATTAGCTTCCTTTTACCATTGCTTCATAAAAAATTTCAATACTATTGTTGCACCTCTCATTAAGTTGACAAAGAAGAATATGGAGTTCAAATGGGGAGAGAAGTTTTACTAAGGTGAAAGAAAAATTGACCTCTGGCTTAGTCTTAGTTCT
Source organism: Lumnitzera racemosa (assembly GCA_024138005.1). NCBI lineage: Eukaryota > Viridiplantae > Streptophyta > Magnoliopsida > Myrtales > Combretaceae > Lumnitzera > Lumnitzera racemosa. The sequence goes on from JAMXBC010000002.1 coordinate 21,016,930, forward strand.
ACTTAACTTTGAGAAGATATTTGAGCTTGAGTGTGATGTATTAGGAGTTGATATAGTAGTTGTGCTCATGTAAGAGGGTTGACCTATTACATATCATAGTGAAAAGTTAAGAGGACCACAATTGAACTACTCTACCTATGATAAGGAACTCCTTGCTCTTATTCGAGCCCTTCATGTATGGCAACATTACCTCTTACGAAGGGAGTTTGTCATTTATATTGATTATGAGTCCTTGACATAACTCCAAAGTTAGACTAAGCTGTCAAAGAGGTAAGCCCAATGGGTTGAGTTCTTAGGAGTTAATTTTGTGATTAAGTATAAGCAAGGCAAGACCAATATGGTTGCTAATGCCCTGTCAAGAAGATATGTTCTTCTTATCAAACTCTCAACCTGACTTATAGGATTTGTGAGCATAAAAGAGAAATATCCTCAAGACCCCCATTTTGGTCTCATATGTAAATGATGTGAAGAAGGAAAAATAGTAGATGACTATCATGTAAAGGATAGATATTTGTTCCAAGGCGATAAGTTGTATATGCTAACCTGTTATTTGGGAGAGCTACCAGCGCGAGAAACTCACTCTAGTGGACTTTTTGGAAATTTTGGAAAGAAAAGGACATATGAACTGTTGAATGTAAGGTTCTTTTAGCTTGAAATGAGCCATAACGTGTACTGTATTGTGGAAAGTTATGAAATTGGCAAGAATGCAAAAAGCAGAACTAATAGTGAAGAGCTATGTGTTTACCCATCTCGACCAAACAATAGGTTAATTTGAGTGTAGATTTTGTCGTCAGACTACCTTAAACTACCCAAAGCAAAGACTTTGTAATTTTTGTTATGGATAGATTTAGCAAAGTGGCACACTTTGTGGCTTGCACCAAAACTAACGATACTTCGGCTATTTCTTCTTTGTTTTTATGCGAGATTGTTCGCTTGCATAGAGTACTAAGGGGTGTGGTCTTAGATCGAGACCCAAAATTCTTAAGCCACTTTTATAAGACTCTTTCTAGCATCGAATGGGAACAAAGTTGCTTTTCAGCATTTCTTGCCATACCTAGGCCGATGGTTAGACAAAGGTTGTTAATTGTACCTTAGGCTCACTGCTTCAAGTTTTAGTGGGTATATGTCTACCCATAGTGGAATTTGCTTACAATATAATAGTATACACTACCATTGGGCATGCCCCATTTGAGGTTATCTACAACTTCAACCCCAAACTACCTCTCGATCACACCCCAATGCCATCACTTGACCTAAAAGACCTAAAGGTAAGAACTAGAGCTTAGTCTTTCCAACAAATCTATTAGAAAGTTGCTAACACATTGACCAAGTTGCTAGAAAGTTATAGGAGAAGGAAAAATGAAAAAAGACCAAGTATTTTTAGTTAACGATCAAGTTTGGTTGCAACTAAGCAAAGAGAGGTTCCTTAGTAGGAGGAAAAACACACTATTTGCCTAAGCTAAAGGTCCATTGAAGATACTTGAAAGGATTAACAACAATACCTATTGAGTGGAGCTATTCGAAGACTTTGGGGTGTCCAACATGTTCAATATTACCGACCTTAGCCTCTATCAACTAGTAGAAGAGTAGAATGAGGACTAGCTAAATTAGATCCTAAATCCCAATTAGCTTGGGAGGGATGAAAGGAATTGAACTACTGGATCCTTGACTTGAGCTTAAGCTCAAGGTCTCAAGAACTTAGTAAGGTGCATCCTCCTTTATGAACTTGCGTAAGAAGAGTCCAAGTTACTTTAACCCATCGGCCTACTGCCATTTTCGAGCTGAACCCTTCCATGCCTAACAATCTTCTTAGAGTACTGACTTGAGGAGTGCACAACTGATAACTTAGCTTGCCTACCCACTAGTTTAGTCAACCTGCCTTAAGTATATTCGAGCTAAATTTACCTCAGAAGATTCTATAGCTCAACTCAACTATAACCTAACTTGATAATAGCTTGATTGACCATACTCTTTTGTCTGTTTTTGTTAGAAAACTACTGGTGGCTGCTAGTCAAGTGTTTAAGCACCTATGTGATGGAATTTACTACACAAATCAAATGTTTCCTTGGCTTTTCTTTTTTACCCTTTAACATTTCTTGTATTTTACATATTTTAGACATTACCCTTTTTGTCTTTTCTATATTTGGTAGGTTACCCTACATTTATGGGTATAAATACCCTTATAATATGTAGCCATAAGGATAAGCTGCATTATCTTATTGTTGAATATACAAACTCTTTCCTTTCTTGGAGGTTTATCTCCCTTTTACTCTTATCCTAACCCTTAAGTAAGGCTACGTGGTGAGTATCTTCACTAAATTAGCTCGTGTACCATATCGAGTTGGTTAAGTGAGTCTTCAATGGTTCATTGGTGCATTATATCCTAAGAGCTAATCATGGGTTTTCCTTGTTTACATGCATTCCATGCTTATTTTCCAGTTTTTTATGAGTTTGGACTCATCCCTTTAGATACAACCGACCTTTCCTTCCTTAGCGCGGTGTATCAAAGCTTGCTTAGATTACATCATTTAAGGAAAAGACCAAAGGGTAAATTACAAATTAGTAGACAAGAGATTCCCAAGATATATGCTAAAAGGGAGAAATGGATAAGGGAATCAACATAGGATCATGAGTTGGGGACATGTGTTAGCTACAAACTGGATGTTCTAACAAAAGACAAGAGAGAGATACTCAGTTGCTATTAGGAAGCATATGGACTTTGGTAGTTTAAATTGCTTAGCATCTAGGTTGAATAGTTAGGTAAGAAGCAAGGAAGAGCACTGGATATTTAGCTTACCCGATTTAGATTAGGTCGAGAGGGTGGATAGGTCAATTTGGTACTTGGCATCTTGGCTTCTAGCAAAGTTGGGTCATCTAGTTACCCCAATATTATCACCTTGCTTGGGGATAGTTTGGTAGATATCCTAGTAGTGGCTAATGTCTAGTAATTAGGTTGGTAGAAGTATAGCAAGCTTCGGATATTGATGGAATCCTTGTCCAATAAGGTTTTTCGAGTTAAGACACATTGTGTTAATCCTTGTAGTTCTTTAGCTTGACTTCTAGTGACCGGTTTGAGGTGTAAATTCCTATCAACTTTTTTTTTCTTCACAAACCTATGATCTACCTCGATAAGGAAATATAAGACCATTACCCTAATCTTAACCCACAAGTTGGTAGCTACTTATCTAGTAAAGTTTGCCAAGTTAGTTAATGCAACTAGTGATACGAATTTTAATTTGGCTCTAGTTGTTTTAGCTTCCTTGTACACTTGACTATCATGATTTTCTAAAGAAACATTTCAATAGCTAAAGTACATATCTCATTTCAAGTTTAATACCCTTGTGGCCTAGCTAAAACTCTCTCAACCCTAATAAATGTCCAACAAATGAAAGGCAAAGCAAACTTATGTTTCTACTAATACGATAATTTAAGGGACGCCAATGAGCAAAGTGAAGCTCTGAACATGTAATTTAAGTCAAAATCAAATGCCTACGTAAGTAGAATTAGCCAACATTTAGTAAACAAGCAAAAGTAGGTTAAAGTAATAATTTATTAATTTAAAGAGTACTCTAATTACATGAAAGGAAGCACTCATAGAGGCAAGAACTCTCTACAATTTTTGTTGTAGTTCGAGAACATGACACTGGAGCTTTTGAATACAATGACAAAAGGAGAGATGAAATCTACCTAGATTTAAATTTCAAGAAAAAAACAGCAAAATATATTCATATTTTACTAAATTGTCTTAGTTATGTTTGTAATTTTGAGAATTATTAATTTATGATATTGATGGGGCTATAGATTTATTTAAGGGTCTTCCTAAAAATTATTATTTTATTAATTTAGCGAAATTACTAATTTTGTAAACTGACCTAAGTTGAGAACCCAAAAAAAAATTATTTTAGAGAGGTTATTAATTTATCGAGTATTAATTTATGAAGGTTTAACTTTTCTCTATGCAATTTAGAATGTGTTAAAAATAAGGCTATTCAAGTATCTAACAAAGAGAAAGGGAAGAAGAAGACCCATAATGAGAAATAGCTTTGAAGAGAAAGGGGAAGAGAGAGAGAGAGAGATAGTAACAAGTAAGAGAGAGAGGATTGTGGAAGAAGGTAGAGAGAAGACTAAGGTTTTGATCACTGCTCAAAATATATAATTTTTCCTAACTTTGAAACCTATATTTGTGCATAAATATAGCAAGAACTTGTTAATTTTACATAAAATTGAAGTTTATGCACAAAATGGACCAACTTATGTAAAATTATCAAAAATGCATGAAAATAGATTAATTGTAAAAGAATTTGATTGATTTTATATCCTACATGTGGGTGTACGAGGGTTACCCTAGCTTAGTAGCCCCTATTGTTCGATCAAGGAGGCTTACCTCAAGGGAACTATTGAATTTGGCTTATCGATTAGTTGGTATCGATCGATCAATAGCCTTAATACCAATTAATTGGTATTCTCTGAAGTATTAGGGGTGAAGCAACTTCTTGGTAGAAGAAACTAAGGTTAGGGTTTAGTGTGCAGGGGTAGATTCACGCATACTGATTGCTCATTACCATAAGCATCGATTGATTGGTAAAAGAAACTAAAGTTAGGGCTTTTTTTACTAAACCTTGATCCTCCTTAAACATTACGTTTCATAAAACGCGAAGGTGACCTATAGTTGACCCGTGTTTACCGATTGATCAATGTGAAGGTCTAATGATTGATTGATAGCCTAAAAATATATATATATTTGCATTTACAGATAGAAATGCGAGCCACAATTAGGATTTTAGCATTATTAGGTTTAGTTTTGCAAGCTTAATGTCTATTTTCATGTTTTAGTAGTTTGCTTATGATATTCGGTGAATGTTTTTGTCATTTTGATGCACATTTAAGTTTGTTTATTGAGTATTTACTTCATTCTCTTCATTTAATCTCTTGTTCAATTGTTCTCATCTTATTTACTTATTGATTAATGGAGCTTGCTACTACATTTTCATCATTTATGGCTGCCAATGTTTCTAATATGAGTGGTTAAATAGTTTTTAGTGGGTTTATGATAATGTAGGTGTTGTAGATGGTGTAACTTTGTAGTTATGATATGGGTATATGTATTTACTTGGGATTTGGATGATTGGTTTTTCATTTGAAATCTTTGAGGTGTTTTTAATGAAAATTTCATTTGGTTTTCTTATAATTAAGAGACTGAAAGGAGATTAGTCCTAGGAAGTACTCCTTGAGAATCACTGGGTTTACATAATTATGAGACTAAGAGAAGATTAGTTATGTAATTCTAATTCCCTAATTTAGTCATTGAGTCGGTGAAATGTCAATAATAGGTTTTTACACTTATGAGACAAGGGAGATTATGTATTCTCTATTGAATTCACATTACATTTTGCGGTTGTAGTAGATTGAAAATAGATTATGAGACTGACAGGAGATTGACCCCTACTCTCTAGGACTAGAATACTTAATTTGTGATAAGATTTGAGTATTTAGGTGATTGTACAGAGAGATGAGAACGAGAGAAGATTTTCCACTATATAGTTAAGTGAGATGCCTTACTTAGGATCTAACTTTAGTGAATTCTATAAAAACCTAGTTAAAAATGGTACCTGATATCTTAATAGCATACCTGTACCTCTACTTTGGAAACATGTCATAAGCTCATGTTTTTAGTATTCGTATTAATTGTTACTTTTTGCTCATATTTTAATTTCAATTTGAAGTCCAAATTCCCTCTTCGATTTATCTAGATTATAGTAGCAGGTTAGGATTTGGTCCTTAATTGAATGCCTTTTCCTTGTAGGAGTGATCGGGTGAACTTACCAGTATTATTACTATAAACAATTTAACACACCGGTTGGTTAACATGACATTATTTTGAAATTTCCCTTTATAAAATCTTGTATTTATGTGTAGCATCCAATTAGTTTTTGGCGCTTTTGCTAGGAATTAACTTGTTTTTTCAAATCTATAATTTTTATCAGTGTACTGTATTGTCATTAGGTTTGAACCTTGAATTAGAGTGAAGAAGGAGAGAGAGGATTGATGAGTGATGCGGTTAGGGTTTAGTGGCTAGGGTTTAACTCAAAGAAAAGGAAAATTGAAAAACTAAAGTAAAATTTGCAAACTAAAATAACATAAATATATGCGGTAAGCTAGATTAGGTAACCATTTGAGGGTCATCTTTTACTTATACTTCCTTTTGTCAAACAATAGTAACTTTAATTACATTATTAATTTATATTTTTATTGGATTAAGTTTCCCATATATTTTTTTTAAAACCTCGTAAATCAACCTTAAACCTTATCAGGTTTTAGTTTATGTCCTAAAACCCAATCCTAAACTTTATACGGTTTCTATCGAGTTGAATGGGTTGTGTGCCTTATAATAATTTATTTGGTAGCACTCTTATACATGTAGGTTTGACATGTAAATATGTTTTAAATTAATATTTTTAATATTTGTAGTTTAATTTTGTACTCTATTATCTTTTCACTTTTCTCTCTCTCTCTCTCTCTCTCTCTATATATATATATATATATATATATATATATTGACCTCTTCACCATCAGTGTTGCAAGTTGTTGTCATTCTCTTTTTAATTACTATGCTTGATTTACTTTAGCTCTATTTCTATAAGAATAGCACTCTTAAATTTTTATCTCATTCAATATTCTAATTGTCAACAATTTTAAACAAAAAGCATGGCATCATACATTTCAAACTTTGTTTTTTTACATCATCATCCATTTAGGCATACTTTATCAAAATCAAACTTCATTAGTAAAACACCACTTAAATATTTTTAGTAAAATTGAACTAAATGCATTGATCATTATTTGTTAAGTTAATCAAATAATGGTGTGGATCAAACTACAAAACCATCATGCCATAAATTTTTATTTAATTTATTACATTGTACTTAATGTTTATTATATTTTATCAGACTTATCACACAGAAAGCTAGCTTTGCCATTATCAGTATAGTTATCAAGGTAATTTTCATTATGATCATCAAGTAAATTGAAATTAAACGATACTGAAAATATTTGTCAAATAAAGATTTGATAGCCATGGTATGTTTATTTTAGAATTTTCTTAATCGATAAATATGTCAATTCGAATGAGAAACATGAAATAAAATATGTTATATTACAAGCTTAAGTTTTCAAACATTGCTAATAAATAGATCGTGTTATGAGTTGGGATTTTTAGACATAAACCTTTTTAAACCTGAACATGAGACAAGATTTGTTAACATGGATTACCATCCCTATATGTAAACTTTTTAAATCTAAATCAATGTAATTTTATTTGCATGCAATATGATTAAATGATTTAAGCACTAAAGTTTTGGGAAGGTATAAGCAAAAATGATCTTACAACATCAACTTATGATGGTAAAAATAAATGCACATTCTAATATATATAGATATTAAAAGCGTAGCACATTTGAAAAAGGAATTTATATATTATATTAAAAAGGAGAGCATAAATGAAACTTATAGTCTAGGAAAACCTATGACCATATAAGATATGCTCGTGAGATTTTATAAGTAGTAGGTGTCTTATTATAAACAAACCATTAAAGCATTTAAATTTTCACACCAAAATGGTTTTTATAGAAGTATGTATTAGAAAAGAAATGCAAGGAAGATATTTTAATTATTAGTTATTCAAGATCCTTGTTAGAGTTAATTTGTAATGTGAAGTTTCTTAATTGGAAGAAATATATTAACAAATTTTTTAATCTTAAATGGGTTAGTGGATTTGCTTGGGTGCTAGACCTAAACTAAGACACAATTGTAAACAAACTTAATTATTGATTAGTTGTGTTGACTTTTCCTAACATAAATCCATTTATAATTCATAACTTAACATGTTTGGATTAATGGATCATGTAGTAAATTAATAGCCACAATTGTACCTACCTCGTTTCTTTGTATTATTATGTGAAAAGAACTCCTTGGTCAAAGAATTCTTAAGGTCAAAGGACCTAAGTAGTGAGGATTGAGCTTGCCATAATTAGGTTATGAGTTTCTTTTAACCTTGCTAATTTTGGACTTTTTGGCTTTAGGATGTTAAGCCTAAATTTTTCGTTTATTTATTTATTTTCCTTAATTTGATTCATATCGAACTCTATACTCATTTGATATAAACTCTTGACTAATAATTAAGGAAAATGAGGTTTTTCTTGAGAAATTAAAAATTTCAGAGTTGTCACTCGACTGAGGTCAGGAAAAAATGCTAAATAAGAACTAATTAGGTAGATTAATTCTAATCTAGCCACTAATATGTGGGAAAATCATTTTTGAAAAAAAAAATTTGAGAAAAATCGAGATCTTTAGGTTCGAGGACTAATCTATTAAATCATATATGAGTACCACCTTAACCTTCCAAGATTATCTTTTTTTTTTTCAAAACAACCCTTTTTAATATTAAAGATGAACTCTAATTTACAATTATAGAAAATTGATTCTATTTACAAAGATAAGAAGCAAATATGAAAATAAATTTATTTACTAAAGGAAAAACTAAAAAAAAAAAATCCTATTTTAAGTTACCTTGTAGTTGCTTATAGGTATCTACATACTTATTATTCAGGATTAGATTTTTGTAACTCGTTATTTTAATTTCTAAAAATGGTTAGGTTGACATTTTTTTCCGTTTAACTTTATTTAAGAAAATACCTAAAAGGATCGTAATTTTGATTATTTATTTTAGTGGAAAATTCTAAAGGAACCAAATTTTGAAAAGGGTTTATTATTATTATTTTTTTTTAATTTTGAATACTTTTTCTAAGTGATAAAAGATTTTTAATATATATATATCTATATATAAAGATAAATAAATAAACAAAAGACAAAGAAAGACAAAGAAAAAAAAGGATACATTGTGAGTTGAAACATTTAAATAGAAAAAAAGAAGAGAGAAAATTATTTATTAAAATACTTTATAAAGTAAATTTTTTACCTATATATAATAAGTAAATAAAATAAAAAATAATAAAAGAGATTGAAGAGGGCATGAACTAGGGTCAAGGGCATAGGGTGGTATCGGGTTCAGGTCAGTTGTCTAAGTAGTTCGGATCTCAATTGGCTATTGAGGATTTAGGTTAAGCAAGGATGGAAGAGAAGTGGTGATAGATGGCTTCGCATGGTGATTTCTAGGCACTAAAACGAGTGGGGAATGTTATTCTTATGTGTTTCATATTGACAATAGGGGGTCTAGAATCAATGCTACCACAAATGGTGGTGACTTTTATGGTTTTTAAAAATTGGCTAGGGTAGAGGTGGTGCTTAGCTTGCATGGGAACTTGTTACAGTGATAGGGTGCTTGGATCTTGGTTTTTGGAACATTGTGAAGTTAGTAGTAGTGGTGACTTCACATGAAGGGGAGTAGTAGTAGTGTTTAAAGCAAGTGTAGTAGTGGCAAAGTTTTTTCAAAACCCTTCTGTGGGTGGTGGAAGAGTTGGAAGCCATGACTAAAAATGGAATTGGTGGCTATTGGAAGCTTGGACCTTAGGATGATAGTAGCATTAGTATTTCCCTCTAAAAACCACTAGAACGAGCTATAATCTAGAGAGAGAAAGAGACCCGAACTAGAGAGAGAAAATTGAAAATGATTGTTTTCAAGTGTGAATGGGAGTGAGTTAATGCTAGGATTGAAGGAGTGAGTCCCCATTAATACACTTCTAAGTTTATGTAAGCTTAGAAAGTAATATCAATTCCTAAATCACCATTGATGTTCTATCTTGGATATCAAGCTCCAAGTGATTTTAGTAAAGACTTTGACTTTAGAGAAGAAGAATATGGACGAGAAATGGTTACTAATTAGTAGTATCCTAAGTTTTCTTTGGATTCCTACATTTATTTCATTAAACTTTGCCCAAAAAGTCATTTCAATAAGGTTAAAAAGAGAAGGGATTGCATGAGGTTCAATCTTCCTCCATCATTGCCATTTTCATAAGTTGTTAGACAAGAGGGCACTGGCTTACATGGTAGGCATGTACTATGCATCTGGTACAGTGGTGTGTCCCTTACGCCCTTGGAAATCAACAAGTGTTGCATGCGCTAATGGTTAGACAAATACAAGCTAAGCTCGTCTTGTACAATGTTAATTGCCTGAGCCTAATGATAACCTACCATGCCTTTTTTTTGTTTTTGTTTTTTATGAATAAATAAATTAATAATAAATAAAACAAAAATAAAATCTAAACTTAGTCTTGAGCCAAAATTTAAATCAAATTGACCAAGTTGTATACATACATATTGATAAATAAATGAATGAATGAATAAATGAGAAACTAAATAAATCAAAATTACTTTTAAAATGAAACCTTATTTTAATGATTGTCAGCACTTAGACATTATTCAACCTTAAAAAGAAAATCACTCAGTCTACGTCACATGATGATAATAAAAACAATCTAAAATCTATTTCCTACTTTTTTAATATTTACAGTTTTTTTTCATAATATTTTGGTATTTTATTTAGTTTCTTCTTTTTTTTTTTAAATTTTTGAATTAGGATCGTTTTCCTTTAATTCTAAAAATAAAGGAAGGATTAAAATGAAGTACTTACAGTTGTCCCTTTTTGTAGCTAAGTTTGTGTAAAACTTTACTATAAAGACAAAAGAAACCTCATTTTTACTCTAGGGATAAACTATACTAAGAAGCGCCATGGTTAGCTAGCTGTCCCAAACTTGATCTATTGGGGATTTCAGAGATGGGATAAAGAAATTGTTCCTTAGGGAACAGAATCAAATGAAAGAATATGGGTATGCCCCTAAAAATAGATTAAACCCTGAAGATATTGTCTTGGATGGATGGTCAAATAGCTGCTGTAGAGTGGATAGACATTTTCCAAGAAAACCAAGCAAATCTTAAGTGACCATGTTGAATGGTTGGTATTTCGATTCATCAAAATTAACATTGAAGTAAGTGCCATCTTGGATTGATGGATATTGAAAAATTGATACCGAAAAATTGATGCCATCTTAGATTGATGGATCATGAAAATGTGATACCATTTTGAATTCATGGATCTTGAAAATTTATCACTATCTTGGATTGATGGATTTTGTTCAACATCACAAATCGATGGGCTTAACACCATCTTGGATTGATGGGCTTGAGAAAAAATTATCATTATCTTAGATTGATGGGTTGAAGACTTTGACACCATCTTGATTGATGGATACTGACAAATTGATACCATCTTGGATTAACGGATATTGTTTACCATTTTGGATTGACGGGTTTTAATTCAAAAATTAACCACAAAGGTCAATTTAAGGGAGATGGAGCTACTAGGGTCACTTGAACTGATTGTAGAGATCTTGGAATAAAGACTGGTAAATATATCAAATATAAATGAAAAAGTAGTCGCTAAGACTAAGTGGGATGAAGAAGTTAAAAATAAGGGTAATATTCATACTGGGATAAGATCTTGGAAAAATGTTAGAAAGAGACAAAACTTGGCACTAAGGCTAAATATAGTCGAAGTTGGATAAAAAGATCAGTTTCAAAACGACTTAAAAAAAAAAAACTTGCCCTTTTCTCTTATCTTCTTTTTCTTTTTTTTTTTTTATTTGCTAATAAGCATGGATTCTTCACAAAGTCTTGATGAGTGTAGGCTTTTGATAAATTGCTCTTTTCCTAACCTTGCTTAGATCGCCTAATATCCTTATCTTCAAGGGTCCTCTTCTCTCGGGCTACTTTACTTTCTTCTTCGAGGTACTAACTTTCAATCTTAGGGCAAGTGATCTTTTGGTGTCACTTGGGGTGATCAAGGGGCAGTAACTTTTCTTGAAGACCTTTCAAATGTCTTTTGGGCATAGGATCGATATCTCATAGTTGGTTTAGTCTAAGAGGACTTTCTTACATTCTCTGGGTTTAAATTTTCACTCTTGACTTACAATTCTAAAAATTATAGCCTATCTTACAAGTGATATATTTTAATCAATCTGTTAGGTCTTTTTTGGGTTGTAATATAATATAGGCTCTTGTTCCTTGGTTTCAAAATGATTATTAACAAAGTGGCATTTTTCAAAGAATCACCTTTTAACTTGGGTTTATAAGCCAGGTGTAATACCCTAGGATTTTGAGTCAATTCAAAAATCCAAGGATTCAAGCTCTTAAATTTAGGACACTAGGCTATAATATCCGTTTAATTTCAAATTTTACAGTAAAGTTAGAAAAATTAGACGAAGTAAGTCAAGTAAAGTCAATTTCTCAAAATAAACTATATAAAATTATTAATTTAACAAAACGTCAATTTATCACTAAAGTCGAGCATTTAGATATAACGGGATATTAGAGATAAGTTATTTAACTTATAAAAATAATAAATGAAGTTGAATTATACATGTATTAATATAGAACATACATTATTTATATTAAATACACATACATAATAAGAAATTATTATTAAAATAAGGTAAATTAATATAAAAAATGGAAAAATTACTTAAAAAATGAAAGGATAAGTCATCCCATGATGTGACAACCAATGATCAATTCGAATTGATGAGTCAAAAGGCAAAATACTAGAAAATTACATCTCATGCATTGAAAAATCAAGAAAAATGATATGTGTAATTTACTTTTCTACATGCAAAAAAAACTTAAAGCCTATAAATAGGGGTTCATACCTTATTTGCAATATTTTAGCAACCTAAAACATAAGAACATAATTATAGAAAACAGAAAAAAAAAAATTTAAAATAGAACAAGAAATAGGGTCGGAATGGGTGTAGAGCGGTTTGTATACCAAACCACAACTTGACTTGGAGCAGCTTAGAGGTCCAATAGAGGGTGGATGGAGAAGATCTTCTGACAAGGTGGAGCAACTAGGTGGTGGTTGGAGGTGGCCGGTTTAGGTAAATCAAAATTCCATTAATAATTTATTTAATTTTTTAAAAATATCAAATGTTATTAATTAATTGTAAAATTTGGTTTTATGGGATTATTTTAAGTTTAGATTAATTTATAAATTTTATTTTAATTAATTAATTATGGGAAATATGGGTCCCTTAAGAAAATGCCCTGTTTGAGCGAAAATTGAATAAATTTTTATAAATATTAGATGATATTGTTTCAAACTCAAATTTTGTATATAATACACCTAATATATATATATATTTATATTTTGGTAACAAGAATTTTCGAAATTAAGCATGTTTACTATTTTTTTATAATTATTTTGAATAAAATTGCTAATTTTACCGAATTATTGAAATAATTAGTTTTTGATGAATTTAATAAATAAGCCCCACATGTTTAGAATTATGGATGTTTATAATGATATGTGCAATATTTAATTTTTATCTCACACATAAATTTATTTATTTTCCCTAATTTTTCATTATTTCGAGCTAAAATCACTATTTTTGTAAAAATAGATAATAGTTAATTTAGTGTAATTTATGGTCAATAATTAACCTACATATTTTTGTGAGTTTATATGATTTGTTTTGAAATTAATCGGGCTTGTATACCATTTATTATGTATTTTCCTAATATAAGCTTATATATTGGCTTAATATGTAATATATTAATTATACTAGTAAAATACTTATCAAATTCACGTAAAATAAACATATGAGGGTATACTAAGGATCACTGGATAAGTTTGGAAAGTGTGATTTTTAAGGTTTTTAGTTCAGTACTAAAACTTATTTGAGTTAATTACGGAGTTAAGGTAACATGCGGTTGAGTCGTAATGAGAAAAGGGTATTTTTGGACTTTTGAAACTATTGATAGACTTGATTCTTAAGATATCTTAATAGTGCTCGAAATAATGATCATGATGATATAAAGTTTACTGAAATCAGATAAGGAATGAGCAAGATACGATCAAATGAAGTTTAAAAACACGGTAGGGAAAGTTTATGAGAATTTAGGTTCGATCAGTAGCTGACTTAGAAACCATGTTTATATTTTCATAGGTGCAATAAGTAAGGAAATACCATATGGTGGAGTTTAGGATTTTGTACTATTACTAAGCTTAGGTAAGTGGATTTTCATAGCAGTAGATATATTGCTACACATAGCACTACGTGTTGTTTGATGCTGTATTGATTGAATATAAGTATATCTTGGGTGAACTGATATATTACTATGGTGAATGCTGATGTGGTGATTATGAATGATAATAACTGTACCTTGGTTAAATTGTTATGTTGCTACATTGGGTGATGAATTGTGTTTACAAATGACTGTGTTAACCAGGGAAGTTGAGTGATTGCTAACTCAATCTTCTGGGTGTTCACCTAAGTGAACCATGAGTAAGCTACTAGAATTCTACTAGGGAGAGTTTAAAAACTAGATTCGGATCACTAGGTTGAATAAAAGTGAAAGACTGGCTATGTTGAGTGATATACTTGAGTTGTTATTACATATCATGGCATAGCACAAAAAGGAACCTATGGGTCAGATTTTTTAGAATGAGGCTTCTAAGTGACTATAGAAAAATATGGCTTTATGAACTCAGTTTTTGAAAGCATATAAATTGCATTACCTAAACATTGTGACTATTTTGATAATTAGATTTGGTAGACTATAGTGTGTGGTCTAATTTGGTAGTGTTGCTACTTTGATTTAGTGAACTATAACCTGTAATCTAATTTTGTAAAGCAAAGTTGGGGGTCCTACTCTCAAGCAGCTCTTTATTGCCCTTTTTGAAAATGGTAGACTATAGTGTATAGTCTAATTTGGTAGAAGTCCTTGGTGCAAACCATAAGTAAGAATAGATAAGGTCGATCTTAGGATTGGTCTGAGTTAGCAGAAATCTTAAAAGAGTTAATAGGGAAAGACACGAAAAGGATAAGTGCGAATGAAACAGTAAGCAAAACCTATGAATAACTCCAGAGGATATGATGCAGCAATGGAACTTCCAAAGACTTATGGTACAATTTAATATGATACACAAATCGGTCTAGTGAGATTACTCGCCACCCAGCCTTGCTTAAGGGTTAGGATAAGAGTGATGTCAGGAGTAAACAAACAGTGCTTATGCAATAAAGAAAGTACTCAAAAGTGTACTATGGATAATCTTTGTGTTATAGTTACAATTAAAGGTATTTATACCCATAAGTTAGGATAACTTACCCAAAAGCGAAAAGACAAAAAGGACATTTCATAAGGAAGTAATATACAAGATACAAAAGGGTAAAATGAATATATAAGTAAAGCAATCATTGGTGCAACAGATTTTACACATGATATTGTATACGTGGTGATGTTAAATTAGTGCTGCCGTTGAAAGATGTGGGCAAAAAGTATGAAAAACTTGCTTATCCAAGCAAAGGTGACTTGGTCAATATAAATTCTTTCTCTCGGCATCTTGGTAAGGGTGCAGCCGAGTAAGTAATTGGCTAGGCACGTATGAGAATGAAGATGGGTTGTTGTCTCAGCTTTTAGCTTCTCGACATATAACATACGAGAAATAGATAGTCATTCGGCTTGACAGATAAAATGGGTCAGTAAGGAAATATTCGGCTTCCCCATGAGTCGGCTGGAACAAGAAGATTTGTCTTGCTAGTCTCTCTAGTACTCAAGCTAAGCTGCTGGCCAACGGTTTGATAGCCTAATTCTCATCATTCCCTTTGGGTTGTTTTGGATTTGGGACAAAATCTGAATGGTCTTTGTTCAACTCTCCGTTAGGGTGATATGGATTGAGGTTGGTAATGTTGAAGGCATTAGAAACCCCATAGTCCTCAAGCAACTCCAACCTATAGGCATTGTTATTGATCTTTTGGAAGATTCTAAAAGGTCTTTTAGTTCTTGCAAATAATTTATTCTTCCTCTTATTTAGGAACCGTTCTTTACTAAAGTGTAACCAAACCAACTCTCCTGACTGGAATTGTTTAGTTGTCCTACCTTCAGTCTTCTCCCGCATTCTTTGAGCAACTTGGTCGATGTGCTGAGTGACTTTATCATAGATGTGCTAGAAGGATTGTGCTCTAGTCAAGGCGCAAAGGTCTTCTTATGCGGGTGTAGGTATAGGGGTGTAGTTGAGGGGCAACTCGGGATTGAAACCACGGACCACCTTGAAGGGAATCTACTTAGTGGTGTCATGCACTATTCAGTTGTAAGCGAACTTAACTACTAGCAAGCAGACATCCCAATCAGCCAAGTTCTTTCCTACTGCAGCTCGGAGCAATGATCCTAAAGTGCGATTGACCACCTTTATTTGGCCATCAGTTTGAAGGTGACAGGAAGTATTAAATACCGGTTTGGTCCCCATTTAATGCCTTAAGGTCCTTTAGAATTGGCGCAAGAATTTCGGGTCTCTATTGGAGACTATACTTCTTGGCATACCATGTATCTGCACAATCTTTTGCAAGAAAAGAGAAGCAATAGCCGAAATATTGTTAGTTTTGGAGTAGGGCATGAAGTTTGCCATTTTGCTGAATCGATTTACGATGATCATTATAGAATCTTTGCTTCAGGTAGTTCGTAGCAGTCTAAAAATGAAGTCCATGCTTAATTTAATCTATGGCTTCATTGAGATAGGTAAAGGCATTACTTTCCTTTGCTTGGCTGGGCACTTATCCCTCTTATACATGGCACAAATTTCGACAACTCAGTGCATATCTCTCCTCATTCTCGACTAAAAGAATCAACCATTCAACAGTTTACAGGTCTTTTCTCTAAAATGTTTGGAGAGTTCTCTACTATGGGCTTTCTTGCTCAATAGTTCCCATAATGAATAGGTTGGTAAGCATAATTTTCCACCTCGGAACAAGTAACCCTCTTCCACTTGATACTCATCTACTATCCTTCCATCAATGCATCAGATGATTATGGGTCTAAAGTATAGATCCTCAGAATATTGCTCTTTGATACTTGTAAACCCAAATAGCTTAGTCTGTAGTCTGGTTAAAAGTGCATGTCTCCTTGAAAGAGTATCTGTAACTATGTTGCTCTTTCCTTGCTTGTATTTTATTACAAAATTGAATCTTTCAAGGAATTCAACCCATCTTGCCTGCTACTTTAATAACTTGATTTGTCTATAGAGGTACTTCAGCGATTCATGATCAGTATATATGATAAATTTTCTTAGTAGTAAATAGTATTGCCATACTTGTAGTGCTCGAATCAGTGCTAATAGTTCCTTGTTATATTCAGAGTAATTCAATTGTGGTCCTCGGAGCTTCTCACTGTCAAAGGCAATTGGTCAACCTTCCTACATTAGGACAACGCCTATTTCAATGCCTGACATATCACATTCTAACTTAAATATTCTTTCAAAGTCAGGTAGAACCAACACCGGGTTGGAGGTTAACTTCTTTTTTATCTTGGCAAAGCTCTTCTCCTCCCTTTCTCCCTATTGGAAGTTGGTGTTTTTCTTTGTTAGCTTAGTAAGTGGTGTGGGCAAGGGTACTGAAATTCTTGATGAATCATCTATAGAACAAAGCCAATCCATGGAAACTTCTCACGTTGACACAAGTAATAGGAGTTGGCTAGTCTATAATTGTTTGGATCTTCTCATCATCCATTCATAAGTCATCCTCGCTGATTATATAGCCTAAGAATACCACTTCCTCTGGGAAAAAGCAATACTTTTTGAGATTGCCAAATAATCTCTCGGCACAGAGGGTATCCAATACTTCTTGGAGATGTTCGTAGTGACTTGGCATATCGACACTATAGAAAAATATGTTGTTAAAATACACCATGACACACTTTCCAATTAGATGTCTTAACACATGGTTCATCAATCGTATGAAAGTACTCGAGGCATTTGACAAGTTGAATGGCATGATCATCCACTCATAAAGTCTATGCCGAGTTTTGAATGTAGTTTTTCATTTGTCTTCCGACCTCATGCGAATTTGATAGTAGCCAAACTTAAGATCAATCTTGCTAAAAATTTTGGCTCTACTCAATTCATCCAGCATATCTTCCAACCTCGAGATATGATACCTATACTTGACAGTGATCTTGTTCACGACGCGATTGTCTACACACATTTGCTAAGTTCCATCCTTTTTGGGAATTAGAAGGGCTGGTACAACACAAGGGCTAAGGCTTTCCTTCACATATCCTCTTTCTAGCAACTCACTGACTTGTCATTAGAGCTCAGCAGTCTGTTTGAGATTCATCTAATAGGTGGGCTTATTTGGCAGTGCGGCATTGGGTATTAAGTCAATGCAGTGCTCTATTCCTTGAGTTGGGGGCAACCCCTTAGGTAACGGTTTTAGGAATAGATCAGCATACTTATCCAATAACCCTTTGATTTCCTAGGGTAGTTCACCCTGCTCCTTCATTTCTAATAGGCACTTGACCAACATGAAGGTCGGCTCGTCAGCATTGATGGCTTCTCGGAGCTTGGCTTTACTCATCATCAGAGCCTTTGTCGATTTGCAAGTAAGCTTTGTCTGCAAATTGTTAACTTCTCTTGACAGCATCGGGTTTAGTGTGATCTTTCGGTCATCCTTTTCGAACATGTATGTGTTCTTGTAGCCATCATGGATAACTCTTCTATCAAACATCTATGGTCTACTTAGTAACACGTGTGAAGCACACATAGGAAGTTGTCGAGTGACATGTAATGCTCCTTCCTTGCTCAACCAATGCAATTTGTATGGCCTTGGATGTATAAGATTCAGTAACTTCAGTTTTGAAATAAGATTGGTTGATGCTTTGTTGGTGTAGCTTCCACTATCTACGATGAGGGCACATATTTGATCATTCACCTTACAGGTGGTATGAAACAAATTCTCCCTCTACTCCTTCTCCCGTGAGGATTCCATGCTTATAGTACGTTGGACAACCATAAGTAACCGGTCCAAGTCCTTACCAAACACATCCTCCTCAGTCAATTCTTTCTCAGTATTTTCTTTCTCTGCAAAGACCTCCAATTCTTTAGGTTCTACATCAGTGCTCTTTACTTCTAGCTTCAGGATGCCTCCCTTGATGACCATCGTCGGTCGGTTCGAGCACTGAGCAGCTATGTATCTAAATCTTTGGCACTTAAAGTACTTAATCTAGCTTGTCTTCTTACCAAACCCTTGTCCCTTCTCATAAGTTCGGGTTGACACTTTAGTATCAAGTCGACCCATCAGTTTGGTTTGGACATCCATCTTTTGGCTTAGCTCGGTACTTGACTGAGTTCAGTGACTTGCTTGTTTAGGTTGGCTATTCAACATTCTCATCGGTACTCGGCTCCTCCTTTTCCTTTCTACTCGCTGGGTTATTCTGACGATTTCATCCATTGTGGTAAAGCATTAGAGTTCCATAATGTCTAGAATATCACCTCTCAACCCAGTGATGAATCTTGAGACTACTCGAACCGGTAGTTCCTCCACTTCTTAATGGATTATAAGCATTTGAAATTCTTAAACATACCGGTCAACAGTTCGACCTCCTTATCTCAGCTCCTGAAGTCGAGTGAAAGTATCTTGAAGATAACTTTCCGACATGAATTTGTTTCTAAGTATTATCTTCATCTCATGATAAGCATTAATTTCTTGGTAGCCTTCTCATCTCCTTATGGTGGCATATCTGGAGAACTCAATAGTAGCAGTTCTCACCTTCTTATAATCTTCATATTGACATAGTCAAAGACATGCTCCACCTTCTCTTTCCATTCTAGATATTCGTCAGCATTTCTAGATCCATTGAAACTCGAAATTCGAAGTTTTACATAGTCAGATGCTTTGGGGACTCTAACTCGCTCTTTCTCGAAGTACTCTTCTTCTTTCTCGTCTCTTATGTCTACTAAATCAATCCTTCTTCTCACTCGTCCACCTATTCTTCAACCTCGAATTGGTCGATGGGTTCTAACCTCTAACAAGTTAGGCAACTTGTGGGGTATTTTACGTAGCCTCAGCAGGTTGGCAAACTAATGCATGTACAACTCGGATCATATTTACTAAGAGGTTTGCCACCTTATTAAGTCTCTCGGTAGTGCTTCTTGAGGTTCCTTGGACAACTCTACTATTGTCCATGGTGGACAACTCTACTATTTTCATCTCCCATACCAACATTTACACTCGGGTCTATCATTTTCTCAAATTTAAAGTTTACATAAACACTTCAACAAATTAACAATATAACACTCAAATGAACACAATAACTTGCTTTGTTCCATACACGTAGAACAGAGTATAATAGAGCTTCAAAACCAACTACACCTTAAACAAAACCTCCACTCTGATACAAAGATGGTGCAAACTCTGACGAAGAACAAACAAGGCCGGTTGTTGGATGGGTCCGAGCTTGCAGAAAACTTAAAAGAGTCAATGGGGAAAGACGTGAAAAGGAGAAGTGCAAATGAAACAGTAAGCAAAACGCACGAATAGCTCCAGAGGATATGACATACTAATGGAACTTCCGAAGACTCACACACAATTCGATATGATGTACGAATTGGTCTAGTGTGGTTACTCGCCAACTAACCTTACTTAAGGGTTAGGATAAAAGTGATGCTGAAAGTAAACAAATAGTGTTTACGCAGGAAAGAAAAAACTCAAAAGTGTATTAAGGATAATCTCTATGTTACAGCTATAATTACAAGGGTATTTATACCCATAAGTCAGGGTAACTTGTTGAAAAGGGAAGAGACAAAAGGGACATTTCATAAGGAAGTAATGTACAAGATATAAAAGGGTAAAAATGAATATACAAGGAAAGTAATCATTAGTGCAACAGATTCTATACATAATACCGTATATGTGGTAATGTTGTATTGGTGATGCTGTTGGAAGATATGGACAAAAAGTATGAACAGCTTGCTTGTTTGAGCAGGGGTAGCTTGGTCAGTTTAGACTCTTTCTTTCGACATCTCGGTAAGGGTACGGCCGAGTAAGTAATTGGCCAGCATATGTGAGAATGAAGATGGGTTGTTGTCTCGACCTTCAACTTCTCAGCATACAACATAAGAGCAATAAGCAGTCACTAGGCTCGACAGGCAGAATGGGTCAGCAAGGAGATACTTGGCCTTTGCATGAGTCGGTTGGAACAAGAGGATTTGTCTTGCCAGTCCCTCTAGTCCTTGGGCTTAGTTGCGAGTCAATGGTCCAATAGGCTAATTCTCATTAGGTCCTACTCCTAGGTATCTCCTTGTTGCCCATAGGTTCCTAGATATTGTATCTAGATGCTCGACTATGTCGATTAATTAGAAAAAGATTGGAGGGTATAGGATATCAGTATCAATGCATGCCACGTGCATGAGTATAGCATGTTATATTGCTAGCAGTAAACGCTTGGTTGGGATGATGCATATGTGAAGTTGAACTTGCAGGTTACGATCAAAATGTTTCAGTTGCGATATGTAGTATTGTTGATCATATTGTCTATATCATGTTGTTTGTTATCTACTCTCGCTTAGCTTTAGTAGCTGAAGGGATAAAATATTTTATCCTCAGGTTAACTACATCGTGAAGGGCCCAAAATTGGGGGGGGGGGGGGGGGGGGGGGAGAGATATATATACTAAGAGTATGAGTGGGAGTCAGCAACTTTTGTATGGAACCTATACTAAGTTAGGATCCTATTATTGTGAAGATGACAAAGGAAAAAGGTGGTTCATGTTTTGATGTAAGTATAATGTTGTACACATAAGTTGTAACAGAATATCCAGTTGAACTCTGATGTAGCAACCCCTTTATCATGTAAGCAATGTTGTCTTTTGATAAATAAGCAGGTTGAGTTAAGTTTTCAATAGGTATTTCAATGTGATGATGCATTCCATGCTAAGCTGGGATGTGACACCAAGAACCTTACGTGTGAAACTAAAATTGTGCTTACTCTAGTTTCAAAAGTAATGGATAAGTTATTTTCTCTAATCAGAAGGACCTTTAAGAAAGGGTTTAAGTGTAGTCGGGCCTTTAGTCTGTAAGAGGAGTGGATATTGAGGGTCTTGGTTCTTACCTTTGCTCTTTCAAATTTAGGGGTTCTTATTTCAACTAATGGGCCTTACTTCAAGAATAGGCCTTTTGAGGTACATGTCCCTAATCATTTTAGGCCTTAAAGCTTTAGATTTGATCACATTGTTTTTGTAGATTTCTTTCTTTTTTATTTTTGGGTGGACTTTCCATTTTTTTTCTTTCAAAATTTCTCATTTTCCTTTTGCCCCCCTTTTTTCTTTTGTTTATTTCTTCTTCTTCTTCTTCTTCTTCTTCTTCTTCTTCTTCTTCTTCTTCTTCTTCTTCTTCTTCTTTTTAAATTTGGCCCAAGACAAAGGTGATCAACCTTTCTTTTAGTGTATGACTCAAGGTGTAATTAGTTTGTATATAATGTTTAAGGTGAAATCCCTTCTTCATCTTAAAGGAAATAAATATCTAGAAGTAATAATTATAGTTGAATTAAGTTGATTAGAGCAAGTATAAGTTAGTTTTAACCTTTTCTCCTTTTTAATGACCATATCCTCTAAATTACCCTATTATGGGGTAATTCTTGATAGGGCTTAATTTTGAAAATACTTTATTTAAAAGGCTCGATGGGGTTGACAATGGATTTTATGCTTAGGGTATTGAAAAATGAATCCCCAATGTCATTTTGATTCGTGTATCAAGTCTAAGATGAAGCTCCTTTAAGAAATTAATCCTGTATCCTTACTTTAATGTCACTCTTAACTCTCAAGGTGTGTTTTGGGTTTGGTGTTTGGAATTCGACTTGCCTCTTTTCATTCTAAAATTTCAAAATGAGGCACCAAAAATGTGCTTTCATTTGCCTTAATAGAAAATTTTACTAGGACATATTCAAGAAATAAAGAACTTTTATTTAGGAAATTTCGACATTACAAATAAAAAAGTACTTGGACTTCTATAGTAATTGCCCCTTATTCTTCGGTTCCTATTGAAGTGCCCTAGTCTCTCTCGACTTAAACTCCTACTAACCATTCTTCTCTTTTGTTTAGATGTTCCTATCATGTTAATGCATGACCTAGCATATTACGAAGGAATATTTATCTTAACCCCTAGTCCATTAGGGTTAGTAAAGTCTATTTGAAGTAACCCAACCTTAATTAGGTCTTGAATCTTGTGTTTTAGTTTCAAACATTCTTTTGTGGAATGACCCATTGGGTACATGTGGTACTCATATGGTAGGTCAAGATCCGGCCTTTGGAGCTTGTGTCTAGGTAGAGAAGGTGCATGACTTAGCATTCCTACCTCTCTTAATTGATGAAGGAGTTGAGTTGTTGGGATTGGGATTGAAGTAAGGTACCTTATGAGTGTCTTTGTTTCAAACTCTATTGAATTTACAACAATTTTGACACTTGTTGAGCTAATTTGGTCCTCAACTACTTTTCCTATCCTTAATGTCTCCTCTATGTAGATGCTTATTGAAACTACATCTAAAAAGCTAATGGTTGATTGCCCCATGAGACAATTAAAATACAGCCCATTTAGTGTTTAGATAAATGCTTTAGTAAGTTCTTTTCTCGACAAAGGCGAGGTGATTTTAGTTGCCATACCTCTTCATCTTAGGGTGTATTCCTTGAAGATTTTATTGTCATTTTTGCTCATGTTGCTCAAGTGTCAAATAGAGGGTGCTATCTCTACATTAAATTTGTAATGTTTAAAGATCACTTAAGTTAACTTGTCCCATGTATCAACTTACCTTAAATTCAACTCGGTGTACTAAGACATAGCTAGCTTAGTGAGACTGTCTCGAAATGTTTGGGCCAATAGTTGATCATTTTTAATGTAACCAACCATCTTGTGTAGATACAACCTAAGGTGGAGCTTAGTGCATCTAGTCCTGTTATATTTCTCAAACTCTAGTACTTTGAATTTTTTAGGATAGGCCTCAATATCATATATAGAACAGTTGATGATGTTAACCTGCTTAAATTCATTATAACTTTTAAATGCCTTCATCTTCTCATTTATTCGGTGGGTTAACTGTCTTTCCTATTCTTTAAGGTCGTCTTGATCGAGCCTTGAGTTTTGTTCCCATGCTTGTAATGCCCCATTAGGGAGCTTGGTAGAGATGATGTAAAGCCGTCATGCCATGTCTGTAAGCCTCTAAAATTATGTTTAGAATAAACGAATCTAGATTTAGGACTTTTGGGAAAAGTTATCCAATTGAGTTTAAACTTTATGACTAAGATAGAAATGTTAGTTGAAATGACTTAGTGAAGTTAGATTTTGAAAATTTTGAAAATTTTGAAAATAGTGATCCAAAATCCCAATTTTACCCCTAGAAGTATGATTATTTAATATAGTATCAAATTACTTGGAACCTTCAAAATTGAGCTCGAAATGCGATGAGAATTTAAAGATAAGTTAATTAAGCTATAAAATAAGATAATATAGTATAATTTAGTCTATGAATATACTCATTTTTTTATAACTATATTTGGTATAAATTATAATTATACCTATAAATTAATCATAAATTACGGATATATATATATTATGTTGAATTCATGAAAATAATTAAAAAAACATATCTTAAAAATAAAAGATATGTTAGACACTTAATTATACAAGTATAGTTGGATAATTATACGTGATATATATGCTCGTATATTATTGGTATATATACTCGTATATTACTAAATGACTAAATATTAATAAATTATACCTAAAATACTAAAAGAATTGCAAATCTCATCCAATAAATTCCATTTCGGCTGGGAATTACTGTAGAATGACTGTAGCAAGTTGTGGAGGGTGAACAAGGATGAATAAAAAACAAATTACACCTAAAAGAGACACCTCCTACTTTAATTAATGAGGGATAAAATGGAGAAAAAAATTTTTCCACCACCATATGAACCCTATAAATACTACTTAACTTCATTTAGACTAAGCTTATACATTTTAGGACCTACACCATAGAAAGAAAAATTTGGAAAAATTATGGGAAAATAAATAAAAAAATAGAAAAAAACAAAGCACACATCGAGCTAAGCTAGTTCTTAGGGCACCCGTTGATCTGTTATGGAACCCAATTGTCATGAAGTAGCCCACCTACAGCGTAAGCCGTCTGACAACCATTCAACTACTGTTGGCCACTGCAGCATCCAAAAACAGTTAGGTCGATTTTCTACCCTATTTTTCGATAATTTTTTAAAAATAATAAATCTGCTTAGAAAATTATGAAAAAAATTGTAGTTAGGTTATTTTAACAATCATTTCGTGTGATATTTTTATTTTTAAAAAATTCATAATATTTAGTATACTTGCTTAAGAAAAATATTGTTCATTTGAAATTTGAATTGCAAAATAAATGTAGTAAATGATGTTATTTCTAGCTCAAAATTTTTGTGTAGGATGTGTATGATATATAGGTAATTGCTATGTACCCATATTTTGAGTTGAGTATTTTTAATATTTATTGTCTTTTTTTGGCTTAAAAATAGCTCGAAAATAAGATGAAATTATGAAATAAGTAGGAAATTATGAAATTAAATAATGAATTGGTCATGTGTTGATCTTTAGTGAATAGTAATAATGAGGGTAAGATTGAAATTAATTTGGTGCAAAAAGGATCATAATTGGGTAATTTAGGGATAAAATTGTAAATACGAATATAATAGCTAAGTGCCCCATATTTTTAGGAGTTTATAGAAATTTTCGGGGAATTATTTGGTAACTGGAACTATTTATTACGAATTTACGTAGTAAAATGGCTTAAATTACAAATCAAGACATATTTCTAGTAATAACATGTTAAAATGAATTAAATAGTTGAATAAAAAATATGTATGGGTGTATTGATTAGATTAGATAAAAAGGGTATTCTTATTATATTTAATAATATTTTACTGATTGGGATATGTTATATGTGTATTAGGGTTAGATAATATATATATATATATATATATTGAAAAAGCTGATAAAAGACAGTTTAATAACATAATTTACGTACAATATGATAATATTTATATAGATATGTATAACTATATTAAAAGCTTGAACTACCTATTAAATGTCATTTCTAGAAATAGGACCCGTAGCACGTGTTGTTAGGTTTGTACGAACTCAATGACATTAATTTTATTAAAATCGGGTAATCTTAGGTAATATAACCTATAACTCTAAAATATTCTCGAATGTACGTATTACGGTAAACTTATCAGAATTAAAACGTGATTTAATAAATTAAAAGTACGTTGCAATGTGATCGAAACGATATATAATACGTAATATTATAAATTACGTATATTATCAATAATTAATAACTTAGCTTGATAGAATATATTATCACAATAATAATAATAATAATAATAATAATAATAATATATTATTATTATTATTATTATTATTATTATTATTATTATTATTATTATTATTATTATTGTGATAATATATTCTTATATATATAACTGTTTTAGATAAAACCCTATTGTTTTCGTAACTATTACGAAAACTGAATTTGGGTTTTATATGTGTGTATAGGATTCCTTAGTGGTCAATCTGTTAACATCTTGAGTCTTCTGTAATGAATGTCTGAACAAGTAAGTTGGGATTTGTAGCTTCACTACTTTGGAAACTTAGGAGTACTTTTGGTTGTATTTGTAATTATTTGTTTATATGCATGCCGTATTTGTGTATGATACTCAGTTGTGACAAGAGTTGAACTCTTTAGTATGCTATTTTGCATGTTGCATTGTATCTATAATATGTGAACTTGATTGGTCACTCCTAATTACAACTAATGATCATTTGACTACAACAAAATTAGACATGCATAACACTTATTAAGGGAAACGATTAGGAGTGTCAAGCCAAATACCGACTTTTTTCGATGAGGATAGTTGAAATAATCCTTTCCCCATCCTTCATTGAACTAAGTGACAAGTGAGAAGGCCACGGCAAATGTGGAGGTCATGGTTCAAAGGTGGTCACAGAAGGAAGGTATTCTCTATTGGACAAGTCTAGGTTTGGTTGGATTTGAGTTGCGATAAAACTCTTCAATCCGGGTTGGGGCGGATGAAATTTCTCTAATCTCATAATAGACTAGAATATATTATGTGATGTTTCATTTGATTGATTGCATTACATTTCATCATGATTAATAACCTTACTTATGATTACTTGGTACTCTTCTGACTCCTTCCTATTTATTAAGCCAGTTGTGCTCATATCCTCATAGATTCTTTTGTACGTACTGAGTGAAGATAAGATGTTCCGATACTGCCAACCTTAGGTTAGTGTACTGTTGATTGAGAAAGTGAGGAATGAATAATCAACTCAACCTGGGCTTTGACCTTTCTTTTGACTTTTCTTTTAGATTTTGAGGAAACTAACAAGGAATTCCTTGGGATGCTTATTAGCTTCCTAACTTATTGTAAATAGTCTGCAAAACTTATGGCTTTTTTTTATTTTTTCTTTTTTTTTTGGTAAACTCTGATTGTAAATTATAACTCTGGATGTGAGACATTTAAGTAAGTACTATTATGAATGAGATAACAGGTTATATAGAATATGTATTTTGTAAAGTTATACCACATGTTTGATTACTTACAGGTATTAGAATAGGTACTTTAAGATGGTTGAGTTGTGCATGTCTTGTATGGACTATATCTATGATAGTAGTTGTGATGCCAGCTTCTATCTTAGGTTGGTTTATAGGGACTATTATAACTCCTGCTATTCGGAGTGTGACAATGTGTGTACCCTTTACGTGACAACCATCTTATGTGTCAAAGATCATAAGATCCTACTTGTTTTGGAGTCAATACTCCTTTCATTCCTCCTTCTTAGCACTGGATGGTTTTCTCTTCTCCTTGGCTCGATAGCTCTTTTCGGCTATCTTACATCATGACAAAGTTCAATGGAACCACTCCCACTGGTGGGTGTTCGTTCCCTCATTTCTTCTGGGCCATTATGTTTGTGGCCTCTGACCGACCTAGTAAGCTCTTAAATAGAGTCAGTGAGATTCTGAATCTGGTATTCCAAGTTATTAATACGTGTTCTTAAGCTTTCATGAGGACTATCTCCAATATTGTTGACATTATCCTTCGACATTCTTATTCGTATAGTAATTGACCAAAGAATTGAACAACCAGATAACAGCAACCTAAAAACAATCACAACTCGGCTTCTGCAACTACCACTACTAACAAACAGCTATTACGAACATCATACTACATTATAGAACAATGATGAACAGAAATATTAGAACCACAAATCTATTTTGAGAACATTAGCATGTGTATCTCCCTAAAGCTCTGATACTAATATGATAAGTATTGAATCTCTAATGCCAAGATGATAAGGGATCAAAGGATCGATCTAGAAAGAAACAGCAGCAGATTTGGAAATGAACAAGAATGTGTATTCAGGGAAAAATGGGTACGAAGAATAGGAAGAGTTTTGATAGTGAATTTGGATTGATATAACTTACCAAGACGCAAACACAATCAGGGGTTTAAGCTTGAAATAGAGTTCAATTCGAATCACAAGTAAATGTTGCTTGGGGTTTCAATGGAAGATTTGATGTAACTCACTAACCGGTTCAAATGAAGAGGTTCACTACAATCTGAGAACATGATTGATAAGAACGTTACGACAATTAAAGAGTCTAATCACACTTAATAATTCGGTAAATGCTAACTTAAGCACAGCCTTACTCAAAAGAGGAAAGTTTCACTCTCTATATATATCTATATGTCTCCATCTGTCTATCTATCTATCTATCTATGCGTTTACAATAGTTGTTATTTATAGCAAGTCCGCAAAACTGTAAATAAAGCACAAGACCTTAAATCCTAAAGAATTGGGCCTATAAATAAAATAAAGGAAAACATACACAAGAATACAAAACTGTATGTTTTATAGGGAAAGTCAGCATGAAGCCACTCGGCATGAAGCCACTTGGCATGCCCTGAATGAAGTAGTACTTGAACTAGATAGGGTTGGCAGTTAAATGTAGGGGTATGAGAAGGAGTCCTTAAAGTCTCACGTAGTTTAGTTGAGACACTAGAGAGGTTGGCCCACAATTGTTGAGTCATAGAATCGGTTGGCACGAATCTCTCTCTAATGTGGCAAGTTGTTCTTTGGTTTCAAGTACTCAACCGCGTGATCTCTCAACACTTCGACTAACAATAGACTTGATATTGAGTGTTCATCTTCCTTTCTCTCGTCCTTTTGGCTACGATCAAAGGCTAATTCCCATCACACTTAGTGTCAATGTAACATGTAGGTGCATCATAATATAATACACATAATACAATCAAGTACTTATTTAGCAAATAGGTTCAAACACATGCATATGTACAATCAATTTACTTACAAGCACAAACAAGCATAATAGTTCATCAACTCCAAAAATAAACCTACTTACCAAGTCTCCTAGCTAATCGATCCTATAAGTCTCTCATAGGATTACGTAATTGGCTTACTAATCCTAGATAAAATAGAATAGGAATTCAAAAAATAACAGTTGGACATGATTGACCCTAATGCATTTATCGCCTTTACTCATTATGTAGTAAGACTTAAAAGATTATTTTTATGCTTGTAATTGACCACTGTCTATTAGCATCTGAGAAGTTATTACCCTTTCTAAGGGTTTGTTATTATCATGGAAGAAGCTTTTACTTTCTATTAGGAATTAGGTATTGTAGAAGGCTAAAAATTGTTATATTAGTTATTGTGATAAACCCATTATTTATTTAGGCTTGAGTTTTTTGACTAGGTGATAAGGTTTCAGGAGTCAAGTCCATATTGGGATGATTTAGGAAGATTTGGCTTTGTGGGCTTGGAATAGGAATCATTGGACTAATCCATTCGCCTTCAACATTTCTCATGCAGGCTTATACACTTATAAGGAATGCTATTGGCTTTAGGGTTATTAGTTAGCTCATTCTGAATAACCATGAATCGAGTAAACGCCATCCCAATGGATACCATTATGCCTAAAAGCTTATAAATACCCAGTATTTCCTCATTATTTAGAACTCTTATAGAAATCGGAGAAATGATGCTCCATTGTGAAAACTTTGCCTTCTAAGATCAAATAACATTTAGACAA
Source organism: Lumnitzera racemosa (assembly GCA_024138005.1). Lineage (NCBI taxonomy): Eukaryota > Viridiplantae > Streptophyta > Magnoliopsida > Myrtales > Combretaceae > Lumnitzera > Lumnitzera racemosa. The sequence continues at coordinate 21,046,874 of JAMXBC010000002.1, forward strand.
AGAATTGATCTCATTCGCTTAAGTTATAAGGTGAATACTTAAGGTCCCCTAAGGCTACTCTATCTGTCATTTATGCATTTGAGATACTGAGATTACTTGTTTCTCCTCCTTACCTTATTCTCACCTAGTCATTCCTTTAGGTAACAGTCTCGCTTCAATTCTTTGAAGTCACTGTAGTGCGCTATTCACTCCGTGCACTATTCATGCCGTGCGCTATTCATACAGCACACACGCGACCACTCCAATTAAACCTTTACATCTACAGGTATTTACTCAAATTCTTTTCTTTTTAAATTTGAAGTTTGTTAGTTTTATAAGAGTACTACATTGGCTTGTACTATTAAAATCATTACATAGAGATCTACTTATTTGAAGAACCCATTCTAAGATCATATAAAATTTACAATTATCAATTTACATTTCCCAAGAAAATCTCAGTTCTAGAAAATTTTATCAGTCTGTAAGACCCACACTTATTCTTTCAAATTCATGAATTTTATCTCATAATCCCCTATTTACTTAGAAAATCCATTAAATGAGCATTAGATTTCACAACGAAAATTTTCTATATTCATAATGTAATATAAGCATCAAATCTAGAGGTTTTTATAAAGTCTACAAATTCTAGCCACATATTTAGTATTTATAGTTCTGTCACGACCCGAGGGGACTAGTTGTGGTAGTCGTCGTATACTGTACAAAGGATTGCAGATTGAATTTCCTTACAATCGACGATCCTTTTATACGATACGTAAGGTTACAGCTACTACTAACTACCAAGAGTGCACAAGCTTAAGCAATATCATTTCATGATAAATAATAAAATTATAAAAACATAACGCATGGTCTATTTGTATAAAAGTTTACAAATATAAAGTCTGAAACACGTTTTAAGTTAAACTAGTATAACAATTACATGTTCAGATCTATAAACTATCAAAATTACTCTCTGATCACATCTAACTCCCATACTAACCCCATGTAGAAAACTAACCTTGGGCATGCGACGGCCTAACTCCACAAAAAGATCGGCCTGCGAAAGAAGACTATAAGGGTATAAGTTAACTAGCTTAGTGAGATAATTTCCCTCAACCATACAATAAGCAAGTTATACAATAGTTAGGTTCAACCAAATGAATACATAACAAATAATATTCCAAACAAATACATGCAGGTGACCAGATATTGCATGCAACTCAGATTTAACGCCCTCTGAAGTCAGGGTTGGAGATTCATGGGTACAGTCAGATTCAGGTATCATATTAGAACTTATTTCATAACAAAACTCCGCATTTCGTATTTAAAATATAATGGTACATCCATTACTAGCTTTATCAAAACAAGTTCTATATATGATTGTGAGTAGGTTTACGTAGCACTCACTCACCCCTAAATGAAGTCCTCTGGACTCGACCCTTAGCCAGGTGATTGACGCCTCCTACACCTAGTTATCCCGCGGGTTAGGGTAAAGTCAGATCGCATATGTGCACCATATGAAATCTATTACAATCAATAATCAACCTACGTATGGCCTCTCGCTACCTCCGTGTAATGTGATTGCCGGAATTAGTTTTGTAGTGCGTGATTTATGCATGATCCAATTTTTTTTTTCTAGTTGAATAAAATTAAGTCTTATTTATTTAGTAATCGTTCTAAGTCACAAACAATCAATTCCTAGTGAATCTACTATGCAACAATCATTACATTACTGAAGTTTAAAGTAAATTTACCATCAACAATAATTATCATGCACAAACATTACCCAACCCCATACACATTCATTTATAGATCATAACTTATATTCACTAATTACAAACACAAACAAGTATGGAATTATTAGGAAAAACTCACTCAGTCATGGTCAACTCAATGGTCGTAGTAATTTGCTGGTAGCTCAGGGTCTATATCGAAATCACTTGGGAAAAATAGAAATTTGTAAGTTTGGGAATTTAAAGCTAACTAATATCATAATTTGTAAGGTCTATTTCACCTAGTTATGTGAAATTACTGATTCGAGCTTTTTATCGAATCGCATGTAACTTTTTCAGTTTAGCTTGGATCGTTATGAACTTATAGTCCATTTTGATCGTTTTTGAGTGTATTTTCTCGTAACGAAGTTCATTTTGAACGTTGTGACTCACAGTTTAAATTATAATATAAAAATATTACAAAATTTCCTTTTTAAGTTTAAAAATTATGAAATATTAATTTTGGCCTTTTCTTAATATATTTACGATGTCATAATTATTTAAACCATATATTTGATATTTTTATTCTTTTGAGTATACTTTTCCTATTTTTGAGATTTTAACTTTATTATGATTATTATTATTATTATTGCTATTATTACCTTTATTATTCTTATTTTCTTATTAGTTATTTCCATTTTACGATATACACATACATATATATAGACTTATACTATATTTGATAAATTTACTTTAATGAGTAATTCCTAATTTACGATATTATATATATATATCTACACCTTATATATTCATGAATTTAGTAAATATTATGTATCATATATACTTATACATATTCGGTATACTATATATATACTATATGGTATACATATAATAACATATACTACATATTATATATTTTTAGTTACAAATATATAGGTATACATAAAGGATAGCTTATATGTATTCAAAATACTTGTATTTATATACAAATAAATCTCTATATACATATGAAAATAAGCTTGTATACTGTATATATACATACATAAATAAGTATTTCACGTATACATATATATATGTATAGCTCTATAGTTATTTTGTAAAAATCCTTAATACATATTATATGTAATCTTATGGATCCATATGCATACCACATATCTTCTACTTATGCATACATGTATATATCATGAAATATTTCATAAAATTCACCATAATACTTAATAGATACATATACATACCATATAATATACATATATACTATATGACTACATATTTATATATATATATATGAAAATAATTATACATGTATACATATATATATATATAGTTTACGTATACAAATGTGTATATATATATATACTATAGTTATTTAATAAAAATACTTAATACTAATTATATGTATTCTTAAAAAAATACATAATACATACTCTTTCTGTATAATATACCTATGTACATACATATATACATACATATCTTTGTACATGCATATGTAATTCAATTTATGTATTTATGCACATATACATGTATTAGTAATGTTATATTTATAAAAATACTATATAAATACTTCATTTATACATGTATATACTATATAATATACATCTATACTTAAAATATAATTGACTTACCTATTGATTTTAATTTTTCTTTTTCTTTTCTTCCTTTTTCTTCTTCCTTTTCTTCTTTCTTCTTTACGTTTTGATTTCCAGAATTCTTCTCTCCTTTTTGTTTTCGATTTAGCTTTTAGTTTCCAGATTTTTCCTCTTCCTTTTTATTTCACATGTTTAGCAAGTTAAGAAGGGCAAAATAAAAAATATCTTATCCTAATCTTTTGAATTAATGAAGATGGGACAAAGTTATCATGTCCAATTTTTTTCTCATTTTTAATTTCAACACTTGGCACTTCATTTCCTCACATGGGCTGCTGTTTTGATTTTTTTAAAATTCGGTTCCAGGATGTGGCAAGCGAAGGAAAAGATAAAAAAAGAAAAAGAAAGAGGAAGAAAGTAAAAATTAAAAATAAATATATGTAATTTTTCTAATCATACAAATTATAACAATACTCATCATAAATTAATTTTGAAATTTTTGTGAAAATTTATTAATTTAATTGGTACCCGTTACAATTATAATTTTTACAAGTTATTGTAATGATTTCGTTAAAATTTCATGCGAATAAGCAATTTAGTTAAAAATTGTAATCGATTATGATTATATCACTACCAGGTAATATTTAACTATTTGATAGGTTTATATTTATAATTTTAGGGTTTCAAACAAATTCGGGTTCAATTTTGATTCATGATGCACAAATCAATTTTAAGATTTTAATATATGTTTAAGGTTTCGACCAATTACTAGAGTTTTGTTATGGGTATTATATTTAATTTATTAAATTTTATAAAATTTTATTATTACTAACTTTATCGATTTATTATATAGTTTAGAACACTCGAACTTGAATTAGGGCTCAATTATTAATTTCCTAGGGTTTACAGGTTCAACTCTAATTTGCCAATTTTGCAAACGTAGCTTGAAAACTTATAATCAATCATAGTAATTTTATTTAAGATACGAATATATTACATTAGTAATTTACAACAATTTCTCAATTGTCACAAACCTCATGGAGAAACTCGTCTTCTGGATGAACAGAGAAAACATTTGACTTTTCCTAAATTGACTTGAGAAACATAAAATAACATAAACATATACCATTTATTGACGTTTGGTGAAGAAAAGAGGTCGTTTCCTCTACTTTCTAAAATTGAACAACCTTCTCCAATTCTCATACGGTGATTGTGGTAGCGAGTTGGTAGTTGACAATGATCTTGATAGTATATTGTAGTGAAAAAGTTAAAAGAATGTTACCGTTGCAGTATGAGGGTCTTACATTTAATTATAGGCATTTTTTTCTCTTTTTCACTTCTACGTATTTTTAAAGGAATAAAAACTGCCTTAAGATAACTAAATATATTGATACTGCATACCACCTAACGTTGCATGCTCTCGTCAGGTTCTGTTAATTTTGATTGGGCTTCTCCTTTTAAAGGCATCATGAGGCCGTGGAGATTTTGATTCTCCCTTAAGCATTTAAGATGTTTTAAATTAATAAAATATACGAAGTTCCCGTAATATACCAACCTCAATTTGCTACCGCCACATGTACGGTGAGTTATTTCTCACTGTTGCTTCATCAAATGCCAACATATGGAATTGATCTTAATATATTTTTTTCCTGTCCCACCTCTTTTTTTTTTTTTTTTACTGTTATTAATACTTAATTAATTAATATATCTTTTCTTTTTCAAATAGTTACAAATATTGAAATATTCTTTAGTATGTTCTAAAATTAGTACGTCATTGTGTAAAATATTCAAGTGAATTCTTTCCTTTTAGGATAATTAAGGTTCTATTCGATAAACTTTAGTTTACTAAAACAATCTTTGAAAAGAAATTATTACACTTATTCTATATTGCTAGCATTATTACAGATTATTAGATCCATGTGTAATCTTAAAGCAAATTGCTTATTATTTCCGATGATGATTATTTCTTGCCTTATTTGAATGCTCATTCTACTGCTCAATTTGTTGTCTCCAAGCGCTCCGATTTACCATATGAGTTATCCTAAAAGTTAATTGCTTACGCACTCTTTAAGGCTAAGCTTTATTAATTTTCCTTGCTCATATCCGTTAGACAATAACAATTATTATTTTCACTGGGTGACCTTATTTTATTTAAAATACTTTTTTATAGTTGCAAATTCTAATGTTAAAGCTACCATCTATAATCCTTAATACCCATATATAGATTACATATTTATCTGGACTTATAAATTATACTATCTCAAGCACTTCTTGAATGAAATTCATCCATTATTATATATGTTCGATATATCATAAGAGTCCTTCATTTTTTTTAAGAGAGAAAAGAAATAAAAGAGAAAAAGGCAATGGAATTTGATGATAAGGTTTATTTACATAGGTTACAAGTTGTGAAAAAGAAGTAAAAATTTCTTAGAGTAGAAAACATTTCTAAGGAAACAAGAGCCTAAAGACTAAATATTCACAACTAATAGCCTGTAGTTATTTAAAATGTTACCTATAAAAAGTTAATCATTGAAAAGGATGTATAAGTGAGAATTAACAAAAGGACGAAAAGAGCTAAAACGAAGGAACCGAGAAAAGGACTTACAAAAGAAATCAAATATTTACAATTGGAATCCTAAGGACACAACTTTCATGAGTTTGAGAAATCTACTCAAAAAAATTTTCCTTTTCCTTTTTATTTTACTTTTATTGAAAACAAAACTAATAATAAATATTTACAGATAAAGACGAGAAATAAAAAATGCAATATGAGGGTACGTGCGTGTTGAGAAGGGATCTAGCAAATTGACTATGATATGGCAAAGAAAGGATTTTTATTGCATCTTTAAAGTTTCCAATACATTATTCTAAATTTATTACAAATAACCCCTAAAGTCTAGACCCTCTTTTCTAGTGGTGTCCTAATTCCTCTTTCATCTGCTTTCTCTTCTTCAGCTTAGCTACTTCAGTCCATTTGGAAAGTCGAGAGATATCTTCAATATGAAACTTTTGAAGAACTTTAACCCAGTAATAGGTAGCAGTATTTTTAGGAAGTTTAATAATAGTAGCAAATGCATAAATGGGATTCATTGTTTAGATGTCTTTCCTATATGATAAGTCAAGTTTGTGGCTCTGTGCATGACAGATAAACCATACCATGAGTATGGCTATATTAATCTTTAATTCTCCATTCTCCTCTTCTCTAAGACAATTAAGTAAACCTGGCTTGTTTAGCTGTAGCGTTTGGATATTAGACTTTCCTTTTAAAAATTAGGTCATCAACTCTACAGTCCTATGATATACGTGAAATACTCCATTAAGAAACAAGATAATCCCAAATGTTGTAAAGATATAAGTGTTGATTCTCTGTTGCTGCCAAACCATAAAGCTAATACAAAAGAGTTTCTAATTATAATTGGATGGGGTTATGAATCAAGTGAAGAGATCGTCTACCTCAATGATTCTCCTATGGGGATTTACCCATATTTTACATATTTCAGATTCACTTAGGTAAGTCTATTGAAAATCTTTGTAAGCTCAACTGTAATATCTAGAACATACCATTTTTCAATAGAAGAGATCCCTAACAAAGATGGTATTCTTCGGCAATTGGTCTCAAACAGAGTGGGCCAAAACAAAAGGCTAACATTTTTGGATCCTAGAAATGGACTAAAGCCTACACCTTGGTAATGTTGATTTGAACCCTAAGTAATGAAAGGATGAGCCCAATCTTACCTTATATGGCCTTTTGTTGGTTTGGATTGAAAAACTAAAACCATCTTTCTAGTATTCCCTTACGTTCTAAAGGCTCATGGATGTAGATTTCCTTAAAAAGAATCGGTGTGAGAGAGCAACTAGCCATTTTCTACAAAAAAAATATGAAAAGAAAATTGCATCAAAACTCTCTTATTTATGTGGGAATTATATTGATATTTTACAAAGAAAAGGAAAATTTACAAAGAAAATATTTAGAGGGAACATATTAGGAAACTTTAATTTTATTTTTTTTATTTTTGGTCTTGTCACATCATGTTTATTTACCAATTTCAGGATAGGGTTTGTGAATGTAATTAGGGTAGGTTCTAAAAGTCTTTAAATTTTGTAACCTTAAACATTTTCATAAAAATGGTTCACTGATCACATTAAAGCTTAAGTGGGATGGCCTAAGCAACCTTGAGTGGTGGCTACATGACTATACCCGGAGTCTACACAATAGCCCCCCATCTTAGGATCTTAAGACAATCTAAGTTAAACGTATCTCCTTACATCTATGATGCAATAAATAACCATCTATATCCCATTGTATTGTATGTAAGAGTTAGTATAACAATGAAAACAAATTATTTACAATAAAAATAAATAAATTAACATGGATATTTTGAAATATAAATTTAAATTTGGAAGGTTTAAGTAGCTAACCTTCTTAGTATTCCCAGTATTGCCAAGCTTGAATTTCTTTTTTTTTCATTTATTTTCCTTAATCCAATTTATATCAATAGAATTCAATATAAACACTCAACTAGGAATTAAGAAAAATATGGTTTTTCTTGAGAAATTGAAAATTTCAGAGTCATTAGCTAATTAAGGTTGGGAAAAAAGTTATCTTAGAACTAATTGGGTAGAATGCTTCTAAATTAGCTACTAATCTATGGAAAAAATCATTTTTGAAAAAAAAAAAGATTTTTGAGAAAACTAGAGATCTTTAAGTTTGGGGGCTAACCTATTAAACTCTAAATGGGTACCGCCTTAACTTTTTAATATTACATTTATTTTTTGAAATAACCCTTTTTAATATTAAAGATGAACTATAATTTGTAATTACAAAAAAATTAATTCTATTTACAAAAATAAGAAAATAAATTTATTTACAAAAGGAAAAAAAAAATTCTATTTTAAGTTGCCTATAGATGCTTATCTACTCATTATTGGGCATCAGACTTCCATAGTTTGTCATTTTAATTTTTGAAAATGGTCAGGTTCACATTTTTATACATTTAACTTTATTTAAGAGAATATGTAAAAGGATCTTAAATTTAATTATTTTATTTTATTAACATTCTAAAGGAACCTTAATTTTGAAAAGGGTTTATTAATTTTTGAATACCCTTTCTAAGTGATAATTTTTTTTTAATTTATATATACATCACGACCCGAAGGGGCTAGTCGTAGCAGTTGCCGTATACCGTATAAAGGATTGCAGATTGAATTCTCTTACAATCGACGACCTTTTTATACAATACACAAGGCTACAACTACTACTAATTACAATGAGTGTGTAAGCTTAAGTAATATCATTTCATGATAAATAATAAAATTATAAAAACATAACGCATGGTCTATTTGTATAAAAGGTCTATTTGTATAAAAGGTCTATTTGTATAAAAGGTCTATTTGTATAAAATCTTACAACTACAAAGTCTGAAACATGTCTTAAGTTCAACTAGTATAACAATTACATATTTAGATTTATAAACTATCAGAAGTACTTTCTGATCACATCCAGCTCCTACACTGACCCCGTGTAGAAAACTAACCTTCGGCATACAACAACTCGACTCTACAAAAAGATCAACCTGCAAGAGAATACTACAAAGATATAAGCTAACTAGCTTAGTGAGATAATTTCCCAGCAATCAAGTTATATAACAGTTAAGTTCAACCAAATGAATGCATGACAAATAGTATTCTAAACAAACACATGCAAGTGACCAGGTACTGTATGCAACTCAGATTTAATGCCTTCCGAAGTCAGGGTTGGAGATTCATAGATACAGTCAGATTTGGGTATCATATTAGAACTTATTTCATAACAAAACTCCGTGTTTCGTATTTAAAATGTAATGGTACATCCATTACCAATTTTATCAAAACGAGTTCTACATATGATTGCGAGTAGGTTTATGCAGCCTTCACTCACCCCTAAACGAAGGCCTCTAGAGTCGACCCTTAGCTAGGCAGTTGGCGCCTCCCATGCCTAGTCAACCCACGGGCCAAGGTAAGGTCATATCACACATGTACACTGTACGAAATCTATCACAATCAATAATCAACCTACGTATGGCTTCTCACTACCTCCGTGTAATATGATTACCAGAATTAGTTATGTAGTGCATGATTTATACATGATCCAAGTTAATTTTTTTCTAATCGAATAAAATTAAGTCTTATTTATTTAATGATCATTCTAAGTCACAAACAATCAATTCTTAGTGAATCTACTATGCAACAATCATTACATTACTGAATTTTAAAGTAAATTCACCATCAACAACAATTATCATGCACAAATATAACCTAACCCCATACACATTCATTTATAGATCATAACTTATATTCACTGATTACAAACACAAACAAGTATGGAATCATTAGGAAAAACTCATTCAGTCATGACTAACTCAAGGGTCGTAGTAATCTAGTGGCAGCTCAGGGTCTATATCGAAATCACTTGAGAATAATAGAAATTTGTAAGTTTGGGAATTTAAAGCTAACTATTATCATAATTTTGTAAGGTCTATCTTGCTAAGTTGTGTGGAATTGCCAATTCGAGCTTTTTATCGAATCGTATGTAACTTTTTCATTTTAGCTCGGATCATTATGAACTTATAGTCCATTTTGATCGTTTTCAAGCGTAATTGCTCGTAACGAGGTTCATTTTGGACGTTGTGACTCATAGTTTAAATTTTGTTATAAAAATATTACAAAAATTATTATTTAAGTTTAAAAATTATAAAATATTAATTTTCGCTTTTTCTTAATATATTTATAATTTAATAATTATTTAAATCATATATTCGAAATTTTTATTGCTTTGAGCATACTTTTCCTATTTTTAAGATTTTAGCTTTGTTATGATTATTATTGTTATTATTGCCACTATTATTTTTATTATTATTTATTTCTTATTATTTATCTATATTTCACAATTTATAAATATATATATAGACTTATAATATATTTTAAAAATTTATAATTTTACCTTATTGAAAACTCTTAATTTACGGTAATACACATATATATATACCTATTCCTTATAAATTTATTTTAGTTTATAGATATTATTATATTACATATATATATATATACTATATGTTATAGTCTATATGTATGTATGTACTTATTTTATGAAAACAAACATATTCTTATGTACATATACTTATATTCATATATTTGTAAAATATACTCATATAATTTTGAATACATAGATATATATATAAATAATATACAAATACCTATTCATGTATTATATATTAGGTATATATATATATTTACATAGTATTTGTTATAAAATATGTATACTATATATTATACATATATTTTATGATATATGTAGTATACCGCAATATATACTCTATATTATACAAATATATATGTCATATGTAAATTATGTATTAAGAATATATGACTACTTATAGAAATATACAACTACATATATACTATACGGCTATGTATTTATATATATATATATATATGTACGAAAATAATTTATACACATATACATCAATATATATATGTCACGTATACACATATATATTTATACTTATAGTTATTTTGTAAAAATACTTTATACTAATTATATGCATTCTAAAGAAATACATACTCTTTTCGTATAATATACTTATCTATATACATGTATACATACATGTCTTTATACATGCATATGTAATTCAATTTATGTATTTATGCATATATACATGTAATATAAAAAAATACCATACAAATACTATATTTATACATGTATATATTATATAATATACATCTATACTTAAAATATAATTGACTTACCTATTTCTTTTAAATTTTTCTTCTTCTTTTCTTCTTTCTTCTTCACGTTTTGACTTCCAAAATTTTATTCTCTTCTTTTGTTTTCGGTTTCCCTTTTACTTTCCAAATTTTCTCTTCCTTTTTATTTCACGTGTTTAGCAAGTTAAGGAGGGCAAAATAAAAAAATATCTTATCCTAATCTTTTGAATTAATGAAGATGGGACAAAAGACTTATCTCCAAATTTTTCTTTTATTGTAAACTTAACACATGGCAATTTATTTCCTCACGTAGGCTACCATTTGATTTCCATTTCCAGAACGTGGCAATTGGAGAAAAAGAAGAAAAAAAAGAAAAGAGAAAAAAAGTAAAAGAAAGAGAAGGAAAATAAAAATTAATAATAAATATATGTAATTTTTCGAAACATAAAAATTATAACAATACCCATCATAAATTAATTTTGAAATTTTTGTGAAAATTTATCAATTTAGTTAATACCTGTTACAATTAAAATTTTTACAAGTTATTGTAGCGATTTCATTAAAATTTCATGTGAATAAGCAATTTAGTCAAAAATTGCAATCAACTATAATTATATCACTATTGAGTAATATTTAACTATTTTATATATTTATATTTATAATTTTAGGGTTTCGAACAAATTTGGGATCAATTTCGATTAATGGTGTGTAAGTCAGTTTTAAGGTTTCAGTACACAATTTAGGGTTTTAATCAATTCCTAGGGTTTTGTTATCGGTGTTAAATTTGATTTATTAAATTTCATAATATTTTATTATTACTAGCTTTATCGACTTATTGTACAATTTAGGACACTTGGACTTGAATTAGGGTTCAACTACTAATTTTCTAGGGCTTACAATATATATATATATATATATATATATATAAAGATAAAATAAATAAACAAAAGAAAAAGAAAAGAGAATAAAAAAATAAAGGGTACTTTGCAATTAGAAACATTTAAGTAGAAAAAAAAGAAGAGAGAGAACTATTTGTTAAAATACTTGATATAGTAAAATATTTTTTTAATCTATATATAATAAATAAATAAAACAAACAAACAATAAAAGAAATTGAAGAGGGCATGAACCAAGGTGAAAGGTGTGGGTTAATATTAGGTTTGGGTCATCTAAGCAGTTCGGAGCGCAATTAACTGTTGAAGAATCAAGTTAAGCAAGGAAGGAGGAGAAGCAGCAATAGATGGCCTTGCGTGGTGATTTCTAGGCACTAAAACAAGCAAGGAATGTTATTTTTATGTTTTTTGTATTGATAATAGGGGGTGAAGAATCAATGCCACCACAAATGGTGGTGGCTCTTTGGGTTTCCAAAACTTGGTTGCAGTAGAGGTGATGCTTTGCTCGCTTGAGAGAATGATAACAGTAATAGGGCGGTTGGGTCTTGGCTTCTAGGACACGGTAAAGTTAGTTGTCATGATGACTTCATGCAAAGAAGGGTAGTAGTGGTATTTAGAGCAAGTGTGGTGGCGATAAGGTTTTTTCAAAACCCTTTTGTGGGTGGTAGAAGAGCTAGGAGCCATGGCTGATGATGGAATTGGTGGCTATTGGAAGCTTAGACCCCTAAGATGCTAGAGGTGTTAGTATTTTCCTTTTAAACCACTATAATGAGCTATATTTTGGAGAGTAGAAGATATATGAGCTAGTTAGAGAAAATTGAAAATGATTGTTTTTGAGTGCTAATGGGAGTAAGTTGATGCTGAGATTGAAGGAGTGAGTCCCTATTTGTACACTTTCAAGTTTGTGTAAGCTTAGAAAGTAACATTAATGCTTGAATCACCATTGATATTCTATCTCGGATATTAACGTCGGGTGATTTTAGTGATGATTTTAAATTTCAAAGAAGATGAATATGGATAAAAAAATGGGTACCAATTAGTAGTATCCCAAGTTTTCTTTGGATTCCAATAGGGTCAAAAGAGAGGGAATCGTGCGGGGTTTAATTTTTCTCCATTATTGCCATTTTTGTAAGTTATTTGAGAAGAGGGCACTAGGTCACAATTTAGGTACGTACCATATGCCTAGCATACATGTGTGACTTATGTATCCTTGAAAATAAATAGGTACTGCATGCACCAGTGCTTAGACAAATACAAGTTGGGCTTATTTTGTGCAATGTTAATTGCATTGAGCCCAGCAATAACCTCCCAAACTTTTTTAAAAAATAAATAATTAAATAATATTAAAAACCAAACCTAGTCCTAAGTTAAAATTTAAATCGAATTGACTGAGTTACGTACACACATGTTGATAAATAAATAAATAAATGAATGAATGAATAACTAAATAAATCAAAATTACTTTTAAAATGATGTCTTATTTTAACGCTGTGATGACAATATAACGATTTACACCTCAAGTTTTCTATTTTTTATAATTATACATCCGAGGTTTTAATTTATCTAATTATATACTGAATTGAAGATTTAGTTGTCACGAGCTATGACTTAATTAATTCCAATTCATACTATTAGTCTAGTCGGTGTGATTTGTTAAAGGGATGATCGCTTACAATCTAAAGGGGTTTATGCAACCGTTGTAGGGTTGAAGACGATCACAAACGATTGCTAGTAGGTTGCATGTAATATATTTTTGAAGTGGGTTGTGACTTACAGTTTTGCAACGTGTAGTCGGCAGCTACTTATAGGAGGTTAGACATGCCCCTTATGCTTGTCGCCAACCATTCCGCTAGCTAATCTTGTCGAATGGACCAACGATATGAATTTGAATTAATTGAGGTATAAATCGTGACAACTAAACTTTTAATTATGTATATAATTAAATAAGTTATAATTTTAGATGTCTAATTAAACAAGTTGAAACTTCAGATATATAATCGCAAAAATTGGTAAAGTTGAGGTATAAATCATGATATTGATGCTAACTATATGTGTACTTAGATATTATTTGACCCTAAAAATAAGATCACCTTATCTACGTCACCTGATGACACTAAAAACAATCTAAAAACTATTTTTAATTTTTTTCCTATTTTTTTTATATTTTCTTTATTTTCTATTTTTTTTAATTTTTGAATTATGACAATTTTCCTTCAATTCTAAAAATTCTAAAAATTATAAGGAGGGCAAAAATAGAGTACTTACATAGGATTTTTAACTAAGTTTACCTATGCTATTATTTACATAGAATACCTTAACTTGTGATAAGATTTGTTTATGAATTGTGTTCGAAAACCTAAACATATAGCTTAACTTGCTTAATAAGCACGTCTCATATTAAGATAAAACCCATTTATTAATTAAAAAGTTATAGATAAATTTATAAAATACTTACAAATATAGAAGGAAAAGGGTAACAATGATATTTAAATTTAACAAATACAAATGGAATAAGATCTTGACACTTAATATAAAAGTATGATCCAAATAAAAGTTTCAGTGAAGTAAAGTCTCATTAAATAAAAGATATCCTAAAATTCAAAATGTATGACATCACAAGATTAACTGGAACCATACCTTAAATGGATGTTACTACTAATATAAATTTCCAAGTTCATTATATTCTTTATTAGATCTTCTAAAGAGATAATTAAAGAATCTATATGTAAAAAGAATTATATTAATAAAGCACATTATGTTGATAGTTTTTTAAAATCATTTAGTTTATTACTTTTTTCTCTTTAGAGCCAATCCTTTGTGTAGACGCCTCATTTTTACCCCTTTTTTTTATTTTAGAATTTTTAGAATAAGATAAAGGGTCCTAAAAATAGAAAAATAAGAAAAAAACCCAAAATATAAGATATGAAGAAAAATATAAAAAAAAGTAAAAAATTTAAGAAAGCAAAAAAATAAGAAATTTAGAAAAAAAAGCAAAAAAATAGAAAATTTAAGGGAAAAAAAAGTAAATTGAGAAATGCAAAAAATAGAAAAAGGCACAAAAAGTAGAAAAATAGAGGATTTAGGAAATTTAGAAAATAATAAAGATAGATTAGAATCATTAATTTAGATAAAATAAGAAGATGGTTGTTGGGCTTAAGCTAGCGAAGGTTAACTTTTTCCATATGTGCAATTTAATTATACATATAAATAAAGTATATACCAATGGTCTAACAGCTAAGTACTTAAGTATTAATATTGCATTAAGCAAAAAGTTATGAGTTTGAATCTTACTAAGTACAAAGTGCCTTTTTCTTTTTTGAAAGGAAAAATGATAATAAAAATCTTGATGTGCATTTAAGATAAGATTTTTTTTATAGTATTGTAATTTAAAAAAAAAAAGAAGAGAAAAGTCTAGTGTGGATCAAATTGGTTTGTAAGCATTAAATAGGGTAGAAGGCCCTGGCATTGAATATAATAGTGAGCCCCATTTTTTTCAAATACGCATGTAGGGGTGTATGGCACGTGCTCCGCACATGACCTGCGCACCCCATCTTCTTCCAGTATTTGATTTTCAGCTTTAGTATTTTAGCTTTTCTTCCATTTCTCATGTGCTCAGTTTATGGTCATTTTTTACCTTATTTGTTACACGATCTTACCAAATTAATGTTGAAATCGTGTAGCAAGCATGGCTTACTATTTTATTCATCCCAAAATTCGTCTAAATTCATTTATTTTTGTAATTAAAATCAAACTAAAAAATGGAAAAAAATTCATTTTTCGGGTCAAAACCCAGTAATGAATTTCAATGATTTAATTCAATTTTCCTGACTTTCTCAGCTTACGCTTTGTGCTTATAGTATAAATAAGGGTTTGTCCTTCATTTTCAGAGGATAGAAGCATAAGAATCTCTCCAAGGAACATATATACTACACTTTCTTTCTTTAGGACGATTCCTCTCTCTCTAGAATAGCTTCCTCCATGGCTGTTTTCGATGAAAACCATCATTACTATCGGATTCCTCACATAAAAAAAAAAACCATAGATTCGACACTCCAACCTAACTTTTTGAATTAATTCAAGCCGATCAAAGCCGACTTAAGCTGACCGAAGCCAACTGAAGCAACCAAAATCGACTGAAGCCAACTTAAGTCAAACCAAGCTGATCCAAGCCAATCAAGTTGACCTCGAGCTGACCCTTATCGAACCGAGCTGACCTAGTCTACACAATGTTTTTTAAAAAAATTTTGTTTACTTATTTATTTATTTATTTTTGTTTTTTTTTTTGTCTTCCATGTAAGTGTAATAATAAAAAAAAAGAGAGAGAAAAAAAAGAAGAAAAGCAAGAAAAGAGGAAAAAAAAAAGAATAGTCCGTTTTTATTTTTTTAGGAATAGATAAAATAAAATAAATAGATAATAAGTAAATAAATGAATGAATAAAACTTTACCACTTAGAAAAAATTAGTTTTTTTTTTAATAAATAAGATAAATGGACGTTTTTTCGAAATTAGGATCCTATTTAGAATTTAAAAAAATAAACTCCAATTAGGACCCTTAGAAGAATAAACATAAAACGGGTAAAAACGTAAACTCGCCTATATTTTAAAAGTTAAAATAAATTAATTCGTTAATAATTTTGAAAAAGAACTTTGTAATCTGATCTTAAATAGCAAGTACATAATCATTTATTAGGTAATGGTAAAAATCGAAAAACCTTTTTTTTTTTTTAAGTTTACATTATTGAATTCTATTCATCATCCAATCAGTGGATTTTTGCTTAATAAAATAGTTCTTTCTTTTTAAAGGTAATTTTAAGATTAAGATTAAATTTGAAAAGTTAATAGTACTTGTAAGGTTTTAAAAATCCTAACCTCTTGATCTAAATATATGGTTTTCAAAAATCGGTTTTATTGAAAGATTAATAATTAAATTATAATTAATCTATCCAATTGGTTATCAATTAGCTATAATCTAACTCATTTTTCCGATTACGGTTGGGTGGTGACTCGAAACAATTTTTAAAATAAAAACTAATTTTCTTTAAATCCTAGTCAAGGGTCAGTATTAAAAAAATAGGATTTAATGTTGATTGATTTAAAGAAGATTAATTTATAAAAAATAGGAAGAAAAAATCAGGCTCGACACTGTATATAGAATGGCTTTGTAGTTTCCGACTTCAATAAATTGTAATGTTGATAGGGACAAGGATTTGTCCATAGTGTGGATTCTTAAACTATCATAGATATCTGATATAGTTAAGTTAACTATATTTCCATATCAATATACGTAGCTCTACTATGAACTATTGGCAAGTATATTATGGTTAATATATTGTAAACTTGTATCATGTTTTCACAAGCTTATTTGACAGTGGATAGTATTGGATAATAATAACATTAACAGTGCAGAAAAATACAATTCCTATCCCAATTATTTGAATAAATGAAATATAAACTATCCATAGTTTTGTTGGATATGCTGACCATATTTGGTAGTTAATCAACGATGATTACATGTATTTATTAAATTTCAATTATAAATCATAGTTTCGAAGTATGGTTAAGCGATAATACAAATTAATACCTATCAGTATAACAATAATATTCACTAAGGGAGTCTTTATATCTTTGTCATAAGATTAAAATACCAAGGAAGTAGAGCAAACACTTTATAATTAATGGTAATACTTATGTTTGACACCATAATAGTCCTTAGTTATTAGGGTGACAATAGTATATTAATAAGCAAAATGTATTTACTAGACAACACAAGGGCTGAAAAAATTGAGATGGTGACTGCTACATGCTGTACATGTCAACAGTTTTATGGGAAGCTTAGTCCACATAACATTTATTGATATAATTCTAGATGGATAGTGTATTTATTAAACGGACTAAGATTACATGGATTTTAATAGTTTATTTGTATGAAAGCTCTAAAATGATGACTGTGCTTGATGGATAATGTTGTAACATTATTTATGAAACATTCAAATCAGACTATTTAACTAACTGAGGAAAAAAAGGGAAATAAACTTCTTCATATTAAATAGGTTGAAGGATTGAACCCGAGATCTATTTACAAGACCTGCTTAATAAATTGGTTTCTAAATAGATTTGGGACTTAGATATAAATCCGAATATAGATTTAAATATTTTTAGATAGATTTAATTCGTTTGTATCTTGTATCGATTTTTCAATCCGTTTAAGTTACATTGTGTCTTACTATGTCTTGATCTTATGGATTAGGTCCGAAATTGTTAGCTCTAGTTGCTGCACCGTTTTTTTTTTAATTAAATAAATTATATTGTTTCATACTAATGAAACATTTCGATTATCATTGATTTAAGTCGCCGTCAATTTATTATTTCTTGTAAAGTCAAGACAAACTAGTTTCATATATCTATCACCTACCATTACTATAAAAAGCATGATCTCTAAGTTGCTTAGATAAGACAATTGTATGAAACAATTAACTTAATTTTATTAGTAAAGTTGAAGACTTATCTATACCTTTAATCATCACCTTCAATCTATCAAACAATATCATAAAATCCATCTTACATAAAATATTTTACATCGTTGACGTATAATATTTTAGTTCATCATTAAATATTTCATTATATGTTTAGTTGGTTGGGTTATATTGCTAGAGGTTCTTTTCTCTATATGAAAACCTAGAAAAAATAATTGGACTTGTACTGAAACTTGCCTATCAAGCCTAATTTCAGTTTTTAAGTTCGTCCAAGCGTACTCACTGCATATTGCTTGTTAATCACCTCAAATCCCAATGCCAGTCCAATGATCACCTCTATCATCTGTAATATGCAAATGGAATAATCAAGAAAAAGTACAAATAGATTGTAAGTTATCCACAATGATATATATAACCCTCAAAGTATAAATTGAAAGTCGTGAAATAGGATTATATATCTAGTATAACGAGTAATTGTAGGCTGCCACACATAGATCAATTATGGAGCCTGTCTTAGTTTATCTTTCCTTCGGTATAAATATCCATAAATGACCATTGTAACCCTGCAACTAATGATAAGATTAAACATATACTTTTCTTGGGTGGTTTTCCTCTATTAGTCCATAATTCATGATATATATATATATATATATATATTCATTTCTTAGGCGATCCTTTCTTATTTTAATAAGAGGTCACTGTTGGAAGGGTTTACCTAAGTTCGGACATAGCTTACTGCTTGAGTTATTTTTCTTATTTTTATTCCTGGTTGCCATCTTAGCTATGAATTAATTGTATATAATTTTAGGCAAAGCCTTTGATCAAATTTTAACATGGAGCTTAGCCATTGATTAGGAAAGAAAACGTTAACAACGTAAATGCATATATTCTTACATGTATTAATCATTCTTTTTAATATAATGTAATATATATAAACTAAGACTCTTGCTTCATCTTATATGACTTGAAAATTACACAGTAACTCGAAACGGTTTTTCTTATTTTTTTTTTTTTTTTTCCTTTCCCGGGTGAAGTAGATGCATTCAAAGGATAGTAAAATGCAAAATACAAAAGTGCCACGAGTTCATAGTAGTACTTCAAAAACGTTATGACATGTAGAATCATAATATGATTTGTTTTGGGTCAAATTTGATAATAAAAGTCCATAAAAATTTTGTAGCTAGCAATCCCCAATTTAAGATGATTTTCGATAATAACTAATGGTAGATGAAATCTGTTGACTAAGAAGGTAACTATAGACTTTATGTTTTTGAAATCGAATACATGTGCAGGGTAAGAATGTAGCTTGTTAAATACTATAGAATCAACTTATGATGAATGCTGAACGCATAATATATGCTAGCAAATAGCCTACAAAATCGCATCACACAATATTTTGTTATAGGATCAAATTGGAATAAATTTTTATGCTCATTAAGAAAGAATCCAACAATATTTCTTTATTAATATCTATATTTATGACTCAATTAAAGAAATAATCTTGAACTCTTGATTTTCTTTCTTTTCCTTCTGATCTCGATTATTACACAACAATTTGGGCATAACTCTAATTATCATGAAGTGAATGATGTTAGGCATCAACACTTATACCACACAATCTCTCTCTCTCACACACACACATACCCACACACACACCTGTGAACACACACGACCCTTTGGTTGCTGAAGATTTAAATATAACATTATTATATTGTTCCTCAATCTATATAGCTCTACTCCATTGGAACAGGTTTCACTAAAATGCACTTGAGATGGTCCTTTTTTTCAAAGTTTGGCCGACCATATGTGCATTACCATGTTGGTAAAAAGCTGGGGAAGCCCGAGCCAAATTCAAACAAGCACCAACAAAAGCTCCAATCGATGAATACGTATCATTATGCCCATCTTCATTCATTGTCTTCCACACCTCATGCACCATGTTCTTTATGTATTCTTTAGCAATTTGTTCCAACGTCCTACTTTCTTTCATATGACAATGAATTGACTTGAAATTGTCTCCTCTAGCTCGCTCATCTTACACATGTTGAAAAATTTTCTTACTCTCTTGGAGGATATAAGGTAAAATCAATTTTAAAGCATAAGTACTACCTTTCAACTTCTTTCTAAGGAATTTTTATGCTTACTTACCATTCTTGTTGTTTACTGACGTACAAGACCTCTGCAATGTTCACTAGTGATAGGAAATGGAGGAAACTTAGTTTACAAGAGAAAAGCTATTC
The DNA here is from genome assembly GCA_024138005.1 of Lumnitzera racemosa. NCBI lineage: Eukaryota > Viridiplantae > Streptophyta > Magnoliopsida > Myrtales > Combretaceae > Lumnitzera > Lumnitzera racemosa. The sequence goes on from JAMXBC010000002.1 coordinate 21,067,497, forward strand.
ATCCATCTAATTTTATTACTTTCAGTTTTATATAAGCAAGCAAAAATAACTAACTAAACTACTTGACCCTATAGATGATAAACAGTTGGACTATACAAAAATAGAAAGATTTACACGTGGGAAATAAGAAACATTTACAAAAGAGTAATAATAATGACACCCCCTCGTTAAGTTGGAGCTGATCTAAGCGATAACTTAGATTGAAATAGTAGAAGTTGATGAGCATTGATTGGCTTGGTGAAAATATCAGCAACTTGCAACTTAGAAGGAATGTAAGAAACAGCTAAGAACCCAGATGTAATATGTTTTGTAAGCCCGACAACTAGTTACTCGGGGTTCAGTTTGTAGAATTTATGATGATCGGCTAAAGGATTTGATCAAACCTAAATTATAAACTAAAGTTAGAAATATTAGTCAAAGTGATCTCGTACGTTTGAATTTAGAAAAATAAGTAGTAAAATAAAAGAATATAAAATTTTCAAATTTTCAAATTTTAAGTATATTACTTGTTATTTATTGAAAATACGTAAAATACATTTCGATAGCTAACGAATCTCTAGAAATAAATTATACACGCACACTAAAAATCATTAAATAACTTAAATAACATTTAGAAGTATTTATTTATACCATATATATATATTCATATATAGTTAGAAATACGCGTAATTATTTAAAATGTGCAAAATATGCTAAAATAAGGTTAATTAATTAAATAAATTCATAATTAACTAAGGAAAAATCAGGAAAAATCAGGAAACATCCAGAATTGAGGTGTAACAACTTTGAATTGAATAAATAAAAGCAACCAATTAAGTTAAAGACAAGCAAAAATTCAAATATGGAAAAGGATAAGCCATTGTCTTGTCAAAGTAAATGCACTAAAATTACTTTATAGCTCTATAAATAGAAAAAAAAAATTATAGGAGCTCATTTGGTTAGTTTGGAGTTGAAAAAAATTTGAGAGAAAATTTAGGTTTTTACAAAAATTTGAAAAATCTATACAGTTAGAACATTTGTGCCGAACTAACGGATCACTACCACCTGGAACCAAACCGCCACTATCACCCCACTCTAAAACCAATGCCTAGCCTTGCCAACAAAGCCTTGGTGGCTGGAGCAACTAACGTCAGTAAGTTTTAATTTTTACCCAATTTTGCTTAAATTATTAAAAATATTTGTAAAATTATGAATTTTGTTATTTTAGGATATTTTAGCATTTAGATTTAGGGAAAATTTTTATTTTGATGAAAATATGTCTAGTGATATATGATTCTTAAAAAATCTCACAAACCCGATTTTTATTTGGTTTAGAAATAAATGACCTTAAGAGTGTAGTTTTAAGATCACAATTTTTGTATAGTTTACTTATGAGTTATACAATATTTCTACGGAACCCTTTTTCAAAAATGAATTTTTAAAATTTTTAAATAATTTTTAGGCTTTAAAATGATACATAAAATGGGTAATTTAGGGTTAATTAAGTAATTAAATAAGTGATTACTGATTTAGTGATTAATTATATTTTTAAGGATGTTGAAATCTGATGAAATGTAATATTTGTGACATTTGGGGTGTTAGATGTAATTATTAGAGTATTATATAGTATATATGTAATAGGTAAAAATTATATATTTTAACTTAATTTTACAAATTAGAATAATTAGGTATAAAATCTGATTTGGGATAAATTTAGTTATTTTGAGATGTTAATTGATGTTGGGGAATGATATTTGGAGTGATAGAAATATTATATGTATATTATGTACATAATAGAAAATAATACATAATATGCAAATATTGAAAATATAATAAATAAAAAATATTAGAATAAAAATTGATATTATACTAATAATAGGAATATATATAAAATATGGTAGGAAACTTAAATTAGGGTAATTATATAAAAAATGTAAGATTTTTATACATCGGGAGTAAATTCGGTAGTTAAATTAAGATTAGGATGTACCGTATGGACTAGAACATTGGTTAGAGAACAAAAACAATATTGAGGATACTAAAAAATAATGTGATTAATTTCGCATTATGAGTTGAAACGAGTTTCTAGAGCTCGTCTATAAAACTATACTTAGAAACTAAATTAGAATCTAATTTAGAAATTGATGTAGAAACTAAATCCAAACCTAGCTCCAAACCGAGAATAATTGTAAAAGATTTGAAAACCTAGATAATTGGACATATTAAATCCTAACCTAAAGATAACAATAAGTGTTATAGGATAAAAACTAAGTTATAATAGTTATATGAAAACTGAGATAACGTTGGTATTATAAGGATCATTGGCAATTAACTAAGCGAGTCCCACCTTGAGTGAGCAAGAGGGGAGTCGAGGTAAGTTGAAATTAATACAGTGTTTTATTTTGGAGGCTTGAAATTGGCTTGTATTATATGATTTACATGAAACGATTGATCACCTTAAATTAGACATAATCAAATATATGACTTATAAATATAAATCAAACTTGCATAACAATACATTAGGAGAAACCTAAGATTCTTTGGCCAAATACCGATCCCTTCAAAAGGGATAGCACTGGATAGCATAATTGGTATCTTCTTCATCCTTAGTCTAACGAAGTGATAGGAGAGGAGGTTATGGCAAGGATAAAGTCAATGATTTGAAGGTAGTTGTGGGAAGAGCGGTGTCTCCATTGCACAAGCTTATGTTTGTTCGTGGCTGTTACATTGATAGAAACTCCTCAACTCAGATTAAAGCGGACACAATTTCTCTAATCTTACGATAAGTTGAATAATGTCGTACGATGGCATTTGCTTCTACATGCATTATATCTAACTAAATCGGTTGATAACCTTGTTTGTATTGGTGATATAGTTTTAAGTCCTCTGTCTTGACTTACTGAGCTATGGTTGCTCACATCCCTATAACCTTTGTTGTAAGTATTAGCTAAAAAGTAACTTACAATTACCTTGGAGCTAGCAACTGTGAGATCTTAGGGAGTGAGAATATAAACTAAAGACCGAGTACACTCTCAACTTTAGGTTTATATTTAAAGCTTTTAGTATTAGATTATGAATTACTTGGGTAGAATATGATTAAATGGCTAAATCTTGTAAATATACTTAGATTATTTTAATATAAGTATATATTTTTCTTAAGTTCATAAGTAGATATCATGTTTAAATTATGAACTGTTTACTTTAAAGAGGGTTAGTAGTTGACGCCTTGTGTAAATCAGGTCTAAAGTAGAGACTGTATGGTCAGTTTTTATCTTAGAATGATTTGCACGGTGGGATTGTTATGACTCTACAGCTTTGAGGCGTAACATGTTCTCGAACAAAATGTACATCGAAATCTATATGTTTTGTTTGTGCATGCAAGCAGGGCTTAGAAACAATCAACAAGATGGACTTGTTATCACAATAGATAGGAACAAGTAACGAAAATGAAACTCCCAAGTCACGAAGGACGAAAGGTGTCCAAAGGATCTCCTTAATTACAGCAGCTAAACTGCGATATTCTACTTCAGTGGACAAAGTAGAAACAGTAGACTGTTTCTTTGTCTTCCATGAAATCAAGGAAGAACCAAGCATCAAGCAATAACCAGAGATGGACTTTCGATCAACTGTATTTGCTACCCAATCCAAATCAATAAAAGCATGTAAATTTAGACTAATAGAAGCAGAGTAATAAAGTCCCAAAGTAACTGTGCCTTTCAAGTAACACAACATATGGAAAAGCACCTATAGATGGCCAATACAAGGTTTAGATATGTATTGACTCAAAACATGAATTGCAAAGATGATATCTGGCCAAGTAAAATTAATATAAGAGGTTCCTAACCAATCGATGAAAATAGGAAGGATCAGACAGCAAAGAACCCATATTAGAAAGGAAATTGAACTGGCTTGGCAGCTGTTAAACTAGTTTCTTCGAGTAAGTCCAGAATGAATTTCTATTAACTCAAAAGACAACCAGCGAAAGTTCGGCAAAGCTCCAATCCAAGAAAGTAACATGCTAAGCCTAAGTCTTTGATAGTAAACGTTGCATCAAACTGTGATTTCAAATGAAAAATAAGAACCTCATCTGAACCTATTAATAACATATCATCCACATAAAGGGAGACAACAACAAATCCTTTATTTGTAGATTTAGTGAACAGAGAATATTCATGTTTGGACTGAAGAAATCCTTCACAAAGTTAAACATTTGAAATCTCCAAATTCCACTAACGTGAAGCTTGTTTAAGCCCATATAGAGACCTTTTAAGACGACAAACTTGACCATTAATAGCCTTAGAGTAACCTTTAGTAGGAAACATATATATTTTCTTACTAAGATGTCCATGCAAGAACGCATTATTAACATTAACTTGATGTAAGGGCCAAGAATGAGCTACAGCAATAGCAAGTAGGATTCAATAGTATTTAGTTTAGCAATAAGGGAAAACATTTCGGTATAATCTTCCCCTTCAACCTGAGTATAATCTTTAGCAACTAAACAAGCCTTATACCACTCAACACTCCCATAAGGCCGATATTTAACTTTGTAAACCCATTTACATCCTACTACCTTCTTACCCTTAGGTAAATGCGTCAAGTCCCAAGTGTCATTGCTTTCTAAAGCATAAATTTGGTTGTCCATAGCATCTCTTTACTCCTTAAAATTCACAGCTTGAGAATAATGTTTTGGTTTATATACAGTTAATACATGTATAAGTGAAATTGTGTAGTTGTATGGAAAGTTGTGAAACATGGAAGCAACAAACAAAGGGTATGTGGTTGTAGAGGTAGAATCAACAACAATACTAGCACAAGAACTCACAATACAAACAAAATCAGTTAACCATTGAGGAGTCTTATGAATTCTACTAGAACAACGTAGGATAGGATATTGACATGATTGTTTTGGAAAGGAACAATGGGATAAAGAAGGTGTTTGAGTAGAATGTAGAACAATATGAGGTGTAAGAGAATCAAATGAAATAGTAGGTAAAGAAATTGAACGAATAGATGAGAATGAATCAACACCATAACCAATAGAAGATTGATCTTTAAATGGAAAATCTTCTTCCAAGAAAATAACATCTCTACCATAAACAATTTCTTGCATATCTAGCCTATAGACTTTGTAACCTTTCTGAGTAGTGGCATATCCAACAAAAACTCCCTTAATACCTCGAGGATCAAACTTATCCTTCAATGGTGACAAATTAGCAATATATCATAAACATCCAAAAACTCGTAACCTACTACAATCTGGGGTTTTATGAAAGAGTACTTCATAAGGAGACCGCCACTGAAGAGTTACCATGGGCATCAAATTTATCAGATAAGTAGAGGCTAACAAACACTCTCCTCAAAAGGATTTAGGAAGAATAGCATATAACCTCAAAGCTCTTGATGTATCTAACAAATTCCTATGTTTTCTTTCCACACGTCCATTTTGCTGTTGAGCGTATGCAATTGTTCTTTGATGAATGATCCTAAAGCGATGAAACAGGTCTTAACAGTTGTAAGAAATGAATTCACCACTGTTATCAATCCTTACTGTTTTTGGTGTGAGTAAAAATTGGTTTTTGATGTAATGGAAATATTGTATAAGAATGGAATGTGTTTGACTTTTATGATTCATTAGATATGTCCAGGTTGATCTACTGTAAGCATCTACTATTGTAAGGAAGTAATGAGCACCAGATAAGGAAGTAACATTATAAGGACTGTAACAATCAATATGCATCAGTTAGAAAGAAAAAGTACTTATACTAAAACTCTTTGGAAAAGAAACACAATGAAATTTAGCTTCTTGATAAGTATGACAAAAACATGGGTTAAAGTTAAAGGCTTTACATGAATTTAGGTGTTTAAGTGTAGAAAAAGAACTATGTCCAAGCTTGTTGTGCAACAACATGACATCCAATTTATTTGTTGAACGAATAGGGGAAATGACAAAAGTGGAAACAACAACATTAGCAGCTGTACAAGATTTTGCAAACAACAAGTATACACCATTCTTAGCTTGTGCTATTGCTAAAACTTCCTTAGTATTCAAGTTTTGTAAGGTACAAGAGGATGGATCAAAAATAGCTTGTAAGTGAAGGTTAGAGGTAAGCTTGTGTGCTGAAAGTAGATTGTAGGAAAATGATGGAATAAACAACACATTTTTTAGAACAAGCTCCATAATAATAGTTACTAGGCCTAATTTTGTTGCAAGTATGACAAATCCATTAGGTAGTCTGATAGGGACTTCTTTATCCAGAAGTGTAACATCATGTAACAACTCAATAAATGGTGTCATGTGGTCACTTGCGCTTGTATCTGCTACCTATGTGACTAAAACATTATCTACAAGTGAAAGGTTGTTCAACATGGAAATACTTGCATGAGTCACTGCATTAGCAACAATAGTTGAATTTTCTTTGCCTTTCTCTTTCATGAGCTTGAACATTTGTCTACATAACTCCTAAAGCATGTTTTTTGTCAAGATTACTAATAAAGGTTTTATCACCATTATCATTAGAATCCAAAGCAGTTTCGAAACAACCAAGTCCATCCTTTGTGCTGCAATAGGATGTTGTAGGTATATCATTCTTATTTTTAGACAACAAACGTTTCCCTTTGTACCACTTAGGGTACCTAACTAGCTGAAAGCAACCATCAATAAAATGTTGCACTTGTTTATAGTACATGTACACAAGACCTCTTTTGTTCTTCTTCTTATTAAAGTTATTACCCTTATAAGCATAAAATGCAACTGAATCAATGTTCATATTTAAGGTCCTCGCAAATTGCCTTTGTTTCTCCACTTGTTGGACTAAATAAAACGCTCGATTGACTGAAGGTAAAGGTTCCATAGCCTATATTTGATTTGTAACACTCTCATAACCATTACTCAACCCCATCAAGAACTGAATTAATCTAGTATGAGACTCTTATTGCACAATTTGTTCCTTAAGAGCACAAAGGCAATAATCCATCCTACCATACTCACATTGAGGAAATAAATATAGCTCTTGTAATCCATCCCAACACCTACATAACTTGTTGAAATATACTCTCACGGCCTGATTGTCGTGTCTAATGTTACTAATTTCATGTTGAAGCTAAAATATTAAAGGTTCACCAGCTACACCATATTGTTCTTTAATCTCCTTCCACAATTGAAATACCGGCTATATGTACAAAAAATTCTATGCTAAATCACTTGTCATAGAATTCATGAGCCAACATCTTACCATATAATCAACTCTAATCCACTTACTCATTTGATCAAAATCCTCAGCTGGCTTAGGAATTGATTTGTTTATGAAACTTGATTTAGACTTGGCTCCTAATCCCAATTTCATGCATTTACTCCAAGGCAAGTAATTATTTCCATTGAAAATTATTTTGCCAATACTCATGCTAGGATGATCCGATCTAGATCAATGATTGCTAGATTAAGATCGTTACTCGTTTTAACAATTTAATTAGAACTACTAATAAGGCACTAACCTGAAATTGTAGAATAATAGGACTAAGAAATGAACCACTTTGATACCACGAGGAATTCTGATGCTAACTCAACGTTCTTGTTGTTTACTAATGTACAAGACCTCTACAATGTTCACCAGTGATAAGAAATGGAGGCAACTCAGTTTACAAGAGAAAAGCAATTCATCCATCTGATTCTGTTTCTTTCAGTTTTATGGAGGCAAGTAAAAATAACTAACTAAACTACTTGACCCTATAGATGAAAGACAGTTGGACTATACAAAAACAGAAAGATTTACATGTAGAAAATAAGAAATATTTATAGAAGAGTAATAAT